>RPFO01000041.1:8592347-8981343 GCA_009746045.1 Mesostigma viride | reverse complement strand
ACGTGAATGCATTGAGATTCAGCTCCGTCTCGTTCGTCTTCTACGGCTTTCGCAAGGTAACCCCCTATTTACTGCTTGTTTTGCTATTTAAATTGAATAGGCAATGGATATATGTTGTTAATTGATTGATTATTGAATAGGGACACCATACTGCTTTATTGTAGGGCCACGGATAGCCCTTTATTCTTCTGGTCGGCTGTTGCCGGTCCCATTCCTTCTCCTTAGCCTTATTGTTCAGGGGTGGCTGTTAGGAGGGTAAAAAGTTCCATCCCTGAAGTGGGAAAGTGAGAGCTCTGCCTGCGTTGTTGCCCTCTTTATTGCGCGCGTGCAGATGGCCAGGGGTCGACTAGTATCGCATGGCCTTCTTGAGGATGTCGCGGCACTCGTCGATCACGTCTTGCACGACTTTGCGCGGGTCGTCCCCGTCGTCCAGGTCCCTCTTGCGCTTGATGCCGACGTCCATGAACTGGTTGGCCACGTCGACGTATCTGTCCAGCAGCTCCTGCCTGCGCTCCTGGTAGGCGGCCTTCCACTTGGCGGCCTCGGCCTCGAACCTGTCCCTCTCCTGCTCGAGGTTGAACTTGTCCTTGTCGGCCTTCGCTCGGTGGCCAGCTCGTCCTGGAAGTGCTGCTTGGCCTGGAACTTGAGCTCCTTGTGGATGGCCGTGACCTGGGCCTGCGCGTCCTCCACCTTGGCGGCGTGCTCCTTGTTGGCCTGCACCAGCTCCTTTTGAAGCTTTGCTGCCTCCGCTCTCTCCTTCTCCGATACCGTGACCTTTTCCGCCAGGTCCTTCAACATGGCCACCTGCAGGTTGTGGTGCTGGTGGATGAGGGCCAGCTGCCTCTCCTGGTGCTCCGAGACCACCGCGAGCAGGCGGTTCTCCATCTCCTCGTCCGAGCCTTGCCGTTCTCCACGTCCTGGGCGTAGATGCCCAGTGCAGCTCGGCCACCTTGAAGTCGCCAGCGAACAGCTCGCTGGCCACCTTCATGGCCACGGTAGCCATGTGGGTGGTACTGCACGGCCAGCGCGAAGAGCAGCACCTTGGGCGCATAGGTGCCAGAGACGGGGCCGCGGCCAGCAACCTCACGCAAAGTGCAGTCCACTCCCTGCGACTCGAGCAGCTTGATGGTGGTCTGTGTTCTCACAGTTGCCATGACTCTCTCCAGCTCTTGCTTTTCGGTGCGGCCACGTTTGAAAACTTGCTGAGGTTGCCATCTCCCGTGGCCTTGTCGAACGCAATCAAGCACTCCAACCCTTAAACGTGCGGAACTCGTACTCATCAACAAACTCCTTGCACTCTGGGGGCAGCTCATCAAAGGGCACAAGGCCAAAGTAGTCTTGGCGCAGGGAGGGGAGTTGCCGACGAGAGCCATGGTCGTGGTATACCATATGCCAAGAAAGTTTCTGGCGCCCTGTAAGCGCACACTCTCGCGTGTTGAGACATGTCAGCAAATTGCTGACTTTTATAAGACCAGTTGATAACCGCGTATCAAGCCTCGACTAAGTACGCATAAATGTGGAATTAATTCTTGCATTCCCCATTTGCGCCAGCCCATTTTGCTGTCAGGTGCTCGCGGCTCGCGTCCGGCGCGGTCGTCAGGGTGGGCGGAGATAATTTACCGTGCTCGATAGGCGAGCGGGCCGGGTGGCGGTGGACCGGCTCGGGCGAACTGGGTCCACCGCGGTAGCGGGTGCGCGAGGAGGGGCGCGGGGGGCCGGGAGGGGGGTCGACGGTTAGAACTCGGTCCGAAGTCCGTCCACCGTGGGGGGGCGGGAAAGGGCCGCGAGGGGTGACGACTTCACTCGCGGGGCGGAGGGCCGGGAGGGAGTTACGTTAAATAGTGCCGGAACCTTTTGCCGCCTGAGGCAAATCGGTCCGTAACACTATTTTGCCCGGAATAACCACTTCCGAGCACCCAAGTTAATTCGGCCGAATTAACTTGGGTGCTCGGAAGTGGTTATTCCGGCAAAATAGTGTTACGGACCGATTTGCCTCAGGCGGCAAAAGGTTCCGGCACTATTTAACGTAACTAAAACCTGGCCTCGTGGAGGGGGGACGAAGAGCCCGAGACATCCGCCTAGGCCGCTGAGCACGCACACTAAATGCGCCGGAGCTGCCTCAGTGAGGATTCGAACCCCTGACCTCCAGGTGCACGGGTTTTAGTACGTTAAATAGTGCCGGAACCTTTTGCCGCCTGAGGCAAATCGGTCCGTAACACTATTTTTGCCCGGAATAACCACTTCCGAGCACCCAAGTTAATTCGGCCGAATTAACTTGGGTGCTCGGAAGTGGTTATTCCGGGCAAAATAGTGTTACGGACCGATTTGCCTCAGGCGGCAAAAGGTTCCGGCACTATTTAACGTACTAAAACCCGTGCACCTTGGAGGTCAGGGGTTCGAATCCTCACTGAGGCAGCTCCGGCGCATTTAGTGTGGGCGTGCTCAGCGGCCTAGGCGGATGTCTCGGGCTCTTCGTCCCCCCTCCACGAGGCCAGGTTTTAGTTACGTTAAATAGTGCCGGAACCTTTTGCGCCTGAGGCAAATCGGTCCGTAACACTATTTTGCCCGGAATAACCACTTCCGAGCACCCAAGTTAATTCGGCCGAATTAACTTGGGTGCTCGGAAGTGGTTATTCCGGCAAAATAGTGTTACGGACCGATTTGCCTCAGGCGGCAAAAAGGTTCCGGCACTATTTAACGTAACTAAAACCTGGCCTCGTGGAGGGGGGACGAAGAGCCCGAGACATCCGCCTAGGCCACTGAGCACGCACCACTAAATGCGCCGGAGCTGCCTCAGTGAGGATTCGAACCCCTGACCTCCAAGGTGCACAGGTTTTAGTTACGTTAAATAGTGCCGGAACCTTTTGCCGCCTGAGGCAAATCGGTCCGTAACACTATTTTGCCCGGAATAACCACTTCCGAGCACCCAAGTTAATTCGGCCGAATTAACTTGGGTGCTCGGAAGTGGTTATTCGGGCAAAATAGTGTTACGGACCGATTTGCCTCAGGCGGCAAAAGGTTCCGGCACTATTTAACGTAACTAAAACCTGTGCACCTTGGAGGTCAGGGGTTCGAATCCTCACTGAGGCAGCTCCGGCGCATTTAGTGGTGCGTGCTCAGTGGCCTAGGCGGATGTCTCGGGCTCTTCGTCCCCCTCCACGAGGCCAGGTTTTAGTTACGTTAAATAGTGCCGGAACCTTTTTGCCGCCTGAGGCAAATCGGTCCGTAACACTATTTTGCCCGGAATAACCACTTCCGAGCACCCAAGTTAATTCGGCCGAATTAACTTGGGTGCTCGGAAGTGGTTATTCCGGGCAAAATAGTGTTCCGGCCCGATTTGCCTCAGTGGGCAAAAGGTTCCGGCACTGTTTAACCTAACTAAAACCTGTGCAACTTGGAGGTCAGGGGTTCGGATCCGGACAGCTCCGGCGCATTTAGTGGTGCGTGCTCAGTGGCCTAGGCGGATGTTTCATATTCAACCCACCCTCCACGAGGCCAGGTTTTAGTTAGGTTAAACAGTGCCGGAACCTTTTGCCCACTGAGGCAAATCGGGCCGGAACACTATTTTGCCCGGAATAACCACTTCCGAGCACCCAAGTTAATTCGGCCGAATTAACTTGGGTGCTCGGAAGTGGTTATTCCGGGCAAAATAGTGTTCCGGCCCGATTTGCCTCAGTGGGCAAAAGGTTCCGGCACTGTTTAACCTAACTGAGGGGGGGTGACGGTGGACGCAGTTCGATGGACGCAGTTGAAATTTTTTTTTGGAGGGGAGGGTTTTTTTGAAAGGGGTATACGGGTGGGTGTATGCATCATGGGGTGATGATCATGGGGTCATCATCACGGGGTGACGGAAGGGATGGCTTTTCATTCCCCATAACTTTTATGCTCTTGAAAAAAAAAAGAAAAAAAGAACTGGGTCCATCGAACTGCGTCCACTTCGACTGTCGAGAACCCCGTCTGGGAGGGTCTTTTATTCCGCGGGGCCGCGAGAGGGTCGTTTGGTCGTGCGACGGTGGACGCAGTTCGGTCCGGCGATGACGCGCGGGTCGGGTTTCTCGCGGGTGACCGGCACCGGGAAGGGGGGCGGGTGGACCGCGTTCGTTCCGCTCCGGTTACATGAAGATCCTTGATCGACCCCCTGTGCCTTGCGCACTTGTGTCCGCACCTTACGGGATTCATGCACCACCGTTTGCTCTTCCGGTTCCAATGGCTGCAGTGTCTTCTACGAATGCAGTGCTGATTCATGCACCCGTGTCCCGTGCACGCACTTCGGATAGCGGCAGGGGTCCCTGTCATTTCAACTGCTAAACCATCAGAGTCGTCCTTCACTGTCATTCCCATCCCCTTGTAGACATCCACCAGTTTCGAGTTGTTCTTTACTCTGCTCGCCTGGTGTTGAATGTCCATCGCATACCCCCACTCATCCGTCTCGTCACCGTCACGTATGGCATCTCGTACTTTCTGAGCGGTTCTCGGAAACCTGTCTATATATTTCCACGACTCCTCCGGGGTCAAATCGAAGGTCTTAGATGGTCGCCCCCCGTCGCGTGCAATCTAATGGTACCGCGATCCGGGTCGGGCAAGTGTTTTGCATTGACCTCGGAAGCTCGTAAAAACATGTCCTTACCTATGCGAGCAGTAGCCGCACGCTCTTCATCAAGAGCGGATGCCCCCTCTCGCGTGTGAGGAGAAGTGTAAACGTGAAATCCGTTGTAATAGATGCTACCGTCATCCTCTCTGGTGGCCAGCAATTCTGCCAGCGTGTCCGTTTCGTTACGGAGGGGTGTGTCTGGGTATTTATCGGGAAAGGGGATGACAATGTGAGTGGCACCACTTCTATTAGGTCGCATATGAAAGTGTAATGGATACTCTTGCCCGTTAAGGTGTATGGATCTTCCTGTTGGCTCTGTCCATTCCATCTTGTGACTGCTCATAATGAAAGCACGGGAAATATTTAGTCAATAACTTGTAATTACCAAGCATGCAGCCACACTTTAATGACAAACAATAAACGTTTACGATTGGCTGCGAGATAAACACTTGTCCCTCACGGACGCCAGGGCCTCCTGGCCACCCTCGCTAAATTGTTGCCGCTGTTCCGCGCAATTCCTGGGCAGTAATTCAAGATTGCAATAAACAAGTGAGATAACACAACCGGCGAAAATCCTGTCACAAATAGTCATTAAAAGCCTGAACACACACACACACACACAGTCTCAAGAGGCACCCACCACTCCACAAGGGTATTTGTTGTGCTTTGTCCTTTTCCCCCCTCCCGGTAGACCCGGCGGCAATCTGGTAACTGCAGCATGCATGCATGCCCATGGTTGGCGCGCGTCTGCCGCGTCCACCGTCGACCGGGCGCGTGTACGGCTGGAAACGCGACATTGGCTGCTAGTACGAATCCAGTGCAGTATATGTGGTACTGCCCCAGTACCCAAAGTGTGGCTGATTCTGACCTCCGCCGGTCCAACCAGATTTTTCCCGCGTCTGGCGCGTGAGTCCCAAATTAGCAGGAGGTTTTTTGCTTGCATGACAACCCAACAAGACACTTCATAATAATGCCAAGAGGGCCAGAAGGAGGTGCAAGCGGCCAAGAACTGCAGCATTGAGAGTGCCCAGGGCTGATAGGCAGGGCCACTCTGAAAATTGTTAATTGCTTTGAGTGATTCCTGCCGGCTTTACGATGTCGGCTTACGTTGCAGCCGGGTGAGTGCAAATGCGTCGAATTACGCGGCACGAATCGCGTTTCTTCCCGGATCGCTTATAATGAATGGGGTTTCTTTTGCATGGATGGCCAGGTGTTTGCCCAGAGCTGCATGGATGGCATTCCGCCGCGACTGCTGATGAAAGACATCCATGCACCCTCTCCTGTCACTCTTTTTGCCATGTGTGCAGTGGAAAGAAGAGGAAAGTCCACCAGGCACCCAAGAATGCACAGGCACCTGTGCCAAGTGCCCTGGCTGCTAAGATGGGTGAGTTTTGCATGATCCGTTCTTTGCCGCGCTCGCGGCCCACCCTGCATGCAAAAGCTGCCTGTGAGCAGTCCAGTGACCCCCATGTTTGCCCTCCCTCAAAAGCTTGCTCACAATTTGACACCACCCCTGTGTGCTGGTGTGAATAATCGCGTCGTCTGCCGCGCTTGCGGCTTTTCATTGCTTGCTGAAGAGAGTAGTGCCCCCCATGTTTGCCCTGCCTCAGAAGCTTGCTCACAAATTGACACCCCCCCCTGTGTGCTGGTGTGAATAATCGCGTCGTCTGCCGCGCTTGCGGCTTCTCATTGCTTGCTGAAGGGGCAGCCCCCAGTGTCCTGGTGTGCTGCATGCCACGGGTGTTCGGTCACACAGTGTGGAATTTTTACGAGATTTCTGCTTTCTTCACCCCTTGTTGGGCGTTCCATCCTGTCACCCGCAGTGCCCTACGCGCACTACGCGGCCCGAGACGAGTGGTTTCAAAGAATCGTGAAGGTGGAGGGGCGACTCAGGACGCCCATGGAGCAGTTTTTCTACTCCACCAAGGCGGTGGCAGACCTCACCACCCCCTCGGCCTGGACTTCATCTGGACCCGCCACCCCGACCTTTTCCTGGATTTTGAAGTGTTCGATTTGCCAGAAGACCACCCCGCGTTCGTGGTGGGCGAGAAGGGTCCGGGACTCGGGGTGCGGACTGTGCAGGACATCAAGGGGGAGGGGTAGGTCGATGTCTTTGTCCTTTGCAAGGTGCTGTCCTCTGTCATTCGCCTGTCATTATAGTGTCCGCACGCGACTCGGGGCTGATGATCCATCCCGTCCGTACCGCGCGTCCTCGCGTGCAGGGTCACGCTGGGGTACTTCGCTGGCGTCATCACGTTTTACCCCAAGAACGGCAAAGGTCGGCTGGTGGGCTTCCCCGAGGACAGCGATTTCCTTTTCTTCTCTCACGAGACTCCTTCGTACGCGGTGTACATCGACGCGTCCGTCGTGCGCAACTGGACGTACTACGTCAACACCGCCGAGGGTAACACCAAGCAGACGGCGAACTGCGAGTTCACCCGCGAGCCCTGGATGGGGGCGGGCGAAGTGCGCCTCGTCACCACTCGACAGGTCGCGGTGGGCGAGGAGCTGCTCGTGGCCACCTATGGCCCTGGGCACCCGGTCGAGCCCTACAAGAACAACCCGGTCCTCCGTTGGGAGGTGGTGTCAGAGAGCGATTAAATGCTCTCAGCGGACCGTGACCACTGTCACGCCAGACTTTCATTTATTGTACGGGATAGTGCTTGTATTTTGTTCCGTGTCAAATGTGTGTTTTATTATAGAACGCATTATTACCTCGCACATCATGGAAAAACACACAAAGCGCGCGAAGAAGACAGCACGGCCAAAGATAGTCGCGAGTAAGAGAGTTACGAATAGGGTAGTTACCAACACTTACAAATAAAAAGCAAAAGGGAGCACACTTACAATAAAAATGCGTGCAAAATGGTATATGTGCCCGTTATGAAGAAACAATCAGGCAGGTGCACGGCCAGGACGACACGCGGCCCTCGGTGCCGATTTAAGCCCTTGTTCGGCTCTCTGTGTGGCGTGCATGCCCGCGCGGTAAACGCGAAGAGGCACCCCATGCGCGCGATCCGAGAAGAAGATCCTCCCATCCATTTCCCCCCCCGATGGCACGATGATGACAGGTACGAAGAGATAGTTAACGTAAAGGATTTACGTTAGATGGATAGAGATTGTTACGCTCTTTCCAACGGCACCTTGAACGCCTCATTTGGTTAAGGAACGTAAAAGTTATGACGTTTCCTAGGCTGTGCCGACAGTACCCGGCGCGCCACTGTGGGCGCGTACGGACACAGGATGTACAAGTGTCACTTTGATAGTCCGCAGGACGTTGACAGGACTTGTACAGGACTTGATGGTCAATTGATAGGTAGGCGCACTGTAGCGCGCCAGGACCTATGAGACAATTGATGCTGACTAGTGTACGGATAGGTCCACAGGACTAGCCGTATGGACAATTGATAGATCTGCGCGCCAAAGGCGTGCCAGAGTCTGTGTAATCAATTGATTGACAGTTCAGCTGTGACAGTGCAGCTGAATACTTGGACGCGTCCCTAGCAAGCTATATGTGTGACTTGGTCGCACCGGGACGCTAGCTCTTGCGTGCACGCTCTCTTGGCATAACGACCCTGTCGTCTGTGCTACGTGCAGTCTCGGACTTGACGTGACTTACGTCTGTGTTTGCTCATTATAATAAAGGCAACTTTCCTGCAAGAGCCATGGATTCCCTCGGTGGTAAACTCTCATTCAACTCGTATTACAATCTTCGTACCAAGAAAAATGCCGGACTCGATGGAGTTCCGCATTCCGAGGGATTCTGAAATTTTGGGCAGTCCAGCGGACATCGCCGAATCTCCGGCTGGTCCTTCGACGACTCCTGTTCGTGAAGATCGTCCGGTTCTTAATCCGGCGTGGCAGCGTGTTGTTGACCAGGCGGTAGCGTCCAGTGCGGAGCTACGCGCTCAGCAGCAGGCACTGCTGCAAAACCTACGACTGCCGCCCCCGCCTCCGCAACCTTCGATTGTTTCGGGGTTTCGCGATTACCTTGATTCCATTCGAGCTTTGCTCGCGGACTTCGAGGTCCATACCCGGGCGGGGTTGCAAGCGCCCAGCGCGGTTGCCGAGGTCTCTGAGGAGATCGACAACGCGGTTTCATCGCTTACAGGTTACCAGCGCAATCTCGCTAACTGGCTGTCGGTTCGTTCGGGCGTCATTCCGACGATTACGACCAACCTGTTTCAAGACCTTGCGATTCTGCAGTTGCTGTCGCGAGGCTTCCGGACGCGTGAGCGGCAATTGCTGCTCAATCTTGTCGCGTTCTTGTCTGCATTGCGAGAGTGGGCGCCGGACGGGTGGGATTTTCTAACGATTCTTACCAACCCGCTCCGCATCGTCACCCGCCGCCGTCGTCGCCGCATTGATCCGGTGACGGGACGTCGGTTGGACCCCATCGTCATCGAAACTCCGGTGACGATTGAGGTTGGGCAAGGCCAGGAGGCGCCTGCGCCTGTCGCCAACGATCCAATTTACGACTACGACTACTGCGATTTTCGTGGTCTCGACTGAATTCGGCATGGTGGCGCGGTCGGCACCGGGGCAGGCGGCTTTTTGACAGATTGTACATATCTACCTGTCTTTTGTTTTCCAGCTGCTTAGCTCAGGGCCATACACAGCTAGTGTAGTTTACCATGGCTGAGGGACGCCGTAGCAAGGGCCTAGCCAGTGGGAATAATAATGGGGGTGCTGGTAGCGGGACCGCTCACGTAGATGACGTGGGGGTACCGGCGAGATTACCAATGTGCCTATTAATAATAATACACATGCTGTCTCTGGATATGATCTCACCACACAGGGTCTCCTTATTGTTAATCAGCTGCAACCTGTCACTTCAGACTCAAAGCCAAAGCAGGCAGAGGAGTTTGTGGAAGGACTAGAGGGGTTTCCAAGCTTGTACGGGGTACAAACTATTATCAGATCTGGATAGGCAGCCAGACTTTTGGCAAGTGCACAGATCAGATTAAAGACCTCACTAGAGAGTGCAAGAAGGCCAACAAGGCCTGGGCAGTCTACGTGGCAGAGCTGAGGGAGCTGCTAGAGGATCAACGGAAGAAAGTGGGGATCCATTGGCAGGATAAATACCAAGGGTGGGAGGTTAAGGGAGACCTTATCCAGAACTTCCTCAATTATTGTAAAATGGTTGAGGAGGGCAGGGCTCACGGCTTCAATGTCGCTGACAGCATAGCCCTGACAAACTGGCTCAAGGTTTCTGGGCTGGACAAGGCAACACGTGGCTCTTTAAAGGTCATGTGTGCCCCACACTCTACCCTCAAGGCCTACAAGGTCATAATCAAACAAGCACTCGAGGCAGAGGAGCTGTTTGAGGGTGGAATGCCAGCTGTGAAGGCTACCCACGCAGGTGGGCGTGCCCAGGGGGGCTCCAAGACGTCTGAGGCTGACAGAAGCCAAGGAGGACGTGGGGGCAACCACAACAAGCGGAAGGCCAACCATTCACCCGACCCTGACGGGCAATCACATGCCAAGTCGGTGTTCAGGAGGGTGGGTGGTAAGCCCAGGCAGGGTAACGCGCCTGACAACGGGGGAGGAGGCCAGGGCAAGTCAAAGATCCAGTGCTACCTGTGCAAGGGGTGGGGGCACATCAAGAAGGAGTGTCCCAGCTTCAAGAAGACCCAGGGCCAGGGCAGCAACAAGAAAAACAACAACAAGAACAACAACAAGTCCCAGGCAGGCCAGCCTTCAAAGGGCAGTCAGCAAGAAGACAACAAGGAGCAGTGACTGTCTGAGGCAACCCCTACACACCTTAATTCACCCAAGGGGGAGGCCAGGTGCTCCAATGCAGATTTTATATCTGGGCAACAAGAGGGTGATCTCCAGGTTCATGGTGGCCCCAGGTCACCTGGAGAGGTACAGGTTCCTATGAAGACGTCCTTGACAGCTGGTGCAGCTGTAAGAATGTCTGACCCCATGCATCCTTGTGCTGGGCACGAGGGTGGACCTCTCATTTTGAGAGAAACCAATGTACAACCACAGAGGGGTGTGAAGGCCTCTGGTGGTATGCATGTGGTCCCTGCTGGCGGTCCAGGTGTTGGGCATGAGCAGGGTGACTCAGACTCTGAGTCAGAACAGGATGGAAGACAGCATGGTGATGCTGGACAACCTGACAGCACAGTCCTGACTGTGCCAGGGACTGCTTCCTCTGTGTACCAGGAGTTGGGTGCCCGAATCCACAACATGTTTGGGCATGCCACTTCTCTGTCAAACAACTTTGCCTTCCGTATGGGCAGGGCACCCCTTCTTAAGGCGTGTCAGCAAGCTGCCTCACGGTGTAAGTGCCAGTTGTCCTCCAACAAGCCCAGGAAATCACATGCCAAAGCTATACCTCAGAGCATTGGTGATCTGCAGTGTGATATCCAACACATCAGGGGCATGCAACTGTTGGTGTGCGTGGACAGGTACACAAAATACAAGGTGCTGGAGCATTTACCTTCTATGAAGAACAGGTACTTGCTGGCTGCCCTGCAGAATGTAAGAGCCAAGTTTCCTACCACAAGGATCCAGGTGGACATGCAGTTTCAGCATCTCAAGGGTGATCCCACCCTTCCTGAGTTGCTGGTTACACCTAGGGAGGCTCATGGGCAGCAGGGTGCTATAGAGAGGGCAATCCAGGAGGTCAAGAAATTGATTATCTCTGAAGACTGGGTACCCTTATCTGCACCTGCACTTGTCAGGAGTGCATGGCTGAGGAACGTGGAGCAGCAGCTGAACAGCAGGGTTAACTTCTACTATGATGGAGTTGCTGTCAGCCCAATGGGTCTATATCATGGCCTGTGCCCACCACATGTGCTGGAGGGCTGGAAACATGCTGCACATGTCACCTTTGCCAAGCTGAGGGAGAAGGACCGGGGTTGGAAGATGCTGGAGCCACAAGTGGGTCAGAAGGTCCTAGCTTGGAAGGAACCTAGCCTTTATGGCAAACGTGGTAGCTGGAGTCCTGGGGTGGTTACCCAGGTTGATGAAGCTAGCCACGCATGCTTGGTCAGCATGGAGGACGAACCAAAGCATGTGCACCGGCTGAGTTGGTCATATGTCAAGCCTAACCTGATGAATGAGGGCAGTCAGGCACAAGGCTCACAGGACCTGCAGGATTTTCAGGTCCCAAGTGACATCACTGATGCAACGACCACATCTGTTGCAGGGGAATCTGTCAGCCCTGGCCAGGTTGCAGAGGTACCTGTTGAACAGGCTGCAAGGTCAACAGCTGGGGAGTCAACTGTCAAGCCCAAGGCTCTAACCAAGCCCAGGGGGACAAGTTTGGCTGGATTAATTGGGGCTCTGCAAAGGGCCAAGAAGCAGCCCAAGGTAGCCAAGCTCAGGTGGCATGGCAATCTGGGGCTGGACACTGCCTTAGAGGTAGACACTAATTCTCAGGTTTCCATCATTGGGACCAGAGCTGCAGCAGGGTACAGCATGACTGAACCCAGCTATCAGTTTGTGTCTGACTTCAGTGGCGGGGTACACGTGAAGGTACTGGGTGAGGTATCCATTCCTATCCTTGGACAGGACACTGCTTTTTGTGTCTTGGAGGGCTATCAGGGACCTGCTCTTCTGGGGCAGAATTTCCTATGCCAGGATGGGGTAGTGATCACGTCCTCTCTCCTGACTAAGGAAGGGGCTGGTCAGGTCCCACTGATTAATTTCAGGACCACTCACCTATCACGTGCAGTAACCAGGACGGTTAAGCGTGTGCAAGTGTGCCAGGGGCAGGAGCCCTTGGTTGATGACCTCATATTGCCAGCTGCTAGTCATCCAAGCAGTTTGGGCATTGGTCCTCACTCACTTGCTGGACACAGCCCTATAAACTACCAAGGCCTGGTGAAGCTCATGTCCTCTCCCATTATGTGTCCCCAGGTCACACTGGGTCTGATTAAATCTGGGGAGGACTGGATCTCCAAGAAATGCGTGGAACCTGTCAATGACCTGCCTCCTGCACGACGTCTACTCAAGCTCAAGTTTGTCATCAAGATGAAGGAGGTGGACGGGGTCAAGGTACCACACGTCAGGCCAGTACTGAATGAGTTCAAGGGTACTGGTGAGTGCACCGCTGAGGAGTTGTATACCCCTGGCATGCTGCATGACACTTGGAGGCTGCTGCTGTGTGTATTTCTAGGCCTTCTCAACAAGGGCTTGGACTATGGCTCAGTGGTGGTAGACTTCAAGAGGGCATTTCTGGAGGGGGATGCAGATGTGGCACAGGAAAAGTGGGAGGGCAAGACGCCTTTCTATGTCAGGGTGCCTGCTGTATGGAAAAGGGACATTCACACTGAGTTCCTTAAAATCCTCAAGGGCCTGGAGGGCCTGAGGTCAAGTCCAATAATCTGGAGGGAGACTCTCAACCGTTTCCTGAAGGAGCATTGCAACTTGAAGGTTTCTCCTGTAGACCCCTGTCTGTTTCTGGGGCAATGGGAAGGCCTACCAGTGTATGCTTCGCTGCACGGGGATGACCTACATCTGATAGCTCCCACGTCGTGGCTTAAGGAGCTGATCTCCATCATTAAGTCCAAGTTTCCTCTGGGTAGGGAGCAATGGCAGGTGGAGAATGAGCCTCTCCTGTTTGTGGGCATGGAGGCCACACTGGTGAAGAAGGGGGGGAGTGGCGTATGCTGCTGGTGGGGGGCAACGATTATCAAGAGACCCTCATTAGCAAGCTTCCTCCAGTCATCACACAGGCACTGTGTCCCATGGTGAGGGGCATGGTTGCTTGGGTGGCAGGCATTTCCAGGCCAGACCTTATGGTCATAGCCAGGTTGCCTGATGACATGCTGACAGAGCTAGGGTCTGCCAAGGTGGCTGATCAGGTCAGGGCTTCGTCTGGCATTCTGTTGTCTGCAGTGGATTTATCACAACCCATTTGCATGGAGCTGTATGTGGATAGCTCAATGGACAGCAGGCAGGTCTCCAAGGTCAGGGGCAGGGCTGCAGGGCTCTTTGTGCTCAGACAGGAAGGCCTGGGGAGTTTGGTGAGCTGGTTCAGTCGCCTGCACAAACGGGTGGCTGTCAGTAGTGATGTGGCAGAATGCAGGGCTATTTGTGAAGGCATTCACACAAGCCTTTATCTGAAGGAGTTGCTTCATCAGATGACTTCTAACACTCCTTGGCCACTTCAGGTTACCACTCTTCTAAAAACAGACTCCATGGGGATGGTGCAGTTTGTGCACAGGCAGATGGCCAGAAGTAGGGACTTGGATTATCTCCTTCTTAAGGAATTGTCCTCCTTGGCCAATATTGAGCATATCCCTGGGGTTGACAATCCTGCTGATGCTTTGACCAAGCTAGTGCAGAAGGCAGCAGTGCAATACAAGGTTCTTCAGTCTCTGATGGACCCATCTCAGCAAGCTGTCTAAGCTGGTGCCTGGTTATAGGGCATTGGAGAGCAGATTGTGTGGTAGTGTCAGCATTGTGACTGGCATAATACCTGTATTTTAGTCTGTACTAAGGCTCATGGACCATGGTACACTCACTCTGATTTTAATCAGGATACAGCCAGGTTTTGGCTGGGGTTCATGCTGTTGACTACACAAGGTTGACAGGTCCATTACAGACCATGTATTCTATTTAAAAAGAAATGTATATTTGTACATACCTCTCACAATGGTCTGGGAACCTTTATTCTGGGGTTTATAGGGCGGGGTTCGATTCCCTGGTATTATGTTTCTACAAGCTGGCCTGCTCAGGTGTTTTACCTGTTCAGACTTCCCTAGTTCCCCAGGGCAGGATTTAATTGTTGCCTATGTGTTTCATTTTGTCATTTGTTTGCTGTGGCAATTTATCATCTGACAAGTAGACGGGCGCCATAAGACGGGCGCCAATACTAACCTGTTGAGAGTATGACGGGGAAACTATTGTAATACGTCTTACTTTGTCAAGTGGTATTTCAATTGTCATGGATTTATTGTGCTTATATTAGATATGTACTGGGTTTTATGGGATTAGTATCTGGGATTAATGTAACTCACCGCCAGAAGGTCATTGTACTGGAGGCTCTACCGAGGTGATGGGATTAATTCCTGGAGAAGACCTCATAGAATTAACCTGTATGTATTTAATTTTGTGTGTTTCTAATATCTGGTGGTACTCTGTAATGCCACTTCCATAGGTTTTTATCCATTTCTCATGAAATGGTTTTCCCTGTGGCAGATCTGTTTCTTTTCCAGTTCCTTAAAAGAAAGGGCTGGGGGAATGGCATTGGCCATTAAAGACATCTGTTCAAGCTTCAAGCTGGAGTGAAGGACATTTCAAGCTACTTCAAGGGTCCCTGGCAGGGGATGTAATCCCTAAAGAAAAGAAGGGATTGGAGTTAACGTAAAGGATTTACGTTAGATGGATAGAGATTGTTACGCTCTTTCCAACGGCACCTTGAACGCCTCATTTGGTTAAGGAACGTAAAAGTTATGACGTTTCCTAGGCTGTGCCGACAGTACCCGGCGCGCCACTGTGGGCGCGTACGGACACAGGATGTACAAGTGTCACTTTGATAGTCCGCAGGACGTTGACAGGACTTGTACAGGACTTGATGGTCAATTGATAGGTAGGCGCACTGTAGCGCGCCAGGACCTATGAGACAATTGATGCTGACTAGTGTACGGATAGGTCCACAGGACTAGCCGTATGGACAATTGATAGATCTGCGCGCCAAAGGCGTGCCAGAGTCTGTGTAATCAATTGATTGACAGTTCAGCTGTGACAGTGCAGCTGAATACTTGGACGCGTCCCTAGCAAGCTATATGTGTGACTTGGTCGCACCGGGACGCTAGCTCTTGCGTGCACGCTCTCTTGGCATAACGACCCTGTCGTCTGTGCTACGTGCAGTCTCGGACTTGACGTGACTTACGTCTGTGTTTGCTCATTATAATAAAGGCAACTTTCCTGCAAGAGCCATGGATTCCCTCGGTGGTAAACTCTCATTCAACTGAGATGATGGCGGCCGAACGCGTCACGGAACAGATCAACAGCGGATCCGATACCTCTGCATGGAACGACAACGACGCTCGTGAGCTTGCCCGTCAAGCGCCAGAGCTGAAACGTCTCATCACCGCCGACGAAGAAAGGGCGGACGAAGAAATACGACGGAACGAGGCGAACAGAGACCGACTGCTACAACAGCGGCCGGACTTGGAGCACCAGATCGAGTCGTGGTTCTTGCACAACGATTTCGAGATCAGGAAGAAATACAACGATAAGCACAAGCGGTTGCTCCTCCGCGAAGGATTCCCCGCCCCCAGGTAGACCTCATCCACCGTGCATGATTAGTTATCTCACCGAGAGTCATATCGCATGGAGGCCCGCGTGCGGCAGTACAACGTGCACATGAGATACGTGGCCGGTCTGGCGGGGGTCAAGCGCTACCCCCCTGTCCCCCATCCGTCGCCAAGGAGCGGTGGACGGGCGCCTGCCACCGCTGCGGTCAGGCGGTGACCACGTCCCGCGCCGTGTTCAGCACCCCGGGCGTGTGGTCGTGCCCCTCGTGCGCCGTGACCCCGCTGGACGGTGCTCGCGACCTGCTGTCCCGCACTCGCGAGCGAGCCGAGCTGTGCGGTCTGTGGGCGGCGCGCGCGCCCTCGGACAGGCCGAGGGTCGGGAAGGGGAGCGCACCGGTGCGCATCCCCAAGCCGCGCGGGGTGAACAGCCGCATGTGGGAGTACGTGAAGTCCCGCGCCGTGTCCGCGAACGCCCGCATGAAGCGGGACGGCGTGCGGCCCTGCTTCGACTCTCACGAGGTTGCCCAGATCTACGCCTGGTTCGTGGCCTCGCCGGAGTGCGCGGTGTGCGGCACGCCCTTCGCCATGGGGTTCGGGCCCAAGGAGGACGAGCTGTCCCTGGACAAGGCCGACCCGCTGGACCGCGCGTACTGCGGCAACACGCGCCTGCTCTGTCACGGCTGCAACAACGCCAAGCGGTTCGAGGACACCATGAGGCTGTACGCGCGCCTGATGGAGGCCAACCGGTGCCCCGTCTAGTCTAGTATCATCCAATCAATTATCTCGCTTGCTTAGTATAACACGATGTCGTTCGCGCGATTGCTGAAGACCGTTAGCTCCGGACTGATGCCGCGGGACCGCGAGACCGCGCCCAACCTGGCTACGTTGACGAACAGCGAGGTGAAGCCCTTCTCCTTTTACGGGCTGGTGTTCAAAGAGTGCAAGGTGTGCCAGGTGTGCGACGGGGACACGGTTAAAATAATCACGCTGAACCCCTGGACACGCCAGCCTATGAAGGTGACCGTCCGGCTGCTGGGTATCGACACGGAAGAGCTGAAGCCGTTCCGCTACGTCCCGCAGAGGGACGCTATTATACAACGCGCGAGACTGGCCAGAAAGAGACTGCTCCAGCTGACCACCAACGTCTCGTGGGACGACCACGACGAGGGGATGAGCCAGGCGGACATACAGGAGAGAGTGGACAAAAACACGAAGATCCTGGAGCTGCGCTGTCACTCCAACGACGCGTTCGGTCGCGTGCTGGGCTGGTTGGTGGACAAGGACACCAACCTGTGCATCAACGAGGTCATGCGAGCCGAGGGACACTGCAAGGCCCTCTAGCTATACCAACAGCGCAAGACATAGAAAATGAACTTGGGTACACATTAGACAAATTAAGGCAAAAAATAGCCATTGAAAATGGTTGGGATGTCAATAATATGCCTGCTGACTGGGAATTAATAATAGATGGTCTACATCAGATCTCAAGAGAAAAAGATAACCCAGTTGCCTTTAAAAGCGTCGGCCAGCACCTAGTGCGCCGATCCAAAGAGCCGCCTATCAAAAACCACACCGACACGACGCTGCAGACAAAAATCCGATCCGGGCAAATCTACTCGAGGGTGGCCAGGTCGACGAGGGTCAGCACCCCGTCGGGGATGGTGGGGTGCCCGCTGATCCGCGCGCCACCGCCCAGCGGCTCGGTGACGGTCACGTAGAGGCGCGCCATCTCCAGGGACCAGCGGTGGCGGTCGCACGCCAGCACCAGCCTGGTCCACTTGCGCGCGAAGATCTGGGTCACCCGGAACTCCACCATGTCGTGCACGTACCCCGGGAGCCCACGGACAGCGTGCGGGCAGCACCTGGACACCCTGGCGAACTCGGTCGCGATCTCGACCATGAGCTGCTTGGTCAGCGTCAGGGAGGCGGTTCCGAGGCCGAGCGCCTTGATCGTTCGCACCCCCGTGGTGACCCGCTCGTAAACCTTGTCGATGATCTCCTTCTCCTGGCTGAGTTTGTCGTACCCGTCCGCCTTCCACCCCAGCTGCATCTCCATCACCGCCGAGTCCCGCATCTCGTCCCGCAACTTCGCGTCCGTCTCCTCCAGCTTCTCCGTCAGCCTCGCGATTTCGTCGCGGCTCTCGTCAAGCCGCCCCTTGACGGCGACCAGCTCGCTGGCCAGCTGCCCGGCGTGCTTCTGAACCTCCCTCTCGGTGATGTCGTTCAGGGCCTTCTCGATGTCCGCCACCTTCTGGGCGGTCTCTCTCTCGGCATGCTCCCGGAACCTCTGCAGCTCCTTGGTGGCGACCTCTCCCGCCCGCTGCAGCTCCAGGAGGCGCCTCTCCTCCTCCTCCTGGAGCTCCTGCTGCAGGCGCTCGACCATATCGCAACTCTCCTTCAGCTCCAGCCGCAGTACGGCGTTCTCCTCCGTCAGCTTGGATATCTCCTCCACGCGGTCGGAGATTTCGCTCACAAGCTCGTGGTTCTCCTTCACCATCTCGAGGTGCGCGCGGTTTATGGCGACCATGCTCGCGTTGTCCTGGGCCTGCTGCTGCTTGTACACGTCGATCTGGCGCCCGAAGTCCAGTTGCTGCTCCTTCAGCTCCTTTTCTTTCTCCTTCAGCTCCTCCTTGAGCCGGTCCGCGACTTCGTTGCGCTCGAACACTGGGGTGTGAGGGCTCACCCGGCTGGCCTGCTCCAGCTCCCGCAGGCCCTGGTCGGGAAGCTCCCATCCGTTGTTGTGGAAGTACTTGACTAGCAGGGGGAGCTCACTCGCCAGCTCGGGGTTGTTAAGGCACACGTGGTACGCCAGAATTGGGTGTAGCGAGTGGCCGCCCCGCCCGGCCTTCCACGATGGGTTTCTCAGACCGCGTTCCTGGAGCGCGGCATCCAGCGCCTCCCGGACATCCTTATGCCCCGGATAGTCCGTGAGGGCGTGGATGCATTTGTCGAGCCCCTTCCACCTTTCCATGGGGATGTATGCGTTGGGGTCGTTGATGTTTAACTGCTGCCGGTTCTGCATGTGCACAGGATAATAAGCGCAGTCAGGTAAAGCAGCAAAGGGAAAATTGAAGTGAGCTGAAACGAAAGGGCCCAAGACAGTGGATCCAGCAGTCCTGCATTGTCCAAAAAGCCTGTGAATGCCTGCACTGTCAGTGCCGGACAACCGGCGGCAAACGGATGAAGCAGCCAGGAAAATATAAGGTGGTGCTGAAAGGGTTCAAGAAAGTGGATCCAGCAGTCCTGCATTGTACAAAAAGCCTGTGAATGCCTGCACTGTCAGTGCCGGACAACCGGCGGCAAACGGATGAAGCAGCCAGGAAAATATAAGGTGGTGCTGAAAGGGTTCAAGAAAGTGGATCCAGCAGTCCTGCATTGTACAAAAAGCCTGTGAATGCCTGCACAGTGCCGGACAACCGGCGGCAAACGGATGAAGCAGCCAGGAAAATATAAGGTGGTGCTGAAAGGGTTCAAGAAAGTGGATCCAGCAGTCCTGCATTGTACAAAAAGCCTGTGAATGCCTGCACTGTCAGTGCCGGACAACCGGCGGCAAACGGATGAAGCAGCCAGGAAAATATAAGGTGGTGCTGAAAGGGTTCAAGAAAGTGGATCCAGCAGTCCTGCATTGTACAAAAAGCCTGTGAATGCCTGCACTGTCAGTGCCGGACAACCGGCGGCAAACGGGTAAAGCAGCCAGGAAAATCTAGGGTAATGAAAGCTTTAAGGGCCCAAGAAAGTGCTACCAACCCTCCTGCATTGTACAAAAAACTTCTGAATGCCTGAAAATGCCGGATAAGCGGCGGCAAACGGAATGTGGAGCAACCAAAAACATGATTGCAATGTTTGTCCCCCTCCTGGCCTGGATAGAAAAACTAAAGAGGCCTGCATTGGCAGGATCACAACAACTTTGCCAGGACAGCAAAAAGGCAGCACTCACCGCATTCCTGCCGGCGCTGCCCGATGAAGTCCCAAGAGTAGTAGCCATGACAATGGACATCTGTGTCCAGGCAGAGAGATGGATTGGGTTGGTAGTGACAGTGTGAAGACTGGGTAAAGACTGTGAAGACTGGGTAAAGACTGTCCAGGAGAGGGTATGTCTTGAATGTCTGAAGTGTCTTGGGTGGCCACTTAACATATTCCAGCCGCTTTTGATCTTTGGCGCGCTTTTACCGCCGCTGACGCCCCATAACCGAGGGTGTCCCGCCCGATTACGCCGTTACGGCCGGGTGGCCGCCTCACCCCTCACTTGTGACACCATTATGACATCTGCCGGTTACCCAAAGCGACACTCTTTTTCCGCCGCTGTCGTCATTCGACTGACGGTGCGCCGTCCGATTTGACTTGCAGATCCTGATGAAGATTTTGTAAACAAGTGCCAGATATTTGAGAGTTGCAGCAGGGAAGCAAAAGATTCAGGACTTTCGAATTTGGCCGGGCTGGCGCGCTTCCAGGGAATAACAGCCTGACTGACGAGGGCCCCACTCCTGACATCCGCCGGTTACCCGAAGCGACACCCTTATTCCGCCGCTTTCGTCGTTCGACTGACGGCACGCCGTCAGATTTTGCGTTTAGGGCCGGGTAGCAAATCATATATGGCAGACACTCACAAAGATTTTGGCCAGATGTCAGTGGAAAAGTGTCAGATATTTGTGAGTTACATGAGGGGAGCTCACTTCGAACTTGGCCGGACTGGCGCGCTTCCCGGGAATAACAGCCGGGCTGACGGGGGCCACTTGGAATTCCGCCAGGTGCGCGGAATTTATTGGGACAAGCGGCCATCATCCGCAACTTCGCCGAGTCTGCGCTCTGAAAAACAAGAACAGCACAAGGGTTTGGCACAGGTAATGGGGCAATTGGAGGATGCATTTGGATTCTGCAGCCTGTAATAAGTCAGTGTGGCAGGCCTCCAAGGAGGAATCAGTCAAAGAATTCCCTGAATTGTTCAATCCTGCTTTCCCTGGATTTTTCACATGCATTGAGAGAGTTGTTTTATCCGTTTTCTGCCGCGTTTCCTCCTTGTGCATGGTGTCTCATGCTGATTCTTTTCCCAGATGTCACCAGAGCTCCATACTCCTGAGGAAATTCATCAGCAGCAACCAGTGGGGGGGCAGTCCCTCCTGAACTCTGTGGATTGGAGCTTCCTGCTCTCCTCTTCTCCGCTGGACTCATCCCCCAGCTGGGGTGGCACCCAGGAGGATTGGGAGAATTTCACACCTCCCTTCATCCTGCAGTGGCTGGAAAGATACAAGCAGTCCGAGCAGGCCCGGCGTAAAGAGCCCGATACGCCCGGGAGCGCGGCCGAAAGCGAGCAACTGCGGCGAGAATTGGAGCAGGAGCTGATTTACCTTTTGTCAGAGCCAGAAGATTTCTTCTCTACAGAGACAGATGGGCAATGTGCAGGCAGTTTTTGATGAGACCAACCAGCTGAGTGGGGAGGACCAGCAGCTGCTGTGGGAATACTTGCTGGATGGGAGCATCGACATTTCCGACGCCTGCACGGCGAAGTTTGACAAATTTAAGACCATGCTGGATACAGAGTCCCCCACAGAGCCCTCTGTCATCCTCAGGAGGTACCACACCCTGTCCAGATACCTGATGGCAGAGGGGCTGTCTCCCCACCACCGCCAGGATATGTTAAAGGCCAGGGCCAGGGTGGCAAAACGCGTGCCGTCTTCCTTGGGGGTTGACATGGACAAGTTGTTTTTGCTGGAGGACGAGAAGGTGGTGAAGGCCGTCACCCTCGACAGGGAGCAGCGATTAGGCAGGGAGGCCGAGAAGGCCGCGGTGGCCTTTCGTGCCCAGAGGGCGCGAGAGTACGAGGAGAGGAAGAAGAGAGAGAAGGAGGCCGCCAAGAAGGCGGATAGGGAGGAGAGGGAGGCCAAGAGGCTCAAGAAACTGAACACCCACGATATCAGAAAGTTTTTTGACCGTACTTGATGGTTTTGTGGAATCGTATTGATTTTGATGTGGCGACTCAGTTTAAAAAATTTCGTACTTATAATTAAAAATTTAATGCGTTCCGGATTGAGTGTGCCATTGGTAGATGCGCAGGTTATGCACCGCGAACATCCGCGCACTTTTAAAGTGCCTTCGAGGGATAGGTTGTCTTCGATACGACCGGGGGATTTTGTCAAGATATCTAACACAAAAGAGCGTTTCTGGGTTCAAGTGACGCGCGTGTCTCGCCCACGTCTAGAGGGCACCGTCGACAACAACCTCGTATACACGCAACCTTATGATGCTGGTGACACCATAGTGTTTCATGAGGCCAACGTGTATGAAATTCTAAAAGCTGAGAAAGCAACCAAGTTGGTGCAAGTTCTTAAACGTCACGCGCGACGGGTTCGCGGAGGCCATCCCAAAAACAGGAGGCCATCAAAATCCTTGTACACCAAAAACTTGACAACATGCTCGAACATCCAAAATAACGAAAGGTTTAAATAGTTTCTAAAAACTCAAAGACACGAAGACGATGGAGACAAACACCATCAAAGAACTTGTTAACAGCTACCAAGACCGGTAGGCGCATCACTTTGCGCTTATATAAAGGGATAACATATCTCCACGAGTCAATAACAGCCGGTGACAAGTACATGACCATGGCGTTCCGGGCGGTTGTTATGTATCTGCGGCCCTCGCGCGACATGCCGGGGGAGGACCCCTTCGCAAACAAGATACGAGTGACGCCCGATGGCAAGATATCGGTAATCGACGTGATCAAGGTCACGATGTTCATGGATCACAACGGCTCTTTTGTTGCCAATGCGGCTACTCAGGCATCGGGGGCGCTGGTGCGCCTTTACAAGGCATACCCGGAGGTTGAAGCATCCAGCTTCAACTTCAAATTCCCCGGTAGTGGTCAGCGAGACACCCCCGTCACTGATCGACAGGGGATAATAAGGATCGTCCAGCTGCTGCCCGGCAGGCGGGCAGCGTCCTTCCGCGACACCCTGGCAAAGCTGTTCGAGCGGTACCTGGACGCGGACCGGTCGCTGGCCGACGAAATATACGCCCGCGCGGATGCCAGGGACTCGCGGCTGAAGGACGACCAACGCGTGAAGAGCTGCGAGTCCACCAAAAGCCACATGCAGGCCGTGAAGGAGAGTGGCGCCCCCTCGTTGGCTCGTAACCCGGCCAGGGTGTACGCGCACATTAACGAGGTCGAAAACTACACGGCCACCGGGATGCACACCCGCGAGATCCGCGAGCTGCATCAGATGAAGAGGGGCGACTCGACGCGCGACTACCTCACCGAGAGCGTCTGCGCGGGCATCGACCTGATGAACATACTCAACAGGAACGCGATATCCAGGGGGGAGAACCCCTCCGCCAGCATCGACAACATAGGCAGGGAGCTGTTCCCGGTGTTTGAGCGCCTTAAGATGCACGAGGAAGCTAGCAAACCGCAGCCCAGGTCGTTTGCGCTGGCCAATAAGAACAAAAGAGAAGACTACAAGAGGCTGATCGCCGAGACCCAGGCCAGGAAGCGCGTTTGCTCGTGATGTCCGTTGCCTGAGTTAATAAAGCATTTGTGTTATTGAATGAAAACACCCATTTATCGTTCTTCACCTGTACACAAAGGAAGTAGGCACCCCCTCCGCGTGCATAGTGAACTCTATCGGGCGCTGGTCGGTAAATATTATCAGGTTGTTGGCGGACGTGATGATCACGGGGCACCGCTTGTCCGGGTCGGCGTCATCCAAAAACTTTTGCTGATTGGGATCCGTCGCCTGCACCACCTTCGAAGAGGCCAGCACGCCGTTCAGCCCGGTGACGCCCCCGCCCGGGTTGTCCCAGGTCACCTTCCCGATGTCCATGAGGACGGGGCCGGACTGGGCGGGCGTTTTGTTCGGCACCACGACCACCCGGAAGGTGGTCCCGCTCCATTGCGGCAGGATGGCGGGGGGGAGGGCGAGAACAGGGGGTTGTTGAGGGCGTAAACGGGGTTGGACAGGTGCTGGTGGTGCGCGATGGACAGCTCGAGTATGGCGGGGACGTGGGCCTGCACCACGAGGGGCAGCCACATGTACATCTGAACCACGTATTTGTTGTTCAGTGGGAATGCGGAGGGGACCAGGAGCAGGAGCTCGCGAGGGAAGTGCCCCCCCGCTCGGTAGGTGACGGTGAGCTTGCGCTGAGCCACACCGCTCGCGTCGAAGGTCCAGTCGCCGTAGTCCTGCGTCCCCGCGCTCGCGGCCATCTGTCTCACGGTCGCGCGCAGGCCGGCCAGGAGCGCCTCCTTCTCCGCGAGCCTCCACTCGTAGGAGGAGGGCAGTTGCGAGTCCTTCGCGAAGGGCGCCAGCTCCCCGGCGCGGTCGCTGAAGGTCCAGCTCTGGGTGCTGTCGAGCGGCAGGTCGTCGTCGCAGTACTCGGCTATCTTCATGTACGTGGGGCGGTAGTCCTCCCCGTCATAGTGCTTGGGCAGCTGCCTGTACTCGGGCGCGATGGAGCCCAGGGCCTCGTACGCCCCGGTGACGGGGTTGAGGATCTGGAACTCGAGGATGTTGTGGCCCATCTCGCTCACGGTGGACACGAACTTGAAGAACCGGCCCATCTCGAAGGGGTTGAGACGGGTGAGCATGTTGGAGTCGTTGAGCAGGATGCCTTTCTGGACGTACACGTTGTCGGCTCGCAGGGAGTCCTGCTTCTTAGAGGCCATGGGCGCATATACACTTCCATTCACATTAGAATCGGTATAGGATACCCGAGTCTATCCGCGTTAGTTAAACCGTGTGGGGGCCATGGCACGGGCTCTCGAGTTGCGCGCGAGGATTTGCGAGGACAAGTACCTCGGTCTCTCAAACTCCATCGCCAGTCCATTAGCCTCCAACAGAGTGCTCAAATCTCGCCCTTGGTCCTCTAACGCGATCAACGCCTTACTGAGCGCGTTTTTACGAGGAAGATCGTTGTTGAGTTTTGCCGCCTTATACTCCGGCCACAACTCTTTTCGAGCCTTGTCGATGCTCGAGATGGCCTCCGTGTTCTGTCTGATCCCCTCCTGTATCGCGGTCCACAGTCGCTTAGAATCGTCATGTATGATTTCGTTGACCATACGATTGTTTTGTCTGTTGGTTTCGCCCCAACGCGCTTTTACGCTATCGGGTAAAAATCTCAGGATGTGGTCCACCGCGCCCTCTGGTAAGTCGCGAAAATTGGTCTTTTCGAAGTCCGCCTGGTAGTCTATCAAGTAGTCCAAGTCCTCGTTTTGTAGGTCATCATCGCCACCAGACCATTTGGCGAGGTCGCGCCCAGGGGTGGATGGTTCCTCGTCGTCGGAGACCCCGCCCGCCCTGACCCGGTGCCTCCACACGGCGCGACGGTTCCTGGCGTGTTGGCCGCACGCTCTGTATCCGGGCACGCACGACTTGCGGCATCTCGTCCCCGCCCTCGTGAGGGCAGAGCACGCCCTACCAGTCTTCGTGACCATGGTGTCATATATACACGGGTGCTTTTTTTTTCACAGGTCCAGCACCACCTTGGTGGGGTCGTCCTTCTTGCCCTTCCCGCCCCTCCTGCCCCTCTTTTTCTCCCCGGCCACCTGCACGGTCTTCACGTTGTCGATGTCCGCGCCCACGAGGCTCCCGGTGACGCTCTCGCCGTCGTCCTCGATCACCCGCACCACCGCATCGGTCAGCGACCCCGCGGGGGATACGGCGTCCTCCACGATGCGGTCCATGTTGACGGGGATGCGTATCTCGGGCCTCGGGGCCGGCCCGGCGGCGCCCCCGAACGCCCCCCGAACGCCATGGGGCCTCGCATGACGTACTGCCCTCCGTTAGCGGTGTCTTGGGCGGGGGGCGGCGGGGGAGGTGGCGGCGCCTGGGGGTGCCCCCCCCTCCTGCTTGGCCATCATCACCTTGAGCAGACTCCTCATGAGCTCCGGGTCGGTCTTGGCGATATCGGACATGGAGGGCAGCCCGGAGCTGGCGAAGGACGCCGACATATGGAACATCATGGCCGACCCGCCCAACATGAGCATGAGCTCCAACTCCGGGGGCATGGACACGCGGTGGCGGTGCTTTTCGTAGAGGCGCTCGAACACGTTGTCGTAGTCGGTGACGTTAGCCATGATCGTCTCGGACCAGCCGTCGAGCTTGAGGCCCACGGGGTCGTACCGGTTGTTGAGGAACTGGAGCGCGGACGTGGTGGCCACCAGCATCTGTCGCATGGTGTTGATGGCGTTCTTGGTCTCGAGAGTCCTCACGATCTTCTCGTGCTCGAACCGGATCTCGTCCAGGTCGGAGCGCATGTCGAACTGGGGGACCGCCATGCCCTTGTCCTTGAGGCGGTGCAGCCTCTGGAGCAGCTCCACCTTCTCCTTGTGCAGTTCCTCCTTGCTGGGGCGGTACACCGCCTCGTCTTCCACCACGTCCGCGGGGGGCGGACCGAAGTCGTCGTAGAAGTCGTCCCCGCCGCCGCCGTACATGTCCTCGTAGTACGCGGCAAAGTCGTCCTCGGCGGTGTCGGGCTTGGGGGCGGTCGTGGCGGGGGCCGCGAACGGGGACTTGGCCTTCTTGGGGTTGGCCAGCTGGTCGTACCCCTTGTCGGCGCCGCCGTCCCCGTGCTTCTTCGAGTGCCTCTTGGAGTGGTGCCTCCTCCCGTGCCGCGACTTGGCGGGTCCCGGATCCGCGATGTCCAGGTCGTCGTCGTCCACGATCTCGACCCCGTCCAGGTGGGCGCCGCGGATGACGGGGGCCGTCTGCGTGTGCGCCTCGTGGTCGTTGTCCAGCAGGTCTATGGGCACGCGTTTGGTCGTCATGGTATACCTGTGGCGCGCATAATTTGGAGCCCGTTTCGAACGCACCGAAAAAAAAAGGAGAGCCTAAGGTAACGCAATGGAGAGCAGAGAGATCAACAACCGCGTGTTTCGGTGCGACAACGGGGAGATGAAGCTGATGTCCAAGTTCGGCATCTCCCTGTCCGCCCCGAGCGTGGACATCAGCGCGCAGACCCTCCGCGTGAACAACGCGCCACTGTCGAGCCTGCAGATATCGGACGGGGCGATCACGACAGAGAAGCTGGACCCGGACCTGCTGGCCCGTCTCCCGGCCGCTTCAGACCTGTACAAACCCTTCACGGGGTCGTTCACCGCCTCCCCGTACGTGTGGCGGTTCCCCGCGGAGGACAACTCGAGGATCGCATTCGTGAACCCTCAGAACGCGCAGGGAGCTCTTCAGAACAACACGAAGAGGGTGGTTGTCAGAGACGGGCTGGACGTTGACAGCATCACGTTCAACAACACGGGGGAGCCGTTCCGCGGCGTCACGGGATTCGACACGGACGCGATAACAGCGTCCACAAACACGGGGCCGGTGCGGACGTATCTCGCCACCACGGGCAGTGCGGGGGGCAGTCGCGGGTACATGTTCGGTCAGACGGCTCCTGTCGCAAACGTGTCAGAGGAGCAGCAGAGGGTGGTGATCACCGGGGGGCTGAACGTGGACAAGGTGGCTTTTCGAGGCCGAGAGGCGTCTGGTTTCTTCACGGGAAGTTATACCGAGCTGCGTGACAAGCCGGCCATCGACGTTCTCCAGACGCAGGTAAGCTCGCTGGAGGCGAGCGTGCAGTCGCTGGGCGGGGTCACATTCGACACTATCACCAGCATAACGGTTCTCGATCGAGGCGGCAATCCGTTCACGGAGCAGGAGCGTCTAAAAGACGTGACCGTCGTGTTCGGCACAGCTGTGGCCTCCAATGCATTCACAGCGGATAAGATCGGGGTATCAATATTTGTCAACGGTTCTATTATTCGACTGCGAACAGACGTTGTTTCCAACATCACCAACCTTTCAGGAGACAATAGGACATTTCAGTTCGACCTCGACCTGCCAAACAATCTCGGAAGAGGGTCGTCGGCATACGCGACCGTGACCGTGCCACCGATGGCGGGAGGACTTCAGTCCGCCACCGGTCGTTATTACCTCCAGAGCAGCACAAACTTTAACTTCAGTGTCCCATCCGACAATTTTGATTTGATCGCGTCATCTCCTGTTTTAAACTACCCGCAGCTCACGTTCCGATTCACCTCCCCGTTTGACCTTGCAACTGTTAACCCGATTAATATACTAATCTCCAGAGACTGGAGCGTGAACGGAGATGCCTTCTATCCTTCTAACTTGGTGACAGGGATCATCGAAAATGACGATAACGACTCGCCGCGTATTCTAAGCGTGACGATAAGCGACATTGCGCGTGCCGGAATCGGTATAGGCCAGTTCCGCGTGAGTTTACTGGCGGGCGCGGTCCAGCTCGCCAACTCGCTTGGAAACGCTGCAAGATACGACACCTGGACAGTCGACGCCCGTCCAGAAAATCTTCTCAATTTGTCCGCCGGTTACGTTGCCGCTGGAGGTTTCTCGGCTCCCTTCACAAGTGAAGGAGTACCAGTACCAACATATGCTTACAACGACAGCGTGATACAAGTGGCCATGGTGTTCGACAAGGACCTGATTGCTTGGACGGCGCCTCTTTCCGAGTTCGTGGCCACCCTGCAAAATAACCTGACTCTCGCGACCAGCGGCGGGGTGAGGGGGTATCCGTCAAGCGATTGGCAGGTAATGACCTCCCCCCCGCCCGAAATAGTATACCAAAAACAGTTCCAGTTCTATATCGACGTCAGGAAAGACAAGTCCGCTCCCACTCCCAACTACGCGGGCGGATTCCGCGTAACGTTGGGGAGTGGAGTCATCTTTGGCACGGGCACCGGTGGTGAGGTCACTACGGGGGCAGAAACGTTTGTCGAAGGCACCCCCGTTTTAAGGAGCGCCCCGACCACTCGTCCGCGATGCTCAGAAGTCAACTTCCCCTTTGACAATACCGCGTGGCAGACAAACTCTTTTGCCTACGTCGCTTTTCGTTACGATCGCCCTCTGATAACCGAAGACCCCGCTACAAGTCAGTACGGGATCGTGACACCGGGCACAGCAGGGGGGGCGCGGTTAAACCCGATACAGGGGACTCTGATGACTCAGGCCGTCACGGACTCCAACACCAACATCATATACCAACCAGCGTTGAATATGCGCATTATGAGGTACAATCTCACGACCGCCATATCCCAGCTTCGGTCCAGCTTGTTGCTTACCGTCCGCCCCGATGCGACCGAAACGCCCGTCGACTGGTACGGCATATCCATGCAGCCAACCGACGTGCAGTACACGAGCCCCGCACTTAACCTGCCAGTGGAAAACGAGAATTACACGATCTCCGTGAGCCACAGTCGCAGTCCCTACAACACGAGTGCCCACACGGCTCCCACCGTCACGCCGGTGGATAGACCCAACAAGAGCTCGTTCGCGATCACGATTAGCTTCAATTACATGGTGGTTATTGGTCAGCTTGATGAAACAATCCAGAACCTGTTTGGGTTTCGAGACGTGGAAACAGCCTCCGACACGTCGAACAAGTTCATTGTCATCAGTTACGCCGAACCCTACCATGACCTCCCCTTGTTGGTCCAGTACGGAGAACACGGCACTGACGGTACAGGAAGCTACGTGCGCCTTATCGTGACCCCATGGGTCCGCAAAGCGCGAGGGCAGGGCAGAGTCGAGAACTTCACGCCTCCGATTCACTCGTGCAAATTCAAAGTCGTCGTCCGGGGTAGCAACTTCAATCCCGTCCAGGCGCCGACCAAAACTTTCAACAACAAAACAGTAGAAGATATCCAGCCTTATACGGCCCAGGACTTGATCCCGTTCGGCTTCTTGGAACCGGTCGCTGACCAGCCCGTTGTCAGTGCCGGAACATCAAACTCTCGCGTGACTTCCATGACGGTGAGGATCCCCTACTCTCGCGCAATCGCCGACGAGGTCACTCGAAATATGGTCACGATGTCCGTGTCCGCCTCTGATTTAACGGACTCCCGTACGGTAACAGCACCCGCGGATAAGTTCAACGTGACGAAAAATGAAGCTGGTGAGCTGGTCCTGACCCTGACCGATTTGACCTCGAGCGAGTGGTCTTTGCCGGAGGACGGTTTGCTGAAATTCCAAGTGAACAATTTCGCATTCGCGGACAACTATAGCGTGACCAACGGCACGTTCGTGGCATACTCCGAGTCCACACCTTACCAGAAAACGGTGCGGTACTATCGCGAGCTGGACCAAAAGGTGACTGTCACTTTGGACAGCGCTTATCCGTCCGTCACCTCCCCGTACGAGGTGCAATTCTCGGTCACCTTTGCCCGTGCCCCCGGCGACACCTTCTCGCACAATCCTCGAAATAACACCACTTCGCCAATCAGCTTTTTGAATCTTAATTGGAGCGCGGAGGTGACAGAATCGACGCAGACGAACGAAAATCTCAGTGCCTATGTGAGATTCTTGGAGGCCACGAATGACAATAAGACTTTTAAGTACTCCGCCAAGCTTATATGGTCCCTCATAAGCACCGGCCCCAAGTCTAACTGGAGCGGGGAACTCGGGCGAGTGCAAGTCTGGTTCAAGTGGATCGCGCCTTTTAATGTTGTCCTCTCCGACACCGTGGCATTAAGCGATGACGTTCGCGCGGTAATCGCGACCACCGCGGGGTTTGGGGTAAAGCAAATAACAGCCAGCCCGGTGCAGGGGACGGCAGGTCGTGTTCGCTTGACGTTCGCTCTGAGAGGACAGATGACACACGGTACCAACAACGCCCCCTTGGCCTCATTAGTCAATCCAGGGGCAATCAATCCGATCCTCAGCTCCAAAGTATACGCCGGGTCAGTCCAAAACAACTCCACTCTCATCGCAGGGGCGCAACTGCAACACGTAGCAGGAAGCACCCAATTCGGCGCATTCCAGTGTGTCGCCGATTTTGACCTGACCGAGGCGGTTTTCCCCACAAACTCCGTGTCCTTCAAGGTTGTGATGAACACCACGGCTTTTAGGCACACGTTCCCCGATGTCGACATGGTATTGGTGAACTCCACGGAGTTGGCGACGCCTTCCGTCGAGCTAGAACTTATTCGAAGCGTCACTCCCACTTTGACGTGGGATGAGGGGAGACACCTACGATTGACATTGACCTTCAGCTCGTTGACTGACACCAACACGGACACCGCGCTAAAAAACTACATCCTAGCGCGGGGATCGTGTTTACGTACTTTAAAGTCAACAACGGATCGTTTGTAAAAACCGTTCCTTCATCCTTTTTGGGTTACGGCACAACAGACGGGCAGGAGGACAAAAAAAAATACCACTACCGGATCACCCCGCCGGACAGTTTATACAATACTGGGGAGGAGCTGTTTGTGTATCCCGCGGTAGGGGACACGACCCCTTTATCCAGTAGCGGGAGTCCGTTTTTGTGGCCAGCTCGCAGCGAGGACGTTTACAAAACCATCAACAGCGCCATGTTCAGCTACGTTCCCAGTCTGACGCCACAACTCCGTCTCGTAAAAGTCGTCGACGTCCAGTTTAAAGTCATCCTCGATTTCACAAAAAATCGGCGCATGCCGCAGACGGCCATCCTACAGGCGTCCGATGTAGAGGTGAGGGGGCTTGCCCCTGACAATGCATCACATGTTGCCAACTTTGAATTGGGATCCGTAACTGTCGTAGGAACCCTACAACGATGGGAAGTGCCGCTAACAATCACCGGGCTTGCTATACAATCAGGGATGCTAGAATGGACGCTTTTGGAAAACACGCTGCAGGACGCTGCGGGAGAACAAAATCTTCGGAAGTTTACGACCCTCAGCTTTCAGTTTCCATACCCTTTGTTTCCATGGTCGTTCTGGGTAGAAGCTTCCACACTTTCCGGCGTGCTGTCGAACCCCGTTACGTTAGATATCCAGTACATGCCTCAGGACGGAGATAGAGATTACCCAAGTGCTGCATCCATACTGGACTCTCTAAACTCCCTGACCGAAAATGGGGTTAGAAAAGTCACGATGTCATTTAAGGCAAACAACATCGAAGCGACAGGGCTCACGGTGGGTACGTTCTCTCTGGGATCGACCCCGAACAATACTGACATGTTTCGCCTGCCCGTCGATGTCGCGTGGTTCGCCGGGGCTCCCGGTACCATCACACTGACTTTGCCCAAGGATCTCGCCCCGGTGGACGCGGAGGGGTTCAGCAACAAAGAGTGCGTCCTTACGTGGACGATAATAGACTTCCACCCGTCATTCGCTCCGACCCCGTTTGTCCTTGCCATGAGCCAGCCTTCCATGCAAACGTTGCCGTCACCGATAGGCGTGTCCTTGGCGTTTACTTACACGATAACTCCGACGCCGGATCCCCCCGTACCGGCAACTTCTCCGACTCTGTATGTGGTGACCGACACGGGGGTTAGCTCTGTTAAAACGCGCATAAATTACACAATCGTTTCTTTTGATCCAGTCACACAGCTCTACACACTCTGGACTAATGACATTAGACCCGAAGACAAAATGTGGCAGTTGGAATACGGCGCAAGGGCACTGCATGGGCCGATTGGAGCCGCAGGCGTATCTCAGTATAACGATCAGCCTGTGATCGGAAGTGTCGCGCTTCCGGGAGCTAATTCCCTCTCCACTCGCGCCCGAATAACCTCCGCGTACATCGTCCCATAAACATCTTACCTATACAGGAGGCATCTGTACCATGTCCAACACTCTTACCATACGCGTGACGCTTTCACGAGACGTATCAGGCGTGACTGCCGACCTGTTTCGAGCGACCTTGACAAGCAGGACCACATCTTACATCGCGCATTTGCCCGTTGTGAGCATCGCTCCGGTCTCCGCGAGCGTCTACGACATAACGATCGACAAGAGCGGCGTGAGCGCGACCGTCGCGGCCGGTACAATCACACTGTACCTCCCCGCAGGTGTCCTCGACGCCGCAGGAGACACGAACGCGGACACACGGGTGACGGTGGACTTCCTCCAAGCGACGCCCTACCAGCCGTCCATCCAGGTCTCCACCCGCGCGCCGGACCAGGGCGCGGTGAAGTACATGAAAGCGGACATCACATTCCCGCGCGACGTCACGGGATTCGCGTCCGACATCATCAAGATCCGACAGCAGGCCCCGGAATCCGCCAAGGGGTGGAAGTTCGAGCTGGGGGACGAATGCCCGTGCCTGACGAGGGGGCTGTTCACCGGGGTGTTCGTGAGCCCCCTGGGCGACTCGCTGGTGCCGCTGTCCCTGCTCTCCAGCGGGGCGGACACGTACCGCTGGGAGTTCACCGAGTCCGCGGAGAGCACCGTGGGGACGCCCGCAAAGTCCTTCACGGGAAACGGGGACCCTTTGGTGGTGGAGGGCGGCGTGTTGAAGGTGGGCGAGGGGCGAGCCCGGTGACGAGCGGCCTCCCGTACGGCACATTCACGCTGTCGGTGCTCGTGATCCCCCAGCAGGACCTGTCCACTTCCACGGGGGGGGACAAGAACCTGATTGAGTACGGGTTCGCGGACGTGAAGGTGACGAACGACGGCCACTTGCGTTTCTATGACGGCAACAACGCCTTCACGACGACCGCGACGGTTGACTCTGTTTGGGAATTAATTAATTATTCCCAGTGGCCACATGCCTGAATTATTTCTATTCTGGGCAGGTGGATCTTTTGTGTGTTGTTTGTGATTTCTTGGAGTGTGTTTTATTAGCTACGTGCTGATATTTTTACTGACTTTTTTGAATCAGTACTTAGCAAGATATTAATCTATGTTGTGTGTGTTTTTTGTTATAGTGCACGGTTCTCAACTAGTATGCCAGCAGCTATGTCACTACGTTACATGGACAGTGATTCTTTATTCCATGGACAGGTGTCACTTTACTGGATGAGATTCCATGCATTATATCAGGGTTGATTTTACAGATGACATCTGGCAATCATACAAACGGTTGTCTTGACAGTTTGACATTTGGCAATCATACAAACAATATTCTAGAATCTGGCGATGGTTCTTTGGTTGTTTGCCATCTGGCAGTACCTCTTTTCTGCCTATAAAAATACGATGCGGGCCATACCTAAAGCATCGTCTCTCATGCCATGTCTCTCGTAATAAATTCATCAATAAATGACATTCAATTTTAAACATGGTATCGGGAGGATGTTCGATCACCGTTTCTCCTCATGGCAGATTCTCCTACTTTTGCAAACGACGATGATTTTTTGCCTGATGACGATTTTGTCAATCGTCCTTGGGACTTTGACGTACTTGACGATCTCGAAGACTTTTTCGGACAGCCGGAACAAGGCGTCATTGTCGCCGAAGAACCTGTGATTGCGTATCCCGTTGGCTACGAGCAATTCGAGAAACCAGGACTTTATCCTGAGAGTTCTCTGAGGTCTGTTTATTTTCCTCCTGCCAAAATCATTATCCGGTGGCAAGGAGCTGTATTTAAATTCGAATCGTCAAGCTTATCGGAAATCGAGAGTTTCTTGAAAGCCTACCTGGCGTCTAAAATTTTATCTGTCGTAAATGGCGAACGCACTCAAGGAGACGGCCCTCATTAGTGCCGTCAGCGGAATTCCTATTTTCAACGGTACCAGACTGGCCGACTACCCTGCGTTTAAAATTCGCTTCAAATCTGTCGCGGGAGCATTCACCATGCTCAGTATTCTGCACGGTGACGACGTTAACGACCGACAAGACCGCATTCTTTTTGCTGCACTTTGTTCGCGCCTGGACGGTCAGGCGCTTACCGTTGCTGATCAAGCTGAGCCTCGTCATGGCAGCGTGGCGTTCAAGCTCGTGGATGCCGTGTATGACCAGCCACGGCATACCCGGTCTCACAAGCAGGAGCTCCGTCGTCAGCTACACCGCTGCGAGCTGGCTGAGGACGGCGACATGGGCCTGTACTTGACGGAACATGAACTACGCTACCGCGAGTACTTAAAGCTGGGGGGGACGCTGCCTGAGACTGAATTCGTCCAGAATCTGCTGGATGGCCTCCCGGCCAAATATCGTCCACTTGTCGCTGCAGTTTTTGTGCGTGATGACATTTCTCTCACTGACGCACGCGTCCTCCTCCTCCAAGCCGCTGACCAGCTCAAGGACCGCCCAGCCGGTTCGACTGCGCCCGCCGGCTCGGCTGCGACTTCTCGCGACGAAGGCGAGCTCCCACCGGGCCAAGCATTTGCAACTCGCCCGGTGTGCAGCCATTGCAAGCGCCCTGGCCACCGTGCCGAGCGCTGCTGGACCAAGTATCCGGAGCGTCGCCCCCGGCCCAACGGCGGCGCCGTGCATTTTACGGAAACCAATCCTCTCATGGGCACCTCGACAAAGGAGGCACCGGAAATGCCGTCCACATTTGCATTTTAAATTTTTCAGCCGGTTCTCCATTTTTTTTTTTCTTCGTCGGTTATTGCTGAACCGTCAAAAAGCATCTCTTCGGGTTTTGTTGCTCAGCCCTATGTCAAAAAGCACACTTTTTAGCGTTGTCCCGTCGTGACCCGCTACATATTGTGGCCCCGTCGTGGCCACCTCGGCGTAGGTCGTCTACGTAGTGCACTAGTCCCGTCGTGCCTAGTCTTTTTTGGTTCGTGGTCAGCCAAAAACCACCTTGTACCGGTATGCTTCTGCCTTAAAGCCTATTGCCCGCTCACTACGGGGCATGTGTTTGAGGGGGGTGGCCCGTAGCAATCACCTGCCCTAGTCCTAGTTGTAAAGGTCCTTAGCCCTGAGTGCAATGACCGCTAGGAAATGGTTACTAGTTTGATAGGTGAATATAAACTGGGACATAGTACTAGCACTACTAGAGTGTTTCCCTCTTTAGGCAGTTGCCAAGGGGGGTGTTTGGGAATTAATTAATTATTCCCAGTGGCCACATGCCTGAATTATTTCTATTCTGGGCAGGTGGATCTTTTGTGTGTTGTTTGTGATTTCTTGGAGTGTGTTTTATTAGCTACGTGCTGATATTTTTACTGACTTTTTTGAATCAGTACTTAGCAAGATATTAATCTATGTTGTGTGTGTTTTTTGTTATAGTGCACGGTTCTCAACTAGTATGCCAGCAGCTATGTCACTACGTTACATGGACAGTGATTCTTTATTCCATGGACAGGTGTCACTTTACTGGATGAGATTCCATGCATTATATCAGGGTTGATTTTACAGATGACATCTGGCAATCATACAAACGGTTGTCTTGACAGTTTGACATTTGGCAATCATACAAACAATATTCTAGAATCTGGCGATGGTTCTTTGGTTGTTTGCCATCTGGCAGTACCTCTTTTCTGCCTATAAAAATACGATGCGGGCCATACCTAAAGCATCGTCTCTCATGCCATGTCTCTCGTAATAAATTCATCAATAAATGACATTCAATTTTAAACAGACTCTGCGCCCTTTCACCTCGCCGTAACGAACGAGGGGTCCGCCTTCAAGGTGTACAAGGACGGTGCGCTGATCGGCTCGTCCAACGACAGTTATATGGGATTCGGACAGCTGCGACTGTCTCAGGGCGTCGCGGGGTGGTCGATATGGTACACGGACGCGCGGGTGATCGCGGGGACGGCCGTCTCGGACTCGAACACGCTGGTGTACGGCTGGCGGGAGACGTACTCGCAGAGAAAGGCCAGAGAGTTCTGTCTGGAGTTCGACCTGGACACGACGGAGGTGCCGAAGGGCTCGCTGAACGTGGCCGTCGAGGAGGGCGCGGCAACGGACGCGGATGACAAGGCGAGTTCCGCGAACAACACCACCATCGAGTACCCCGAACCGCTTCAGTTCTCTCTTGCATTTCAGGACGTGGTGGGGCGTGCTGTAGACCCACTTGACGACGGCTTACAGAATTGGTTTCAGATGGTGGTGACGTGGGATCGGTCCGTCAGCGGCTTCCAGACAAGCGGTTTTCAGGTCAAGTACTTTCAGACAGGAGTTACCCCTATTGAGGTGTCTGTCGCTAAGATAACCCCGGCTTCTGGTTCTGGTGCTAATTACACCCTCCTCTTCGACAAGACCGAGACAGCTGGGTCCAACGATGGTTTCATCACGCTATATGTCCCCAGAAGGGCCGTGGTAGACGCGCTTTCTTCCAACGTGTACAACTCTTACGACACCCGGTATCAAGTTCAGTTTGTGCACGCCAAATCTCCCTTTCTCGACCCCTCGGTATGGGTGGATTTTGCGGACACTGAAACGTTGTATCAGGATGGCGCCATGACAACTCCGGTTACAAGCTCTGGACAAACAATAGCATCCGCAAAAAGCAAAACTCTCACGCAATACACGTTTCGAACATCCAACATAAAGCCGACTTTTGCTACATTCCCAGCAAGCTATTCCGCCTTTCCGACATTTGCCTCTATGTACATGAATGAGAAGTTGTTCGTGGGATATTACACTCTCTTTTACGTGGCAAGAAAAGGGGGATTTATTTCTAATCAGTCCATAATTCTTGCTCAAAAAGAAACCATTGAGAAACCCGACATCATTATTACCCAATACGTGAGGCACGGAGTGGGTTCCACGTCCGCGACTCCATTTCAATCCATCAAGACCGTTTGTGATATCCACCCTGACGGGGGGGCATGGAGCTCGTTCTATCTAATCACGGAGCGGGTTGACCAGAACAAACGCACATTGTGGAAAGATGGAGCGCAATTAGGGGAGACATTTTCCGCCACTTCCAGTGGTTCCTGCGATGTAAGTCTCGGTGATATGGGAAATTGCGATCTCTGCGAGTTTCTGTATTATCCACGCGCTCTTTCGGACGGAGAAGTCGCTAGTGTGAACACGCTTCTCAAGGACAAGTGGGCAGATCTATGGGCCCCGGACATCTGGATTGATTTTTCAGACACATCCACACTTTTTCAGGACGTACAGAGCACGATTCCCGCGGTGTCGAATGGAGATCTTATCCATTCCGTGATAAGCAAATCCCCAAGCCACACCACTTTTCAAGCAAACACCACTTCACTCAGACCCGCGCTGGTCGTTGGCACCGGGCTTTCATTCGCGGCCTTTACCAGCAGTGATAGCTTGTACCTGACAACACCCTTCACGGCCACACAATTTACCATATTCTACGTAGCGCGCAAGGGTTCGTGGCGCGCTCAACATCAGGTCATCAGTATGTCGACATATGCATCAACAACATCTGTTAGGCTATCTCACCAAACGTCTTATATAAACTCCGCAAATCCACTTACGAGTAATAACATGACGCTGTTTAGCAACGGGAACGCATGGAACAAATTTTACGTCATCGCGGAAAGGCGCTCAGGCACAAACCAGACGGCGTGGAAGAACACTGTACAAATGTTCAACAGGACACTGTCAGCTATCACCACATCAAATGCCATTATCACCATCAACGGCCTTCAGTACTTAAGTGGTGGGACCACCGGAATGGGATCTTGCGACTACGGCGAGTTATTATATTATAACCGAGCACTCTCCAACGCGGAGATTTTAAGTACTATTAACCTCCTCATGGCAAAGTGGGCCGCGCTCCTGTAGAGCAAAAAAATATCCCCGCCACATTCCGAGAAGTTGTAAGAATGACCGACACGATCACGGCTCGCGTCACGTTCTCTCGCGACGTATCGGGCGTCTTGCCCCAGCTGTTTCAAGCCACATTCACGGACGAGGTGACCGCCGAGAAGATCCCGCTCACGGTGCAGTCCGCGGTGCCGGTGACGAGCAGCGTATACGACCTGTATATCGCCAGGGGGGCGATTCCCGCTACCGTGAAGGAGGGCATGATCGGACTGTTTCTCCCAACGGGAGCGGTAACCGCCACGAACGACGACAGCACGAACATAGAGAGTCGGTATAACCTGAAGTTCACTCAGGCGACACCGTACTACCCGACCATCGCCATATCCAGGCGGGAGCCGGACACCGCCTGGGACATGCTGCTGAAGGTGGACGTGAGCTTCCCGCGCGACGTGACGGGGTTCACGGCGGACGCCATCAAGTTCCGTGTGGCGGACCCCGATCCGACGAAGCAGTGGGACTACGACTACCAGGCGCTGACGGACGGCATGTTTGTTTCAAAGGGCGCTTTTACGGCTTTGGATGCCAGGAATTATCGATTGGAATTCAATTACAGCCCGGCACGACTGATGGTGCCTGTGGGGCAGTTCAACGTATACATCGAGGAGGGGGCGGCCCTGGACGCCAACGAGAGGCCATCGGCCGCCCACAACAACACGCTATCCTACACTTTCCAGGAGCCTTTGCAGATGTACTTGTCCTTTCAGGACTCTAACGGCGCGCCCGTCGATCCCATCGGCAACGGCTTGAAGGACGTGTTCAAGATGGTGGTCACGTGGACCCGCTCGGTTGCCGGTTTCCAGGAGAGCGGGTTCCTGGTCAAGTTCCTTGTCCTGGGACAGGCGCCCGCGACCGTCCCCGTGACGGGCATCTCGCCGGTGGACGGGAGCGGGACCACCTACACTCTTACGGTGGACAAGACGTCGGTCGCGGGCACGACCAGCGGGTTCATTGGACTGGAGGTCCCCGCGGGCGCGGTGGCCGGCGCAAACGACCCCGCAGACCTGAACCCCTACCGAATAAGGTACTACGGTTTCTCTTACTCGGCTTAACTGGTCACAACGCGAGGGCCGGGTATACGCGGTGTAGGCTCAGGGCGGTCAGCACGTACTGCAGCACGCGCCTCTTCCCCTCCTGCCATTCCCCGCACGCGCGGATGGCGGCCTCCACCTTCTGCCTGTGGTCGTCGAGCATGACCGAGGCCGCGTGGTGGTCGAGTATGACCAGGTGGGCAAAGTACACGTGCCATTGCGGAAGGTAGTCCATGTTGACGATGTTGATGATGTCGGGCGACACGACCTCCCCGTCTTCCCCCCCGATTTCCACCATCATCTCGACGACGTCGGTGGCGATCCGCTCGAGGCCGCACACGAGCGACTCGTGCTCCCTCATCGCCTTGACGAGCTCTGGGTGCTGCATGAGGTGCAGCGTGGAATGCCTCTGGTATCCCAGGTCGCGCACTTGCTTGTCCAGCCTCCACAGGTCCGCGGGGTGGAAGGGGATGCGGGTGACCGGGTCCTCGAACTTGCCGGAGGAGTTGATGTAGTCCACGAGGCTGAGGGCGTCGAACCCGACGACCTGGCGGTTGGGCCGCACGAACTTGAATACCCTCTCCTTGGGGGGCAGGGGCTCCATGAGGATGGGGTCCTCCCTGTTGTGGGGGATGAGGGCCAGGCGCCGGGCTATACACTTGCGCGCCCTCCACTTCCTGAGGACGGTGCGCCTGACCCACCGCTGGATCCGCATGGCGCACTGATTGGCGTAGACGGAGCACTCGAGCTGGCGCTTGGTGAGGTTCCGCAGGGGCACGATCCCTTGCATGATGGCTATCTTTCGGAGCTTGGCGATCGTTAGTCCGCCGTAGTACCTTTTGGGTATGACCCCCGAGGACGCCACTCCCAGACGCAGGGCGGGAACGCCGACCGCGGGCCTGAAGTCCTTCATGGTTGGTTCTAGTAGTAGGGTGGGATTACACCTGGGGGTGAGTTTTTTTCGACCCGTCTCTGAACGCGCTCGGGGTGCGGAATGTCTGTCGAGACTTATAATAATCTGGGTTGTTATTATGATGATAAGCTATGGGTGCAAACACGAAAAAGAGGCTCTCCGCAGAAAAAAGGAAGGTGGTCAAAAGACACAGAGTGGCCATGAAAACAGAGAGCGAAGGCGTGGATATAGAGGCACTTAACGAAAGGATGCAAACCCTCGGTGTGGGCACGGATGAAGGGGAGGCGTCACTGACGTCCTTGCCGGGCGGGTTGCAGAGAAGGATCCTTGGCGAGTACATCATGAAAAGGAATCCGTCTAAGGCAGAACTGAAGCAATTGTCGCTAATGAGCAGAGATTCTGCGGGGGCGGTAGTGGACGCCGCCCCGCGTCAGGCCGATGCGAGGTTCGAACGAGCGCTGAAAGAGGAGAGGGTTGCTCAAAACAGGGCGGACGCCGACTTAATGACCGGTATCTATGTCGATCCACACGATTTTGAAGCCGCCACAACCCTCGTGCGTCAAAGCGCAAGGGCGTACAACCAAGCCCTCCACAAAACGTGGGACGCAAAACGCGATATAGCCAAACGGCACGCCTATGCTAACCGCATCAGTCGTGTGCTCGGTGAACCTCCCCCGAATCCAGGCAACCACCATCTTACCCGCCCCGACGTTACTTTGTCCCTTCTCCTGGGCGAACAAGGGGAGGACCCGTTACACCCGCCGCTGTCGAACACGGGCGACCGCGCTTTACGATGGCACGAGCTAAGAAAGCGACGGGATGATGCCGACGAAAAGCGTCACAGGGCTGAACTATCCGCAATGATCCCCGCCGAGGTGGAGGCTCGGGACAACAGCAGAGAGCCCGCGCATCGTTTTCGACCACCTCGCGGCGACGTTCAGCGGGTATGGGATCGAGGGGGATATCTTAGCAGAGGGGTAGGACAGGAATTCACTTTAGACAGTACCTTTAACAGGAACCCGGAATACGTCATTGACAGGACTCGAGGACTGCGGGCGATGGACGAACAAACTCGGCGCGACATGCTCGACGCCATGCACGGCCTGGCCGCAGACCGCAGAGGTGTCCGTCGCGCGGCCGGTATGGAATGGCCGGGAGGGCCCCGAATCGACGAGCACATCGCATCCGACTTGTATCAAAACGACATCGTGAACACCCCACCAATGTGAATTTTCACTGTCAAGGAAGCTTCCGAATCCCTCTCACGGCTCGAGCATTCACGCCAATCTTGAAATTCCCCGGAGCCAGGCAACAAACGCGTTTATTTCCCGTTCTTAAATTTCTCGTATCAATGCACGAGAGCACTCACTGACAATGTCTCAAATAATTGTCCAATATTTACAGCCCGTCCGCTCACTGCCAGGTGGTGAACAGGACCCTTTTGCCAACAAGATTCGCGTGACCCCCGATGGTAGAATCTCGGTGCTTGATGTCATCTCGGTCATATGCTTCATGGCTGAAGACGGTACTTTCATCCAAAAAGCTAGTGCTCAGGCATCCCACTATCTGTCAAGGATTGAAAAGGACCACTCGGAAGTGACGACAATCTGTCGTCTCTGGAAATTCCCCGGAGCCAGGCAGCGAGACACGCCCGTCACCGACCGACAAGGTGTCATCAAGATCATCCAGCTCTTGCCCGGTAAGAAGGCCGCCACCTTCCGCCACTCCATGGCGGTGCTGCTGGAGAAGTACCTGGACGCGGACCCGGGGCTCATCCAGGACCTGCAGGAGAGGTATCGCGAGAAGACCGGCGAGGAGTTCACGCCTCTGCCCCGCCAGCAAGTCACAGAGGCCCCTCGCATCAAGGCCTGCGAGAAGACGAAACTGGACATGCGCGCCATCAAGGACAGCAGCTCCCAGCCCGTCCCGGCTCGATTGTACGCCATCGTTAACAATAACGCCAACAAACTGGCGACGGGGTACGAGTACACCGCCGACTACAGGAGGGACCAGGGGCTCACGAAGAAGAGCCAGGCAACCCGCGACACGTTCACGGACGGGATGTGTTCCTTGACCGAATTCTTCCACCAGCGACACCTGTCCATGGTGTCGAAGGGGGGCGACCCGGAGAAGGCGGCCATGGACATCGTAGAGGCCCTGACGCCGGGTCTCAAGAAGCTGGGTCACTACGAGGAGGCGCGCGAGTACCGCGGACCGGAGTTCGCCGCCAAGAACAAGCGCCTTATGCTGTCGAACCAGGCATGGAACAGGGATGCCAGAATTAGGTTGGCCGCTTGAAGTCGTCCAAAACCTGACCGGACAACTTTGCACAGAACCCGGGCCATCCAATTCTTTTGTCCTCCTACATGTAAATGAGCATCGAAGCACGACACGCGCTCCTGTTGCTGGTGACCGACAAGATAAACGAGTCACTGTCGCCCTTTGGGGATAGCTCCAATCTTCCCCAGCTTCTACTCTTGTGGAAATGGTTGAGACGGTCGATGGGCCTGGGCGTGTCGAGGGGGGGCGAGGGGGAGAGAGAAGAGGGCGAAGACCCGGTGGTCGCCGCCTCCTCGACACCCTCTCTCGCATCTTCGGACGCCGCGGATGACATCGATGAGGCCGACGCGATGAGGGTCGTACACCCCGCTCTGGCCGGTTTGGGCGCCACCGGGTTAGTCACCGGGTTAGTCGCCGGATTGACCGCCGCATTAGGTAGAGGGACCTCCGAAGAGGGACATGGCGGTGGAGGCGGTGGTGGCTCCGAAGAGGGACAGGGCGGTGGAGGCAGTGGGGGCCACCGACAGGAGGAATGGGCTCGCTCACGGAACACAACATCCAGCCAGGCGACTGGACCCAAGAAGGCCACGCTTTCCGGTGGCTCCCACGGAGGCGCAAACTCTACAGCAACAGGAGGACAGCAACAGCAGGGGTCCGTGAACAATGGCGACTCGGGAGGACAGCAACAACAAGGGTCCGTGAACGATGTCGGGGGGTCCAGCAACTCGACCTCGGGACAACAACCAAAGACCGATGGGTGGACTTCCTCTGCTTCCCGCACCGCGAAGAACCCGTTTGGCGTGTTAAGAAATTTGTGGAAAGCATTGTCTAGCGGCCAGACCTCCGCACAAGGTGTTGGGGGGGGGTACCCGTTTGCCACTAACGGGACTGTCACCGATCCGTTCTTAGCACACGAGCAGCAGATGGGGGGTTATCAACCGTCTGGGGGGAACACGGGATTCGGTCAACCGGTCTATAGGCCAGGCAATACTACTGGATCGGGATTTGGCAATTGGACCATGATTGGGTAAAGATGCTTTATTCATTTCAAATAATAATAGACGTTTATTTATCACGCGCGACTCAGTGGCGCACGGACAGGAGGAACGAGGTGGGCAAGTCCATCTTGCACCTCTTCCTCTCCGACTCGAGCCCGCATCGGGCGTTCGCGAGTTCGGTTTCGGCTTTCTCGAGCCGCTCCTTCAGCGACGCGGACAGCTTCTTCTCGGCCTCGAGGGCCGACTTGAGGGCCTCGTTTTCCTTGTCGATTTTGGCCCTGGCGCGACTGGCGCGCTTCCTCGCGGCGTCTTTCTCCCGCTTGCACTTCATCTTCCAGTCCGCGAGGTTGCCCTTGACCTCCTCCATCTGCTTCTGGATGTGGGCCTGGAAGACCTGGATTTCGGCGACCTGGGCGGGGGTCGGCAGCACGATCGCGGGCCTCTGTCGGGGCTCGGCGCTAGAAACGGGAGCGGACGAGGCCGAGTCGTCCGAGGAGGACGAGGAGCAGTCCGAGGAGGAGGAGGAGAGGCTGGAGGACACGGCGGCCATTGTGGTTGGCGGGTCGGGGCTGCTTTTTCTTTGTGAGCGGTGGCGAGGAGAGAGTGAGGCGAGATGGGGGGGCCGCGGCCTTTTATTGTGCCTCGAAACCCCGCGGCGGTTACGGAAAGTGTGCCGCAGCGGTTACGGAAAGCGCTCCAACTCGGCAACCGCCCTCAGAGCGGTTACGGCACCGGTTACGCTTGGAACACGGCCAGCGGGGTGGCGGGGTTCGCCGAGCCGTTGACAAACCGGAACACCTCCAGCGCGTCCCCGTTGGCCACTAGTCGGAACTTGGTGGTGCCCGTCCCTATCTCCACCATGGATGTGGAGGGGGCGCCGCCGACGCCCCCGGAGATCCCTACCGTGCCCGTCGCGTTGACCCCTATCTCCACCCCCGTGGCGCTCCTCAGCTTGACGGCGTTGGAGGAGAACGAGAGCTTGGTGGACTCCGCCCCCGAGATCGGCTGGTACACGAGGGAGGCCTCGTCGCCGGTCTGTTTGAGCACTATGCTGCCTGTCTGCGAGTTGTCCTCCGAGACGGTGGTTAATTTTTTGGTCTGGATGTTTTTGAAGAAGAGGGTCCCGGTCGCGTCGAAGCGGTTGGGAGGCATGCTTGCGGTATATATCACTGTGATATTCTTTACACGGCGGCCTTGACGCCCTCCGCGATGGCCGCGGTGACCGCCGCGGTCTTCCCGCGCTTCGAGAGGTACACGTACGCGAGGACGGCGGCTATCCCCACCCCGGCCACGAGGAAGATCATGCCGTTGTTCCTGGACTCCTGTTTGGCGATCTCCCTCATCCTGCCCTCGAACGCCGCCTGCTGCCTGGCCACCCTGGCGGCGTGCTCGATCTGCGCCGAGCGTCTCTGCGCGACCCCGGGCGGCGGGGGCATGGGACTCTCTATGTGGATGGGCTCGCGCTCGTACTCGGACGCCGGCGGGCGCGAGGGGCCGCCGGAGGACGGTCCGGCGGGCCCGGAGGCCTGCGCGGACGACTCCTCCTCCTCCGCGGTGGGGGAGAACGTGAAGGCCTTTCCTAGAGGCGCACCGATGGACGACATGATGCTATATTATAGACGAGGAAATTGCGCGCGTCGGGAACGCACGCGTCTTTACTTCCTCATGATGGTACTGTCAAACGCCCTTCCGACGCTCCTGACATAAGCATCGGAAAGCCTCTCGAGCGCTGACTTGAAGGCCGCGTTGTTGGTGTACCTCTTCGCGGCATTAACCTCCCTGAACACCCCCCGCATCAAGCGGTTCATCATGGCGGCGAGATTCCTCACCTCACGCTCACGAGCCGTGGAGTTTGTTTTAGATGGCATTTACGATATGTATACTTGTGCGCTGAGAAAAAAAAAATCACTCGTCGAGGTAGTCCTCCACCAGGTCGGCGGTGGTCAGGAGCCGCTTGGCCACCACCTCGGGCTTCTTGACGGCCAGGATCGGGGAGAGCACGTTCTTGAACACGCGCTCGAGGTACTTCTCGATGTAGTGGCTGTCCGGCTTGACCGGGAACTCCTCCGACGTCACCCACTGGGCGAGGACGCGCAGGAACTTGGCGATGGCCTTGATCTCCCCGCTCTCGATGCACGGGTACACGGTGGAGGCGAAGTACTTGTCGAAGGCCTCCCGGTTCTGACACGTGAGTATGACGGGGAGTACGCGCTCGACGACCCTGAGCCCCTTCCTCCCGTGGTCGCTGATGGACTCCTCGGCGTTCTTCCAGCCGTCCAGGACGGCCGTGATGACCTTCTCCATGTCCGGGGGCAGCCCCTTCTGGTTTCGGATGTGCATGAGACACACGACCTCCACGTCGCTGACGGTGCCCTCCAGCTTCTCGGACTCCAGCACCCCCGCCAAACGCACGACGATCGTCTTCAAGATGGTCTTGCACTCCTCCGCCCCCTCCCCGATCATGGCCTGCACCGTCTGGATCATGGTGTGGGGGAACGCCCACTTGTGCATGGTGCCGCGGATGCGAACCTTCACCTCCATGGCGACCTCTGGTGATACTACCCTTAGCGCGGATAAATGCCGATCCTGAAACGCGCACGGTCGCCTACTTAGGCAGAACCGGCACCAGCACCAGGTGGTATATCGCGAGCCCTATCACGATCAGAATGAGCGGCAAAAACGCCTTGTACCCCCGGTTATCCTTGGACGGGTTGGCGTGCGCCCACCACAGCTGGGAGGGGAGGGTCGCGACGATCGCCTTGACGACGTCCCTTATCAGTTCGGGGGTGATAAAGCGCGACAGTAGTGCCATCTTTCGTAGTAGACCGCACACATTTTTGCCAGCCGTCCGTCTTCACGCGATTTCGAGCGCTTCGTCTACGGCCCGATTAATTTGTGGGATACATTTGTAGACCATGTCGGCCATTCAAGCGTTCAACAACATGATGGGGATGTTCCTCGAGGAGCTGGAGCTCGCCTTCCCGCGCGAGAAGGCGCTGTCCGGGATCATCGCCGCCTTCCAATTGGCGTGCAAGACGAACGCCCGACTGCCCGTGGAGGCTTTCATGGAGGCCATCACCCCTCACGTGGACGCGATCATGAACAAGAACGCGGCGGTCATCACCGACAAGACCATAGGGCAGATACCGTACCTGAAGGACATCAACCTGGAGGCCAACTGGAGCGGCGCGCCTGACGCGACCAAGGAGGCGATATGGCAGTACCTGCAGACCCTGGTGGTCCTGGGCATCGGGGTGACGGAGATCCCCGTCGACATCCTCACGCAGGCCGAGGAGATGGCGCAGAACTTCGCGGCCAGGATCCACGAGAACGGGGAGGACCCCGAGAAAGCGTGCATGCAGCTTTTCAGCCAGATGATGGGCGGGGCGATGCAGGCCTTCCCGCAACTGGAAAATTAAATCACCGCGTGTAGTAGTATCCAGCAGCACTCATGGGCTTCTACCGCGCGTTCAAGGAGGGCCTGTTCGAGGACATGCTGTCCTTCTGGCCCCTGCAAGCCAACATGGACGGGAGGGAGCGCTTCCTCGCCGCCAAGAGGTTCGGGATCTACTCGGGCGTGCTGACCGCTCTGGTCACCGGGTCCGTCACGGCGGCCATGTACGGGCTCGCGATCGCTATTGTGTCGACGATCGTGTGGCTCGTGGATTGCCGCCTGATGAGAGGCAGGGGCCCCGGGAAGAACCCCTACAACAACTACGTCCCCGGCGTGCCCCCCGGCTCTCTGCCTGCCCAGAGGGCGTGCGGAGGAGGCGGCGACAGGTCGGGCTTTCAGAACGTAATAGAACCGTGGGATCTCGGGGACGCGACCAGGATGACCAACATGCCCCATCCCGACACGTTGGAGAGGCGCGGTTACTAGTTCATACGCTTTTTATTATCCGTAAAGTAATAAGGAATGGAAACGGCTATCCAAACTGGCAAGGCTCACAGTTTGCATTTCAGGCAGCGCGTGGCTCTAGATATCCACGACAGGAAGAATTCTCGACAGACCGTGCAGTCCATCGCGAACAGGTACGCGATCGACAAGAAGACGGCGTGCAAGTACTATCACCTCTGGCTGCAGGACAAGGAGAACCAGCTGGATTACACCAACCCGGAGCACCTCGCTAGGTCGGTCCTCAAACCCCTGGCGCGCGTGCGGAAGGTGCCATCTCAGGTCCCGGGCCATCCCAGGTTCCGGTACGAGCTGATAGACCGGCGCCCCGAGCGCGTCAGGAGGTTCGGAGAGGAGACCTGGAAAAGCATCTCCGACTTGTTGGCCAAGATACAGACCGAGCACGTCCCCACGTTCACCGCGGAGGACATCTGCCACTTCGTGAACAAACAGGGCGCCAACGACCCGGTCGTCAGCAAGTTCGCGGGCCTGCCCGAAAAGAGCCACGCCATTTTCCAGGACCTGTGGAACCTCCTCCCGACCCGGAACGGCGCGAAGGAGCTGCTGCGGACCTCCGACGTGAAGTACGCGCGGATGGAGCACAACCTCTCGTACAAGACGGTGGCGTACGACTACATCGAGAAGGACGTGCAGTACGTCAAGGAGAAGACGCGCGACTTGAAGACGCTCCAGGGGACGCTGTTCGCGGAGAACTGCGTGTTCCTGGACGAGTTCAGCATGCAGATGAACGCGGCCCCTCGTCGAGCGTGGGCGAAGGAGGGGGAGCAGCCTCGACTCCGCCGCCGCGAGCAGACGGACACGAAGACGATCGTGTGGGCGGCGATGAAGTGGCCCAAGGACGACAACAAGCCCTCCTTTTTCATCCGCATCTTCCCCCCGTCCCCGCGCGGATCGGGAACCACATGCCGGCCACCAACAAGCCGGAGGAGGAGCTGTGCGAGACCCTGAGGGACCAGGGGTGGTGGGAGGGGGTGATGACGGTCGTGGGGGACATGTGCAGACAGATCGTGGGGGAGCAGAGCGGGGTGCGGCTCTTCGTGATGCAGCCGACTCTTCAACTGGCGTCCAAGCCGGGGGGCGGGCTCTACGAGTGGTTCGTGAGCGGGAGGAGGCCGAGGGAAAAAAAGCCCTGCCCCTCTCTGCCGAAGACGTTCGGGGACGTCACACCGAGCGGCCATCCAGCCGTCAACGGGCGAGAGGTCTACAAGTACACCCCCAACGAGTCCGACATCTGGTGCGAGAGGATGCGCGCCCTGTACTGGGATCAGCTGCCCGACGAGACCCCCATCGCGTCGTTCGTCGACATCTTCAAGAGCGACCAGGAGAAGGTGCTCTTCATCCTGCGGCTGGCGGCGTACGACTTCGCCATCCGCCAGCACGTGAACGAGCACAACTACAAGGTCGACAATCGCACCTACGGCGACCCTCCCCCAACACCTGGTTGGGGCGCGGCAACGACCGCGTTCGACGTGTCGGACGTGCTCCAGCCCACGAAGGACTTGGCTCGCTCCCACAGGCTCATGGCGTACGACGACACGGTCGGGCGCTTCGATTACGAAGAGGACTTCGAGGACAGCATCCAGCTCATGCTCGAGTTCCTGTACGACAAACTCAAGAACTCGGATCTTCTGCAGATCTACCAGGTCCTGTTTGAGCCGCAACTGAGTCAGGAGAGTTTCGCGATCTCCAATGAAATAGAGAAACAGCTCGTGAACCCTCTGCAGCCCCTTTATTCGAGAGAATACCACGACGCGGTGAAATCGAGGACCAGGGCGGACGCGGACAGACGGGAGAATCTGAAGCAGAGGGACATGGCCCTGCCTCGAGCCATCTACGCGGCCTTGAACTTCTCCACCCAGAAAACATCCCAGAAATCCGAACTGACGGCCACGGAGATCGCGGTCCAGGTCTGGAAAATGGTGCATTACTGCAAGGGCGACAAGGACAAGCTGTACGAGAACCTGAACACGGTCCTCCCGTCTGTCCAGGAGACGGGGGAGGAGTACGCGTACGGAGAGAGGGGACAGAAGGACAAATACTACAACGGAGATTCGTTCCCGGACAAACTCCAGAAGGCCATCAAAGACAAGGCGAGAGCCCAGTACAACATAGGCACCATACGGCAGACACACGTCTCGCCCATCACGCGCAAGGTGTCGCAAATGAGAGAGCGCAACGTGGGCGCCGCCCCCATGGCGGTGAGCAAGCAGCTCTTCCGGCTGTTCATGCAGACTCTGCCCGACAGCTTCGTGGTGGGGAAGACGATCCTGATGGACAACGCCAGCATTCACAGCCCGCCCTCGAACAAGGACATCGCGCTGAACAAGGACCTGCCCCCCGAGCTCAGGGTTTTCCCCCAGTCCGAGCTGTCGCCGATCGCCGGGCTGCTACGTAGGAGGGGCGGCGGCGACGGGGTGCTGTTGCCGCCCACGGAGATGACAAAGGACGAGCGGCGTCCGGCTCTCATATTCACGCCGCCGTACTCGCCCGAGCTGAACCCGATCGAGCAGGCCTTCAACACGATCAAGCACTTCATCCGCAAGGAGAGCTACCAGCACACCCGCACGCGCTTCAACCTGTCCGTGGCGATCATCAACTCGGTCCACGTGTTCGTGCGCCCCCACGCGATCAAGAACTACATGCTGTGTGCCGGGTACCGCAGCGTCGAGAAGAACGTGAAGCCCCGTGTGGCGCCCGCCGTCACGGCCGACGAGGACGGCACGGAGCAGATCCAGCAACTCAAAGGGCGGGACACGTGCGTGGCTCGATTCGTGGACGGGAAGTACGAGGACCCCGACAAGAAGAAGCGCCCGTTGAACCCCGCAAGGCCCGCACAGCTCATGGCCCCCGCCCAGGCGTTCGGCGGGTTCGCACCCCGGCCTCACTGCCCCGGGACCCTGGGCGCGGACGACAGCCTCACCACGTACGAGAACGGGCGGTGCAGGAGGCCGCGGACGGACGAGTACTGGGTGGGTCAGTCGGTGCGCGTCCTCGCGAAGAGCGGCGAGTGGAAGGAGGCCTCCATCCTCGCGCTGCCGGACGCCAACAAGAAGGTGCGCGTGAAGAACCGCGAGGGCGTCCCCACGAACCCGTGGTTCAGGGTGCGGTTCGAGGAGCCCGTGTGCGAGGACAAGGGGGCCGCGAACGAGGGCGGCCGCGTGTGCTCGGTCATGGTGAACAGGATCCGGCCGTCCGAGGAGCGACAGGCGCAGACCATCGCGGCACGGAAGGCCGTCGAGGACGAGAACGCCACGTTCAAAGAGGAGCAGCGCAGGAGGCGCGAGGCGGAGTTCAAGAACCAGGAGCAGCGGATCGTGGAGCTGCGGAAGTCGTTGTATCTGTCTCCCGAGGGCGCCCCGATGGCCGGGGAGCGCCGGCGTCACGAGCAAAAGGCCAAGGAGATCATGAGGAGTCTTCTAGAGAAGCTCCGAGATGAGCGGGCTCCCCCCCCGCGCCTCCTCGTTCGGCGCCGGATGGGTCTCGACGTTCGGAGCGTGTTCAGCAGCAACCTCGGCCGCCCCCTCCTCCTCCGGTGGAGCGGCCACTCGCTTTGCCCTCCGTCTACGTGGAAGTCGATGCTTAGGGGCCGCCTCCTCGATCCTCGCGACATCCTTGAGGCATCTCGCGACCGAGTACAGGAAGAAGAGGAAGCACGCGTACAGGAGGAAGTACATGTCGTTTACCATAGGGCAACACGTCTTCTCCGGCGGAGGCGCGCAAAAAAAATATGGAGGTGTACTTGTATACGCTATCAGGAATCATGCCGGTTCGGACGAGGAGCGTGACTGGGAGCCGCCGACAGGTGATGTACGGGACCGCCTTGCAGACGGTGGGGGAGCTCAAGGCGAAGGACCTGGACTACAACAGTCAGGGCGAGATCGTGTCCAAAAAGAAGCGTCTCCAGGGCCTCATGGCGAAGGGCAACATCAAGTATTGGACCCAGTTCGTCAACGGTATCCGGAAGAGCAAGGGCGTGGACCTGGGCACGGCGATGACCATGGCCAAGGACGCCACCAACACGGAGCTGGCCCGGCGCCGCCTGCCCGCGACGCCCGAGAACAAGCGCACCATCTGGGCGGGGTTCCTGGGCCAGCAGCTGAGTGTCCCCGTGGGTCGCCGCGCCCCACGGCGCAGGCGGACCGGTCCGCTCCCGTGAGCGGATAAATGTGCGATACGGTTGAATCATGAAGACCTGGGTGTTCCTGGACCTGGACCAGTGCGCGAGGGACATGCAGGCGGTGGACGCGCGTCCTGCCACGTGGTGGCGTACTGCGGGAAGGCGTACGCGGGTCCTGAGCCGCTGCAGGGGAGGTGATGCGTTCCTGCGCCCTGTCCCGCGAGGCGGCGGACGCCCTCTTCCATTACGACCTGGGCCGGCGCGTGCGGTCGGGCGCGATGGACCGAGGCGACAGGGTCTGCGTGGTGTCGCGGACGCCTCCTGGCACAACGCGCAGTACCACCTGGCCGCGGACGGGTTCACGAACGTGATCATGTGCACGGGGGCCAAGGACATGCCCCGGACGTCTGCAAGCGCCCCGCGGACTCGCTGTCCGCGTTCCTCGCGGCGACGGGCCTCCCGAAGAGCGAGAAGGCGCTGCTCAACTTCGTGCGCAATAACGTGGCTCCCGACAGGCGGGAGGAGTTCTATTCCAGGATGACGACCGCCAAATGAGTCCGGGGGGAAAAGAGTATCTTATCATATTGGATGAATAAAGCATGTACCAATTGTCTCTGCTAACCGCCTTGTTGGTATTCACCTACGCCCTCCTGTTCGACCGCGACCTGTACATCCCCGGGCTGGACGGGGGGGCTGACCACGGGCCCGAGGAGATGGGGCTGATGGTGCGCGACGTGCTGCCCCGCCCCGGGCCCTGCGTGCACGTCCCCCACGCGCTCCGGCCCGAGGAGTACGTGGTCTTCAGCGACTACAAATTCTAATCTAACCAATCAGCAATAGAAACATGCCGGCCATTTACATGATGTCCGAACAGGCCTCCGCGGAGGTCACGGGCAGGCAGATGGACAGCCTGCTCGACAACAACTACAACTTCCCCGCGACCGAGTCGCAGGCCTCCGCCATCGTCATGCTCGGTGGACGGATCGACCCGACTTTGGAAGGCGTGCGGGTGAAGGGCGGGATCCAGGCGGCCATGAACAACCGCCCGATCACCACCGACGAGCGCGTGCTCGCGCCCTTCAACCACATGTTCTGGGATCGCATGAAGAGGGGCGACCGGTGGGTGTCCGGCGGCAGTCTGCTGCTGACCAACCTCCCATCGGGCGAGCTGGAGCCCTACGACTACTGATGGTCGTGCGCTTAGAGACAGACTAGTATCTACGCTACGTGTATCAAGAACTGTCGCCGTCGATGGGGTGGGGTCGCGCCAACGAACTTTCCACCGGCAGCTCAGGTCTTGATCCTCTTCGGCCCGCTCCTGGAAAACCGCTCCAGGTTCAGGGGGCGGGTCAGGAGTAAATCGTCCCTCATTTCCTGCTTGTTTTTGTTCACCAGCTCAACCGGTGCCGGGCCCTCGGGGGGCTTCACGAAAGGAGCCATGTCCTTGAGCACGTCCTCGGCGACGTTGCGCAGGTCCTTCTCCTCGCCCGGGTTCTTCGTGCGCTCCATCACGTTGAACATGTAAAACCAGCTGTTAGCCAACTGGGCGTCTTCCATGGCGTCCCTGGCGCTCCCGTGCCTGATGCCGTTCAGTTGCTTGAGACTGCCGGCGTCCATCCCGGTCGCCGCCTCGCACGTCTTGGCGCCCAGGAACGCCATCACGGGGGCCACGCGCTCCTTGGGCAGGTTGGATGACACGAAGTCCGCCAGCCTGTGCTGCGTGTCCTTGGCCCTGATGCGGAGGGAGGGGTCGACGGCGCGCACCGGCGCGACGTAGTCGGGCCTCTTGCGGCCGTTACCCGGCTCGGTGCGGATCAGCACCGTGGTGGCGGTGCCGTGGACCGCGTCGTGGGCGTCGCGCACCACCTGCATCATGGTGATGTCGCCCGCCAAAATGCGGTCAACCCAGTCCATGGCCATGACGGCAAAGTCGGGGCTGATCCACATCGCGAGAGTGTTTACAAGCTTGGGGTGGATCCAGTTGCCACGGTCTTCGTTGGGGCCAGTTGTGACGACATCAAAAACTGTTCTAGAGGTCGGGGTGATTTCACCCTGACCTGAGAGACGCTTTTCGAGGGCTCTTACAAAATTTTGGACGTTGTCCCATCTCCACCATTCCTTAAAGTCTTTGGCGTTGTTTGAGGCCGCAGAACAAAGGTCCTTGCCCAAAATCTTACTGTCACTCTTGCGTACCTTGATATCCTTATTGGAATCCACATTGAAACCCGGAGCAGGTTTGAGCCTGAACATCCAATACTTCTCACTTTCACCGGTTAATTCAAACAAGCTGTGATCAAATGGGGTCGAGGCATTGGAGAGAGCCATTGATATTTGCATTAAAGTTACATAATAAAACGACTGCTTTAAACGCGCATGCCAACCACCAAGCGACCGCTTGTGGATAACACTGTGATCAGTGACCAACTTTTAAGCATGACGGGCCCTCTTGTTAGATATGACGACAGTAGGGTCCATGGTCACGTCAATGCCCACAGACGCGCACCCTTCCTTGATGAGGGCGTACTGGTGGTGAGACACCGACTTGTTCTTCTTACTGCTAAACAGGTGAAGTCTCTTGGTGTGATCCGGAAAGTCGCGGCCGTACATGAGCAGCTGCCCCACAGCATCCATCCATCTGTGGACATCTTTGACCTCGATGATGGTCTTCGGGTCGATCATACGTCACGATATCGACGTACCCATACCGGCACGGAACTTCGCATTCCCCATTTACACTTCTAGCCAGATCTTCTTGGATCTTAAGTTCTGCCTGATCGTTGGGCTCCTTCTGGATCCAGTTAACGATGTCAGGAAGGATCGCTTTGTTTGCCCACACCCCTCTGTAGTGGACATCTGAAGTGGTTACGACGTCAATCAATGGAAGCCTTTCGTCTGTTGCCTTCAAAAGGCGCGTCCACTGCCAAGCACGCTTCCTTCCGTTGGATGCCGCCATTGTGAGCGAATGAAGGTGCACTTTTCCGTCGCTCTTCCGCACGCGGACGTTCTTGGACTCATCCACCTCCATGGCCTTCCGCGGCTTTACGGAGAACACCCAGAACTGGGGCTCCTCTCTCTTGAACGCCAGGTAGTCCGCGTACGTCCTCTCGGCCCACGCCCTGTCCAGAGCGTCCACCGCGCCACTTGATTTTGGCTGTGTCGCGTCCATGTTCGCCACTCCGTATGAGCTGTCCTAGCTTTGACCAGAGGTGACGGTCGACATTAGATCGTATGATCGCTGATCTCACCTCCCAATCGCCTTTATAACGATACGACAAAATTGTCATAAATCTTAGTACATAATGAAAAGACTTTCCCACATTCTTTTTATCACAGTGTTGACGACTACTAGAATTAAATCCCATCGTACTAGTACAACCACTAGAGATGCTCGCGATCATGTCCGCCGTCGCCGTCGCGGGGTACCTGTTCCGCCCCACGGAGAGACGCCAAGACCACTACTCGGTGCCGTCCGGGGTCCTGCAGTCCATCCGGCCCACGGCGCCACCGCCCAACTCACTCAACGCGCCCATGATACCGCAGTACTCGTCCAGGGGCGGGTACGGGTCGGGCAACCCCGATTACGTCAACGCCCCCAACCACACGATGGGGTGGGGGGGCGACACCCCCGGGATGGACCTGACCGTCAACCCGCCCTCTCGCGACCCGCGCATCATGTTCGCCCCCGCGGCGGGTACCCCCGGCCGTCCGCGTACGGCCCCGGCGCCTCCCGGGTGGTGGACGGGGGCGGCATCCCCGGGCCGGTGCTGACCGAGGAGCGCCAGCCCGTGCTCGCGAACGAGTTCACGGGCGAGGTGGGGCCCGACCGCGTGTTCGAGGGGGAGAAGACCTGGCACATGAACCTGTACAGGGAGCGGGACGCGCGGACAGCGCCCGACATCCTCAACAGGAAGTGGAGCATCCCGGAGCCCCGTCTGCGGGTGAACAGGCCCAACCCCCAGCAGGCCCACATGGAGCAGCGGGACCTGCCGACCGTCAACGCGGTCAAGCCGCTGGCCACGCGCGCGGGGGTGGAGAACCGCCCGCCGCCCGCGACGTACGAGGACGCCACCGCCCCCCAGCGCATGATGGACATGTTCCTCGACACGGTGCTTCCTGAACGTGCCGCGCTCGCGGCGCCCAACTCGCACGTGTCCGACGCGTACAACGGGTTCCAGGGGGTGGGGTGGGCCCACCTGCAGACGTTCTCGCGGCCCCCGCCGGGGAAGAGGGAGGCGCTCATCGACTCGCTGTCGGCCCACCCGGCCCCTCAGGGCGACGCGGACCTGCCCCAGCTGCAGATCGGGGCGCACGCCAACGCCAACCACCGCGGCCCGTTGAACCCGAAGACGTGGGAGAACCGGTTCGCGAGCGCGGAGTTCGGCAACCCAGAGGGCTACGTGCGCGACCAGACCCACACGCACGTGGTGCGCAAGGACGTGTGTCCCGCGCTGACGTCCGCGGCGGACGTGCCCGACACGAGGGAGCTGAAGAGGGACCAGATGATGACCGGGCGGTTCCCCAAACTCGACGAGGCCGAGCTGACCGCCGTGCGGTGGGCCGAGGCCGACCTGACGGCGTACACCGACCAAGTGCACGACCAGGGCAAACGGGAGGAGCGCCCCGGGCGCGTGGGGGTGGCCGACGTGGTGCGCGACGTCACGGGGCTGTCGGCGCAGCTCGCGTACGAAAGCCTCAAGGAGAACCCGTACTACATCGAGAACGCGAACCATCGCGTGCTTCAACCGCGGCCGGAGTAATCGCCCTCGTCCTCGTCGTCATCCCCGTCTTCATCGTCATCGTCCACCGGTTCGTCGTCGGGTTCCGCGTCGTCGTCCTCGTCGCGGTCGGACCCGTCGTCGATGAAACTGCTCTCGTAGCTCCCGTCCTCCTCTTCGGATTCGTCCAGGTCCCGGTCGTCCTCCTCCTCGTCGTCGGTGCGGTCGTCCATGGGGGTCTCTTGGGGTTTGTATCGAGCGGGGGGGCGGGACACCCTGCCCATCCTGGTCAGGTAGGAGGTCGTTGGTCGCTCCATATCGTCTCCTGTTTCTCCTCCACATTTTTGCGGGGGAGATAAGCGCTCGGATTTTTTTTTCTTTCCATTGAGTATAGTATCACAATGACCCTGTATCCCTTCAGCTCCAACATCCCGACGCCGACCAGGCGGTCCCCGCAAGCCCAGCAGCGAGTGGACGAGTTGGCGACCAAGATCTTCACCCCGTACGAGCTGCAGAAACTGAGGACGTACATCCCAGGGATCCGGTTCGTCATCGAGGAGGCGGAGCAGTACTCGCAGAACATCCTCGAGGACGACCCCAGGGAGGAGCTCATCACGAAGCTGCGGAAGTTCGTGGGATCCGTGTACATCTACGACATCCTCACCAACCTCATGCGCGACATCAACGAGCGCGTGAGGCGCGCGACCGACTCGGCGCTCGGGGAGACCAGCGTCTCCCAGATGGCGAAGCTCGTGAACGCCCTGCGAGGGTTCGTGGCGTACGGCGTCGACGTCGATGGCGCGGTGAAAGGCACCGACGGTGTAAGCCTCGAAGCTGATCAGAAGGCCGCCAACGCGCAAGTGTACCTTTACCGCATCCCCGCCGACGTCCTGGCCAAGATCACACTGCTGCAGGATTACCGGAGCGACCCTACAGTAGGACCAGATAATAAAGAACAGCGATTGGAACAGTCTATTCCCGGCGTCGCCGGTCCCGGTGGCGTCGGCCTCGTCCCTGATACCACCGCTGGCTGCGATATTCACAGGCTGCCGGTCAGCGGGATCGCGTCGACCAGTCAGGCGAAGTACATCCGCGCCTTCAAGCTGTCCCACAACGCCCTCCCGAGTTACAGCCTGCTGCTGGGCGGCGACCCGACCGACTGCAGCATCCCCGCGCGGCTCATCCAGCAACTCGCGTCCTCCGAGATCGACTGCTCCTACCTGGGCATTCATCACCGCGAGCGGCTGTCCGCGTTGGGTCTGGACTTCCCGCCCGACGTCAAGCTCGCCGTCGTCAAGAGCCGCCAAGCCGTCAAGAAGGATTTCTATCAGCCTCGACCCGGAGCAGTTGCTGTTAATTACGCAAACACCGTCTCTAACAACGACCCCAACATTCAGGTAAAAACGATTGACGGGACACAATCCGTTGTCGTTCACCTCCACCCTTTCATCAACGGGAATCCTTTGGCAGGGACTGTGCCCATAGACGACTTCCGGTTCACCTCCGAGTACACTACGGCGGCTGCAGGAGACACCGAGGCTGTAAAGAGTGCCGGCATGAAACCGTTTTACACTTTCGATAACGTCATCGCTAAGTTCATCAAGCGCGACATCCTGTCCTTCAACCGGTTGCGGACGTCCATCCTCAACAACATTGACCAGTGGGCCAAGAGCAACGGCGCGCTCCTGATGGTGAACAATACGGGAGGCACTAAGGGCGGCCCCGGGTATTACTCGGATCTGCTTACGGCCGACTACTTTGTCAGCGGCCTGCCCCAGCCCGGCTGCCCGTCCGGCAGCGCCCCGGTGTTCTACGACCGCGACCCGAGCGACCCGAAGGCGCGTGTGGTGGACCAGTACATCGTGGCCGCGGACAACACGCTGGTGGAGAACCCGGACGCGCGGTACGGCCCGATCTGCCAGCGCCGGAAGGGCGTCCGCGACATCATGTCTGGCGCTCCGGATATCGACGCGGGGGGGTACGCGAACTTCCCTCAGCACTTCATGCGCGCGTACCGTAAACGCAAGCCGGCCGCCCGGAAGAGCACGCGGTCGAGGCGGTAGGCGTTATTCGGTCGGAAAAATTGTGGTGGTACTGTACAAGTAGTCATGGACGACCGCAGCCGCTCGCCGTCGCCGTCCGCCCTCCCCCGCTGCGTGGTGTTCGCGATCGAGCTGCAGGAGCGGTACCGCCGCGCGGACGCCCGCTGGGACGAGATGATCATTGGCCAGACGCGACGAACGGTTTCCCATTCCGACCCAGTTGGGGCTGTCGGACGCGCGGGCGCGGACTCCGTCCCCCCCCCGGTCGATCGCGTGGGCGGACAGCTGCGGGGATGACGAGAGACGACGCACGCTCTTGCGCGACCTGTGGGACCTGGACGCGCCCGACGATTGACGCGCGGACGGATCGGAGGCGCGCTTAAAAGGCCGGATTTGTTTTATGCGGGAGTGGTATATACCCGCACGCTGCCATGGAGGAACTCACCGGACTCGCCCGCCGATTGCGATCAGCCCCCGCCGTCCCCGTCATGCCCGTCTCTCGCGCCATGCCCGCCCCCGCGCCGTCACCAACCCCTCGAGTGCCCGTGGTGGCGCGACTGGACCCGGCCGCGGATTACGACGCGGGTTCCGTGCACGACAGCCCGTCGCCCGAGCAGTCCTTCGGCGGCTCGTCCGCGTACTCGGAGCCCCCGCCGGCGCACGCCGTCAAGAGCGCCGCGGTCGTGCGCACGGACGTGCCGGCGCGCCCCAAGGGCGCCCCGTTCGTCCTGCCCGCCATCGCGGGCGTGGCGTCGGCGATCGGCGTGATCCATCTGGGCCCCCGCGCGTTCCCGAAGCTGTTCAAGGACGAGAAAGGCGCCGTAAACAAGAACAAGGCCAACCTGGGCGGTGTGGCGTTCGGCGTGGTCGTCTTTTTCCTCGCGAGGTACTTCTTGTCTTGATGAAAAAGGTTCGTTCAAATCGATAAAAAACATATCCCGACCCCTATCATACAACCAGCAGCCATGGTGGCGACGGAGGAGGACCCGGTGGTGAACATCAACGTGTTGGTGGACAGCAAGCGGGAGTACGTGGACCAGCTGGAGGGCGCGCTGGTGCAGCCCATCTTTGAGTGCGTCCGTAACATCCTGCACGACGCCTTCAACGTCTGCAACGTGAAGCCCGAGTACGACGAGCTGCAGTGTTTCTCCCAGCTGATGTCCGAGATCCCCTCCTGGAACGGCGACATCATCTCCGAGGAGACGGAGCAGGTGATCAAGCACGTGCCGTACCTCAAGGACCTGCTGAAGGCGTACTTCGTCTGCACGAGCATGATCCTGGGCTCCATCCGCATCTCCAAGGACAAGAACCAGAAGATGAAGGTGAAGGTCCCGAGCCCCCAGAAGTTTGTGCACCTGGTGCTGAAGCTCCTCTCCTCCGCGATCGTGGACGAGGTGGGCCACTTCGTCAGCCGGAAGGACCACCACTCCATGCGCCAGTCGGCGGCGGACGACGGGCAGCCCGAGGGCCACCTGGTCGGGGAGTACAAGCTGAACCGGCGTCACACGCACAAGGGCATCTGCGAGAGCGTCAAGAGCGCCCTGCACCACCTGATGCCCATCGACGACATCCTGAAGGAGTACATGGAGGACATCCTGGGGAAGGACACGTTCTCCGCGGACCACGCGCGCCCGACGGATTTGAAGGAGGGCGGCGCGCAGGAGACCAAGTCGGTGAAGATCTCCGCCAAGCCGGTGACGGCGGCCGCCCCGCCGCCCCCGCCCGCGCCTTCGACGGCGGGGGCGGACGAGGAGGCGGAGGAGGTCACGGTGGAGGAGGAGGAGGACAACTTCTAGATAGGCCCCGATTGATAAATAAAATGCTTCCGTTTACCATATACGCAACATGGCGAGCGTCCACATCGCCGCGGACGGGCGGAAAGTGTTCTCCGTGCCGTCGTGCAAGTTTAAAGAGTCGAACGCGAAGGTGCAGTCGTTCTCGCTGAAGCCGTCCACGTTCCAGGCGATCCTGGGCACGATGCGCACGGTCGGGGAGATGGGCGGCACGTTCACGGTGGACACGACCCAGCGGGTGCTGAACAGCGCCAAGGTCACGCGCATCGGTCAGGCGAACTCTGTGGACATCCCCCACGGGGTCCTGGAGTGGCACACGCACCCCTCCGACTGCGGGATGACCGAGTGCTCCCTGTCCAGCCCGAGCGACACGGACGTCATGGTGTTCCTGGAGGACGCGCTGACCGACAACCTGGGCCACATGGTGTTCAGCCTCGCGGGCACATTCGTGGTTACGTTCACACCCTCCCTGGTGCAGAGTCTGCGGGACTCGGGGTCCCGCCGAGAGAGGTGCGAGCAGATCCAGCGGCGTTTCCGCGACCTGCAGCGGGAGTTCTCCCGGCGCTTCCAGCACGCCTCCACGGAGGAGGAGAAGAACCGCCACGAGTCCTGGCACCGCGAGTCCTGGCTGAAGCTGGCCCGGGAGTCGGGGTTCGTGGTGGACTTCTTCCCGTTCGGGGTGGCGCCCCGGGTGCGCCTGCTGGTGGCGGACTGTTCGTCTTCTCGGCCTTTCCAATCTCATCTCTCTGTATAGATGGACGTGCGGCTGAGGAAGTTCGACCCCGCGTGGATCAAGGACGACGGGGTGGTGTGCATCGTGTCCAAGCGGGGGGCGGGCAAGACGACCCTGGCCACCGACATCATGTTCCATAAGCGGCACATCCCGAGCGGGATCGTGATGTCCGGCACGGAGGGGTCCAACAAGCACTGGCAGGGGTACGTCCCCCCCCTGTTCGTGTACAATCGCTTCAACCGCGGGGCCCTGCGGTCTCTGATCAAGAAGCAGAAGAGGGACTGCAAGGCGGGCGTGGGTGAGCCGTGTTTCGCATTACAATTCGTTCAAGTGGCCCGCCGGAGCGGCTGTACAATTTTTCCCAGTGAGCGCGCTGCCAAGTGTACTTGTGGGCAAATTTTTAGGTGCCCCGTCACTTCGAGGTACTAAAAATTAGGCTACGGTACGAATTCAGCGAATTTCAGCGAATTTTCAGTCGAACCAAAGGAAGTGACGCCAACTACCAAAAAGTTTCCGTTACGAATTTTCAGCCCAACACTCGCGCAAAATGAAGTGACGGCAACTACCAAAAAGTTTCCGTTACGAATTTTCACTCCCACACGTTTGCACAAGAGGAAGTGACGGCAACTACCAAACAGTTTCCGTTACGAATTTTCAGTCCCACACTTCGCGCAAATTTTAGTAGGGCTGCACGCAAGCTACCTTTCAAAATTTTGCGCTAGTATGGAACGCATTTCATTCGTCTGGAGGAACGCTGCCCGCCAACTACCCCCGTTCAGAATGTTCCGCCGAAATTTACTTGAGATTTGGAAATCTGAACGTGCGCGCAAATTTTAGTAGGGCTGCACGCAAGCTACCTTTCAAAATTTTGCGCAAGTATGGAACGCAATTCATTCGTCCGGAGGAATGCTGCTCGTCAACTGCCCCCGTTCAGAAAGTTGCGCCGAACTTTACTTGAGATTTGGAAATCTGAACGTGCGGTTGGAGTTTCGCGGGGAAACCCAAGTTCCCTAGTAATTCACCAATGACGCGCTTCGAACACTTGTCCGCTAAAACCTAAGCAGCCGCTCCGGCTGGCCACTTAAACGAAACTTGATGGTGCTGCTGGACGATTGCGTGTACGACCGCACGGTGATGCGCGACCCGTGCATCCGTGAGATCGCGCTCAACGGGCGTCACATGAAGATCTTCTTCATGTTCATCAGCCAGTACACGATGGACATCACGCCCGACATCCGCTGCAACGTGGATTACGTGTTTGCCCTCCGCGAGAACATCATCATGAACCGCGAGCGGCTGTACCGCAACTTCTTCGTGTTTGGATTGGGAGAGGAAACTAATGGGTTTTACACAATGCCTTGTGCTTGGCCTTGCTACCCACACACCTTGCAGGTGCTGAAAGAAAGAGAGGTTGAAGACAATTTACGTGGAAGAATAAATGGCTTTATTAGAATATAATAGTTGGAGAAGAGCTTGAATGGAGGTTGAATGGAGGTACCTGCCCTTAGGGGGCAGTTTCCTTTTATACCTTTTAGGCTAGGAAGGATGACATCAGCAATGACATCATCACAGAAGCTTGTAGAAACATCCTAGCATATTCCTAGCATATTCCCAGCATATTCTCAGTATATTCCAGGAATATTCCTGGCATATTCTTAGAACATTCCTAGAACATTCTAGACATGATCCAATGAGCTGGCATAATAGCTAGATGCCAAGTGTCTACGTAATAATGTGCCACATAACATGATTAATAAAGTGACACATCTCTTCTCCTTGGAGTGACAAGTGTCATGCAATGAGTCTACCCACTTGTCATCATGTAAGTGATAACATGTGTCATCATGAGCTGCCAACACTTGTCAGCTCATGGACCAAACACTTGTCCAATAGGCCATAGCACCACTTGTCAATCAAATACGTGATGCTACTAGGCTGACTCAGGGTACAAGTCATCCATGTCCAAGTATAGGACTATGGCACATGAATATTGATCAGCTCATTGAGCCCAATTCATCTAGCTTATCAAAGCTATCAAATTCCCAGTCCATATGGAATAAATCCAACAAGAAATAAATCAGGCTGGGATATATTGTGGCCAGGTGGATATAATATCCCTAACACCCCCCTTAGCCACATGGGCACAAAGCAAAAGATGACTGGGTAGGTGGAATCTCAACACCCCCCTTAACCACATGCTCGTAGCATGCCGTCCAGTTGCTACCATGGTGCAACTGAAAATGAAGATGCCGTCCTCGTGAAACGCTTGAAGCTCCAACATGCGGTCATGAGCCGCACTACCGCCACTGATCCGTCCCCCCCGGCAACGCGAATGAGTGTCCTACCATAGCAGCAACGCACTAGCTGCCCATCCTGGATGGCTGATACCCAACCCTTAGTTGGAAAAAGTGCTCTAGATGCTACATTCCCCCCTCACTCAAAGCGGCTGCCCATGGACACAATAGGGGCACACAGTCCCACACATATAATACGGCAACACATGCCAACAAAGAAAGTCCCTATGAGCTAACCCGAACGGTATAGAGGTAGGGTAACGGCAACAACACGTGCTGTACACACACGGAGCAACATAAATACGCCATCTCACGAAATAAATGACACCAACATCACGTTTTACGCCAAATAAACGGGGTGAGCAAACAAACATATTGGCAACAAATGCCACACAAACAAGGTGCAATACAACCTTCAACACAATACACAGTGGCCATAACAGATAAACGCGCTTCATAGCAAAGAAAACAGGACGTGCAAAACATTACCGCCACAAAGGCGAACACAAGTAACGATTACTTGGTCACGATTCACAAATCAGTGCCCGAGAGTAAACATTACGTCCGACATTACAGGCTATGCCGAATGCACAGCCAAATTCGACACAAAGGACGTAAACACTTGCATAAAAGCAATGCTCTCAGCACAAAACAAAATAACACACGCGTCACAGGCACTTTACTTACGAAAACAAGTCGTAGACGACGATACAACGGCGCTTCACTACGCCGCAGACTAGTGCCACAAATAGCGTGCAAAAACTCTGGAGATACACTCCAGGTACGTAGAAAACGTCTCGTGGGAACAATACCAAAATGCGTGGGCCATTGCCACTGAACGCATGGCAAAATAAACACATAATTGCTGGAAGAACACAAAGAAAGAACCAGAAAACGCACGCTTACGGCGCCTCACAATTTCCAGCAAACACGACACAAAAGTCGACATACAAGTTCATTTCCCACAGACAAAACATTAGGGCAACCTTGAGGAGTGGGGTCTGTGCATCCTGGGCGACAATTTCCAAGGGTCGTTGCAGCTAGCGCAATTGCAAATGCCATGGCCTGGCCGAACACCGTCAACTGACCGACGTGATGCCTTGGCAGCATTTTGCAGTCGACTTGACCGTTGGTGCTTGACAGCACTTTGGCTGACAGGTCGCTGTCCACCACGTGGTCGGCTCGCTCGAGGCCTCGCGCCAGCACCGGACTTGGCAGTCCAGGACTTGGAAAAATTTGGCAGCTTGGTCGATTTCGCCCTCGCGTCACGAATTTGTTCCCCCTCAGTTAGGCTGGCAGCGTTCGAGCGCCGCGCCTTTGGTCTGGTCGCCGGACTTTGGTTACTAGCACCAGTATCACCTGGTATGCTGGCGGCGACAACGCGCTCCGCCTGCACTGGGCTGTTCTGGACCGCAGTTTCTGGAAGTACTTCAGCGTCTGACACGGACTTCTCCATTGCGCTGGAAACTTCTCGAATTGGCGTGAACTTCCACTGGGCCGGCGCAGAGTATATAAAGCCACGCAGTGTGCGAGTAATGCCCAGTAGGCCGCCCCCGATCCCGCATACACGGGCAAGCATGGCCAGTATGACCGTTAGGCCCACGGCCAGCCACTCCGCCGCGTGTCCCGAGGCACGTGAGATGCTGCGCTCGCTGCTCGCCATTTTCTGCCCTTGACAGGCAGCGTCGTTCTTGAAGCTCGTCGCCGACGATTTCAGCTCTGGGATGGCGTCCATCGCTGCGTCCGCACCGTGCGCGGGCAAAAAGTAGGTGTTGTTCCTCGTCACGATGCTGCAGGGCCTGCTGTCCAGCACAGCAACCCGCTTGGCGAGGTCGACGTTGTGGCCATCCTTGACGAGCTGGCCGACTGATAGAAGTCGGGTGCTCAGCCTGGGAACGAGCAGCGCGTTTTGGAGGTGCACGTCCGCGTCCTGACCCGGCAGCTTCAGTTTGACAGTCCCGATGGCTGTCGCCTTCAGTTGGCCGCCTGAGCCGGCGATTTCCCTGTCATGAGGGTGCAGGCACACGAAATCCGACGGGCATGGCGTCATGTGACAGCTCGCTGCAGAATCCAGCACCCAGCTGGTCGGTGCTTTCTTTTCATACTGCGTGAGTGCAGCAGCATCCGACGGCGATGGCGACTCGGCGATGGTGGCGAAGACGAAGCCGGACCGCTCCGCAGCCTCCTCGGTGATACGCGCCTCGCTGGCACCTGGTGAGTGCTCCTTTCTCGCTTGGTTCCGTCGCGTTGCCTTGTTCTTGCGTTCTTGCTTCAGCTCCGGATGCTTCTCCCAGCACTGGGTGTCCACGTGCCCGGCCTTCTTGCAGTAATTGCACCGCCTCTTTCCTCCACTTTTCTTCGTAGTAGTGTGGAAAACCTGGCCGTTAGGGGAGCCCTCCTTCTTTGCTTGAGCAGAACGCCTTCCGTGCAGTAGCTCCTCCGCCTCCAGCAGCGCAGTCTTGACCTCCTTTAGCGAATCCTCCTCTCCAGTTAGGACCTTGACCAGGTCACAATAGGCCGATGCTAAGGCCTTCAACACAGCCTTGATTTCTTCCCATTTCCTCAGAGACCGCCCATCAAACGTTGTGATGGACTTGCTTGTTGCCCGGAATTGCTTGTAGCACGCTTCCTTGGTAGCCATGGTGTCTTCAGTCGCCAATGGAACTGGATGTCTCTGGGTTCACAGTGGTCTTCTTGTTCCTCAGTAACAAACCTCCGATACCATGTTTGGATTGGGAGAGGAAACTAATGGGTTTTACACAATGCCTTGTGCTTGGCCTTGCTACCCACACACCTTGCAGGTGCTGAAAGAAAGAGAGGTTGAAGACAATTTACGTGGAAGAATAAATGGCTTTATTAGAATATAATAGTTGGAGAAGAGCTTGAATGGAGGTTGAATGGAGGTACCTGCCCTTAGGGGGCAGTTTCCTTTTATACCTTTTAGGCTAGGAAGGATGACATCAGCAATGACATCATCACAGAAGCTTGTAGAAACATCCTAGCATATTCCTAGCATATTCCCAGCATATTCTCAGTATATTCCAGGAATATTCCTGGCATATTCTTAGAACATTCCTAGAACATTCTAGACATGATCCAATGAGCTGGCATAATAGCTAGATGCCAAGTGTCTACGTAATAATGTGCCACATAACATGATTAATAAAGTGACACATCTCTTCTCCTTGGAGTGACAAGTGTCATGCAATGAGTCTACCCACTTGTCATCATGTAAGTGATAACATGTGTCATCATGAGCTGCCAACACTTGTCAGCTCATGGACCAAACACTTGTCCAATAGGCCATAGCACCACTTGTCAATCAAATACGTGATGCCACTAGGCTGACTCAGGGTACAAGTCATCCATGTCCAAGTATAGGACTATGGCACATGAATATTGATTAGCTCATTGAGCCCAATTCATCTAGCTTATCAAAGCTATCAAATTCCCAGTCCATATGGAATAAATCCAACAAGAAATAAATCAGGCTGGGATATATTGTGGCCAGGTGGATATAATATCCCTAACACTTCGGCGTGGTGCCGACGTTCGAGGCGTTCTGCGAGATCCTCGACCAGTGCACGCAGAACTACGAGTGCACTAGGAAGAGGGGGTTGAGAAATTTCTCACTTTTTTCTCAGTTTTTCTCAATTTGGGCGTTTTTCTGAGAATTTTCTCAGCAAATTGAGAAGAACTGAGAAAAATCTCAGTTTTTCTCAGGACGATTGAGAAGAACTGAGAAAATTCTCAGATTGGTCTCAGTTTTTGAGAAAATTTTCACGAAACCTGAGAAATGGCCTGAGAAGTGCTGAGAAGAATTGAGAATCATTCTCAATTTTCTCAAACAAGTCCAACGCCGCAACTGAGAAAACCTCAAGAACTGAGAAAGCAGAAAAAACCACAAGGACTGAGAACGAGGAGATTCACACACTTGATACAAACGCATCACATTGCAAGCGGTGAGCATGGTAGAGATGGAATGTGAAAAATATAGGGTTATCATACAATATAGCCAATGTACCATCCAAGCCACGAGCCACGAGGTAGCCATGGCTGACAGCGGAGCTCATAACTTTCACGTTCGGGCACCCAATTCGGCTGTGAATATCACAATCACTTCGTCTTTCTAAGACGCACACGCTGATATACTTTTCCGAAGCTATTGCGCAATATATGACGAGCAAACGCTCCTCGACGCAACGCAGCCTGGCGGCTGCGCTAAGCCCTGACAGTACGTCTGCAGCTCCGGCTGCAGCCTCGCCCTCAGGTCCGGAAAGAAGTGGCGACACTAGTCGCGCACTGGTGGTCGCCCAGATCCCTCATTTGATGCCCAGCACGTTGAACGCGTTGTGTCGGCACAGCGACCCCCCCTGCATTCAAACAAAGGCACACCGATAACCAAGAAAAGCGTATGCAAATGTGTAGCCTTGTTCCTTGAAATTATGGCTGGCTTACGCAAAGAGCGACTGTAAGATGACCTGTACAGTGGGGCCGGAAACAGCTTGCTTGATCAGGGCGTGTTTTTCGAGCTTCACTGGCCGGGAGTGTCTAGTGGTGAGAACCATTGCTGCGATCGCTTTCCCACCATTTACGAGGAAATACCCGCAAATGAAAAACCACTGAAACGGTCTAGCTAGTCAGTCATTACATTAGCCATATGCCATGCATGTTTCCAAACGTCCAAGAACGCACACGGTGCAAATGCAAAAATCCGGAGGACACGACTTCATTGCTTCATTGTCGTCAGAAAGCAACAAACGTGAAAACGCTAGCTGCCCAAATCTGAGATTCCGCGGAGCACAGAAAGTAAGAAAGCCTAGAAGCTACCAGCAAGGAATCGAACATAGGACTTCATTGCTTCATATTTGTATGCACAAGAATAAATAAGTGACATGCATTAAGGGCCCGCCAGCATAAAGGGCCTGCAGTCTGATGCGGGCCCAACGGCAGCACCGCCATAGCAGAGCTCAAAGGGGTCGTGGTGCGCATGAAACGTATGTATTTGTCGGTAGGTGCCGTTGGGGTCAAATTGGGTGCCGCCAAAATCGGGCCGACGCGTCAATAGACTGAGGCCGTCGATGAGTGCCATCATGCGGCTTGGGTCATTTCTGTTGGAGAACTTCAGGTAAGTTAACTTAATGCAAACCACTGGTCGCCCGCGTCGGGAACCGGCCCAACGGCTCTTCCGCAACAGAAAATTACGCGGCATACTGCAGAAGTCGTCGGATCGTTACATTTCGACGGTCAAAAATTCAAGATGCTCAAGGCTTGCGTTCAATTTGCCGCAGTTTGCCGCCCAGAGAAAGTAGTCGTTGGACTCGTTCCCCACGAGAAACACAATCAAGCAAGCTGTTTCCGGCCCCACCGTCTAGGTCATCTCGTCGCTCTACACGTCAGCCAGCCATAATTTCAATGCACAAGGCTACACATTTCCATCTCCATTCATATTCATAATCCTGCACGACTCGAAAACGCGGACAAGATAACGGCAGGCTCGAGCTACCATGGTCCGGATTCTCCCGATTTCTGGCCTGCGCTGGTTGTCTCCTTGATATTGGCGACTCCCTCCGGTAAGAGGTTTTTCGCAGTTTGGCTGTTTCGAAACGTTAATTAAGTGAGATGCCTTCGGATCTGGAGACTCACACAGCCGCGAAATCATGCCAAAGGTCCTATGTTCGATCCCTTGCTGGTAGCTTCTGAGCTTTCTTATTTTCTGTGTTCCGCGGAATCTCAGATTTGGGCCGCTATCGTTTTCACGTTTATTGCTTTCTTATCCGACGACCATGTCGTGGCTTGCTCGTGTGACATCTGGGGCATGGTGTGATTCATGGGTATGGGTTGCTCTGCCATAAGAGTGAGTGTTGGGTCATAAATCGTGTTCTACACATTCGCTGCATGCAATCATGCCAAAGGTCCTATGTTCGATCCCTTGCTGGTAGCTTCTGAGCTTTCTTATTTTCTGTGTTCCGCGGAATCTCAGATTTGGGCCGCTATCGTTTTCACGTTTATTGCTTTCTTATCCGACGACCATGTCGTGGCTTGCTCGTGTGACATCTGGGGCATGGTGTGATTCATGGGTATGGGTTGCTCTGCCATAAGAGTGAGTGTTGGGTCATAAATCGTGTTCTACACATTCGCTGCATGCAATCATGCCTAAGGTCCTATGTTCTATCCCTTGCTGGTAGCTTCTGAGCTTTCTTATTTTCTGTGTTCCGCGGAATCTCAGATTTGGGCCGCTATCGTTTTCACGTTTATTGCTTTCTGATCCGACGACAATGTCGTGGCTTGCTCGTGTGACATCTGGTGCATGGTGTGATTCATGTGTATGGGCTGCTTTGCCATAAGAGTGACTGTTGGGTCATAAATCGTGTTCTACACATTTGCTGCATGAAATCATGCCTAAGGTCCTATGTTCGATCCCTTGCTGGTAGCTTCTGAGCCTTCTTATTTTCTGTGTTCGGCGGAATCTCAGATTTGGGCCGCTATCGTTTTCACGTTTATTGCTTTCTGATCCGACGACAATGTCGTGGCTTGCTCGTGTGACATCTGGTGCATGGTGTGATTCATGTGTATGGGCTGCTTTGCCATAAAAGTGAGTATTGGGTCATGAATCGTGTTCTACACGTGCTGATTTTCCATTCCTGTGTTCTGCTTTTGTTTTGCATTCTTTTCAGTTTGTGGCGCATACAAACGGCACCGACATCTTCAATTCGGGGCATCAAGCTATGCAAGCGGCCTTGTGAAAGACAGCCATGGCAACATAGTTGTAGTCATCTTCTTTGAAAAAATTGCAGCAAGCTAGAGAATTAGACGAGTTTATGGCAGGGCCATGTCAAGAAATCAATGCACAAAAGGACGGCTTTCATACGTAAATAAATTATTTTTTAATTAAAAAAAAACTGTTTCCTTGATTGCCTTGCTGAAATTATGTTGGCAGTGCTTGCTGCTCTCATAATCTGTTTTTCACTCTCTTGTGGTTTTTCATTTTTCTCAGTTCTCGTGATTTCTCACTTTTCTCAGTCCGAGTGAAGTCTCACTTTTCTCAGATTTTCAAATTCTCAATTTCTTCTCAGCTCTTCTCAATTTTTCTCACCCCCTTTTCTCAGGTGATTCTCAGTTTTTCTCAGCTCTTCTCAGTTACTTCTCAGCTCTTCTCAGTTACTTCTCAGTTTTTCTCGGCTCTTCTCAGGTTTTTCTCAATTTTTCTCAGGGTTTCTCAGTTTTCTCAATCCTGACTTCCTAGTGTGCCTCGTGGTCGACCACACGAGCGAGTCGAACAAGATCGAGGACGTCATATTCTGGTACAAGGCCACCCCAAGGGAGCACAAGTTCCGCATCGGTTCGCCCGCCTTCTGGAAGTACGGTACGCAGAACTACGACCCCAAGAAGGATTCCGGGTCCGACAGCGACAAGGAGGACGCCAACCAGCGGCGACGAAAGAGCAACACCCGCGTGGTCAAGGAGGAGGACTGAAAAAGGATGAAAATGCTCGGTCGGGAGTTCGCTTAACTCCCGCAAAAATGGATCTAACTGGAGAGTATCCTGCCATGAACCCGGAACAACTCGAGGGCATCCATTCGCGGCTCGGCGAGCTCGCCAAGATGATCGCCAAGATGAGCAGACGGGTTGACAGGCGCCTCGAAGAGATCGAGAAGTGTCTGTACGACATCTGCGACGTCATGTTCGAGTCCGAATCGGAGGACGAGGACGCCCCGGAAACTCCCGGGAAGGATGCAGAGGAGGAATGAATGAATCACGAATCATGAATTGAATAAACGAATCGCTTTATTATAAATTGAAATTGTCATTACATTGCACTGAGTCGAAATGCAAATTACGAGAACCATGGTAGGCGTATACACCCGTCACGCGGAGGGGTGAGCAGGTTTAGGGTTGCATTCGCGCGTTCTACGAGGCGAACCGCTTGCCGCCCATTCCGTTGGTGATCTTCAGGATGTTGAAGGACCGCGCGTAGATCGTGATGACGCCCTTCGGCAGCGTGGTGTTCATGCCCTTGAGGACGAGCTTGACCGAGTCGAGCCGCGAGAAGTTGATCGACCCGGTCGGCTTCCAGTCCTCAGGCTGGAGGGCGAAGGGGATCACGTAGATGTGCTTGTCACGCGGCACACGCGTGTGGTGATGCATGGGGAGGAGGTAGGAGAAGTAGACCGGGTCGCGGCCCTCGCCGAACATCTGCTGCGAGTTGAGGGTGATGTTGGCCGTCTCGAAGAGGTGGCCGTCCCCGAACTTGCTGTTCACGTTCACGAAGTTCCAGGGCGCCGCGGTGGGGATGGGGGAGGTCGCGGCGGAGGTCAGACGGTCGTCGGCCTTGTAGAAGAAGATGAGCTCCTTGACGGGGTGCGAGAAGGACAGGTTGATCATCTCCAGGTCGGTCCTGTCGACGAAGTGGTCGTACTGCTGCGTCTCGGTGATGAGGTACTCGTGCGGGTTGACGGCGAACTGGCGGCGCTCGAAGTCGTCCAGGAAGATGTAGCGGCACAGGAGGCGCATCTTGGTTATGTCCACCATGGCGTTCATCATGGCCGCGCGGTACCCGGCCGTCAGAGTATCCCAGGCAACGGCGCCTCCGTTAAGAGTGGTCGCGGGGTACAGGGGGCCGCCCGCCAGGTGGGTGAAGATCTCGTCCTTGGCGGCGAGCGTCACGCGGATGCGGGCGTCGTGGTACTGGAGCGCGATCATGGGGAGCGCCATACCGTCCTCGATGCAGAAGGAGAACTGGAGGGGGATGTACAGGTACCCGGTCTTCATGCCCGCCTGGTTGCCCCCGTTCTTCCGCTGGACACCGCCGTGACGGGTGGGGGCAGTCTCCACGCGGCTGGTGCTGGGATCGCGGGACAGCTGGTCCCACACGTGCATGAACTCCCCGGTCATCTCCTCGACCGTGTACCCTCCGATGCGGAACTCGACCTTCTTGATCAGCAGACGCGCCACGTCATCGTACAGCGGGTCGAAGATCTTCCACCAGGCACTGCCGAGGGTGGGGGCAGTGCCCGCCCACTCGGTGATCGGGGGCAGCTCGACGTACAGGTACACGGTGTTTATGAGGTCGCCGCTCCTCGGCAGCTGGAACTCGATGGTGCGGCCGAACCCGGGCACGCCGCTCGACGGCACCACCTCGGTGTCGGAGAATGCGAAGTTGGTGTGGCGGGGGTAGACGCTCTTGAAGAAGGTGATCTCGGGCGAGACGGTCAGGAGGGCGTCCTGAGGGCCCTTGGCGCGGAGGCACAAAACGGCATGCGACATGGTGCGTGCTTTCTACACTTACATCGGATTTTTTTTTGGTCCCCACGGGGTCGAAACAGAAAAAATGTGGTGTATTATTACCAAGGATGTATCACGCCACCAGAGCCCGCGTCGTTCTACCCATTGAGAAAAGCGCGTACGAAATGATGACCCCGGAAGAAAAGGCAAGGTACCAACAGACGATGCGGGCACGGATGATGGCCGCCAAGTCCAAGGCGGCTCCCAAGCCCCAAGCGGCCCCGAAGCCCAAAGCGGCCCCGAAGCCCAAAGCGGCCCCGAAGAAGCGGGCGCGGGCGACGAGGCTGCCGACCGGGCTACAGAGGGCGGTGTTGCTGGGTCTCGCCGAGAGGGCGGGCTATTACCCCGGGCGCGAGTTCGCCATGCCGGACCTGCGCGCTTTCGTGAGGAGTAGGGGGCTCAAGCGCATGCCGGGCCATTGCCCCAGGACCATCAGCTTCCTGCGACGACGACAGAACGCGAAGAGACAGTGCCTTAAGACCAATCCTACGATGGGGTTTTTAGCGCACGACAAGTTGATGGACTACGCGAACCGTTCGGGGTACGCCGTCGGCCCGCTGGATTCGTTCAAAGATGTGACGGCTCACATCCGGAACACGCTCAAAAGAAGAAAGGTTCCGCCGAAGTGTCCTACCGACAAAAAGGCGCTTCTGGAGCGTCGGAAGCTGAGGCAGTGCCTGTGGCACTTCAAGCCTCTGGCACCACCCCGAGCCCGGAAGTAGTGTTTAGCGGACCAACTTGTTGACCCTCCTGTGTTTCGTACCGGCATGGCGAGAAGCCCGTGCACGTCTCACGAGGCGCTGACCCCCCGGGTGCATCACGAGATATTCGTACACCTCCTGTGGTCCGCGGCCGACGGGATCGTCTCTCACTTCCATAACCCCATCCGTCACCGTTTGGGACGGGGGGGCCGTCCGCGGTCGGTTCCTTTGCCTAAGAATCCGGAGGCGGTCCTGCAAAGGCGCGGCAGGTGGTACTAGGACCGGTTTCGCTCTTCCCTTGAGAATCCGGAGCCGTTCCGGCCGTTCCTGAACCGCCGCACCGGGCCCTGGTACAGGGACTGGTTCTATCCTTCTCTCGAGCCGTTCCTGCACCGATTTTTCTCGCCGCGGGTCCTGCGAGGGTGTCCGTGGTCCATCCTCCGCTTTCATGCCCTCTATTTCATGGTATTCCGGAAGCTGTTTAAAGATGTCCTCTTCCTCACCTTCCAAATCCTCGATCTCGCCATGAACCGTAGGTCGATGACCGAAAAGCGCGTTGAAGGCCGAAGGACTCCACGGGTCATCTTGCGTCCGACCTTGATGCAACTCGGCGAGCGCGTCACGAACATCTCCTCGCGCGTCGTCCGTCCGCGCGGAGGATGCAGACCGGTCGCCGCGTCCATCGCGTGACGAGCTGCCACGAGACGCTCCCGGCCCTAGACCCGGCCTCGCGCGTTTTTCCGCCCTCTGTGCGGCGGTATCTTGACGTGTTTTCTCTGCCTCCTGCAGCTCAACTAGTCTCCTCTCCTCCCTATCCCGTTGCTGCTCCTCGTGTATCCTTCTTCTTCTCTCATTCTCCTCCAGATCCTTTGCGAGATTTTCTGCCTTCCTTCTCGCTGCCTCCTCCCGCTGCCGTCGAGCTCGCTGCTTTTTTTCCTCATCTAGTGCCTCTAGCTTTGCTTTTAAAACGACCTTGCGTTTCTTCTCCTCTTCCACACTCAACGGCCTCCTTTCTACACTGAGTTGTCGAGAAGTGTCGTTTACAGGTTGTGATCGGGCTCTCGATTCCGCGGCCATTTGATTCCTTCTCATTCGGGCCAATTGTACCGGGTTCAATGTGGACGGTTGTTGGGTATGGAACACGTCCGATACCATCGGATCGAGCGGTTGTGGTGGGATCAACGAAGCACGCGCCATTCTCGTCGCTGTCACGGGAGCTTTCAGACCGGTCATCAAGACCCCGCCGTCAAACTCGTGGTCCGTCTGCCCCCCCGAGACGATCCGTGCCCCCCTCCCCCGCGGTCGCGCGCCACTGTCCGAAAAGGCGTGTCTACCGATGGGCTGGCGTGCGGAATACCCTGGCAGGTCCACGTCACTGCCTCTACGAACCGGTCCGTCTCCGCATCCAACTCCATCTCGCTGGCCGCGAGCAGCTGCGACATCCCGGGCAGCTCGCTCTCGCCTGTGCCTTTTTTCGCCTTCTTTCCTCGCCCCATTCTCGCCCCCCCTGTACGGCGCCTCACCGAGCCCTTGCCATAATATAGCGTCACGTCACCCGAATTCCCGGATCGGGGGTAGCCTCTCCCGGCATGTCGGTACCTCTCCGTGTCGGTACCAGACTGGGTCGATTGAAAAGGTGAACTATACGATCTCTCCTCACGTCTGCTGGTACCGCGAGGAATTACCGGATCGATTTGCGCGGAGTTCGATGAAAGCGCGTATGCCCTCGTGCCGGTATCGCTGCCAACGGTTGACGACCTAGCGACTATCGGATCCGTTTGCGCGGACTTGGAGGAACCAGCGTACGCCCCCCCCCCCGTGCTGGTCCCTACGGATGCTGTGGATCGGGGCCGGGCACTCTTGGCCCGAGCCGACACTCCCAGAACCTTAACCCCGCCCCTCGATCCCACCTTGACTCCTCGCGCCTTCTTTCTCGCACCGATGACCGGCTCTTTCGGGATTGACGGCTCAGGTTTACGGCCTGCGGGGGGCGCGGTGCCTCCTAACGTCCTGAAATACCTCACGAGACTGAACCCCGTTTCGGGAGGAGCGATATCCACTCCGGAGGTCGTGGACGAGTACCTACGCGACGGGGGAGGGTCGGGTTTGGGTCTGGGAGGCTTGATAGGATAGCACGTGATGATTTGATCGTCCTCGTCTACGATGCACGTCTTCGCAGGCTTTTTACGGGATCCGGGTGACATTATTCGTATATATAGCATCGCGATTTAGTTTGCGCACTCACGGGAATGCGTCCAGATACAGCATCCCGTACACCTCCCTCAGACAGTCTCTGTACATCTTGATGAACGTGTCGCTGTTGACCAGCTTGTTGCGCCACCACTCCTCGGCGATAACGTTGCTCACGATATCGTCGTCCTCCTTCAGGGGCAGAGAGTTGAGCAGCCAGAATAGGCCGTCCCACGCGGCCGGCGTCAGTATGTTGCGCGCGACCTTGCACGTGACCAGCGAGCGCTCGGGCTCGTAGGGCAGCACGCTGAACCACAGCACCATGGCCGCCTTCTCGTGGCCGGAGATCATGAACCTCAGGCTCGAGGTGTATGGCAGGAAGAACTCGTTCTCGACCGAGATGCGGAGATCCTCCGGCTCCTCCCCCTTGCCATCCCGGGGCATGAGCTGCAAGAGAGCGCGGCCCATGAACTCGTTGACGACCGGGTAGCTGTAGACGCTCTTTCCGCGGGTTCGCGAATCCGCCCCGGTTTCCGTGACCGCGTCCGTGCTCTTCGCGTCCACGATCTTCACCTTGTGCACGTACTCGAGATGGGCGTAGTCCAGCAGGTTCTCCATGACGATCTGTGGGTGCGCGGAGATGAAGGCGGAGTACGCAAAGGTCCTGTACGCCGGGTCGGAGAACTCGGGCATCGTGGGCGGCTCCGAGTCGCCGTCCCCCAGTCCCGCGTTCACCCAGACCAGACGGTGGTCCTCCTTCACCTGCAGGTAGTTGTCGGCGTTGTTCCGCGGCCCCCAGCGCATGCCGTGATACGCGCACCGGACGCAGTCCGATTCCACGCGTCCGTTGTGTGAGAGCCGCGCGCCTCGGTGGGGACACGCGTTCCTGACCGCGAGCGTCCGGTCGTCGTCCTTGCTCCTGTAGAGCAGCACCTCCTCGTTGTATATCTTGACTAGCTTCGTGGTCCGCGGCTTTTTCCCCACGCACACCCACTTGTCGGGCTCCTGCGCCGCCCGCACGCCGCACGGCGGGGGCTTGGAGATTCGTAACGAGAGGGCCATGTCGTCGTTTGGAGTACAATGCAGAATTTATTTCGCGTCCGTTAAGCAGACAGTCACAACACGTCTTCGTATTATTGATATCACATATGCATGAACTTGAAGGTGTTAATAAAATTAACACCTTCACCGTGAGCTTTCTGGAGGTTGAGAAGGTAAACCCTACGGGCGTGTCTCGCTGCCCTTGACCCGGGAATCGGAAGTGGTTAAGGAAATTAACCACTTCTTGGTTGGACTTTTGCAGGTTTAAAAGGTATACCTTAGGCTGTGAAATGCCGATTGCGGCCATCGCGTCAAACACGGACATTCTGCCGTCATCTGTCACGCGGATCTTGCCCGCGAACTGGGGTGCCCCCAAAAGTCCTCTTCCCCGCTGGAGGGTGTCAGGTACTGGACGATGGCCGACATGATGGACACTCCTCGGTGATATGTGGCGATTTTGTGTGGGATGAGAGCGCGCGTGGACGCTCGTGACGATGCGGATGTAAGTCCTCTGACAACGGACCTCGGTGCGGGAACTACGGATGTAGGGGATCTCTCGCACAGGCCTCACACAATTTATACCCGGCTGCTATCTTGCCGGGGAGCAGCATTATGATATGGGTGACCCCCTTGCGGTCGGTCACGGGCGTGTCTCGCTGCCTGGCCCCGGGGAATTTCCAGTTCTCGCTTGTAGCGAGAACTTCCTCATGGCAGACGCTTTTCCCTATTTATACTCATTTCATGAACGCTTTGTAAGTTAAAAACGTTTATTAAGTTAATGAAATGAAGTTAAGAAAACACGACAAAGCTACTGTTACTAGATACGATTTCAAGGCCGTCCCATAGTGGTTGAGGTAGGGACTTTGGATGCCTTTACTCAATCATCACAAATTTACGAGGCGAACCGCTTGCCGCCCATGCCCGACTGGATGCGCAACACGTTGAAGCTGCGGGCGTAGACCTCGATGGTGCCCTGGGGCACGCCGCCGGTGCCCAGACCCTTGAGGTTGAGCTTGACGCTGTCCAGCCGCGACATGTTGACGGACCCGGTGGGCTTCCAGGACTCGGGGTCGACGGCGAAGGGGATCACGTACACGTTGCTGTCCCGGAGCACGCGGGTGTGGAAGTCGGAGGGCAGCGCGTAGGAGAAGTAGATGGGGTCGCGGCCCTCGCCGAACACGGTCTGCGAGTTGAGCAGCAGGTTGCAGGTGGTGAAGAGGTGGCCGTCTCCGAACGCCGAGTTGTCGTTCCAGAACTTCCAGTACCCGTTGTAGGCGAACTCGGCGTCGGAGCGGTACTTGGAGTCGACGAAGGAGAGCGAGGCGGGCTTGAAGAAGAAGAGGAGCTCCTTGACGGGGTGGTTGAACTTGAGGTCGAGGGAGAGCTCTTCCTCTCCGCCCACGTGCTGCTGGATGCGCTGGGTCTCGGTGATGAGGTACTCGTGGGAGTTGAGCGCGAACTGGCGGCGCTCGAAGTCGTCCAGGTAGATGTAGCGGGCCAGGAGCTTGCACTGGAAGACAGGCGGGGTGGCGATCCAGCCCGTGCGGGGGTTGATGTTGTTCAAGGTCTGAGTGGTCGGGGCGGTGATCGTGGCGGTGGACGCGTTTACCCCGAGGGCGTTCAACTGAGAGTATTCCACGGAGATCTCGTAGGTGTACCCGTAGTTGAAACTGCGCCACCTCACCGTGAACCCAATCAACTGCTCCTTTGCGTTGTTCGTAGGGTTGTTGTCCGGGAGGGACGTGGTCCAGGTCATCACGTAGGCCTGACCCTTGGTTAGCCCGGCCGTCGGATAGGTCGTCTCATTGGTACCGCCCCCGGTCGCGGCCGAGGTTTTTGCCAGGTCCACAGAGTTCAAGATCCAGTCCAAAGTCTGGTCCTTCGCCCACATGATGTTAGTGAGATTGCTCGTCTCTCGCCTGGTCACGTACAGCGTGGATCCTGTGTCCATCAAGCCCAAAATCCTCTTAACCTCCGCCAGCCTCAGCGCGTTGGTGTGAAAGCTCGTACTAGCGACAATCTTATAGTCGGTCAACGGGACTGTGCCGCTGACGCTCCCCGTCGCGGGTGCAGTGCTGGCGGCCGTCAGATTCCACCAGTAGCGCGTGAAGAGGTTGTCGGCGGTGGCGAACTGCACCTTGATGACGACCTCGTGATACTGCAGGGCGATCATGGGCAGCGCGAGGCCGGGTTCCGCGGTGAAGGTGAACTCCAGGGGGATGTACAGGTGCTGCGGGTTCTTCCCCGAGCAGTAGTCGACGATGCGGCCGAGCTCGTCGATCTCCACACTGCCACCGTGGTTGACGGGGATGTTGTCGACGCTGCTCTCGAAGGCCCGCTTGCTCAGTACGTCGTTGATGTGCAGGAAATCGCCGGTGATCTTCTCGATGGAGTAGCCGCCGATAACGAGCTCGACGTGGTCGATCAGGATGCGACCGAAGTCCTTGGCGAAGGGGGAGAAGCCCACGTTGGGGAACGCGTCCACTCGGATGTAGGCCATGAGCTTGGTGACGAGGTCGCCGGACCGGGGGAGCTTGAACTCGACGGCCTGGCCGTACCCGACGATGCCCGCGGATTGCGTGACCTCGGTGTCCTCCATGGCGAAGTTGGTGTGGCGGGGGTACACGGTCTTGAAGAAGGTGACCTCGGGGTCGACGATGAGGGCGACGTCTTGTGTGCCCTTGGCGCGCAGAGCCATGATGGGATGCGACATTTCAGGTGAAGGTTTCTACCATAACCGTGAGAATATTTTTATTCCAGTCGAGGCCCGCGCGAAATTACGAGGCGTACCGCTTGCCTCCCATGCCGTTCATGATCTTCATGACGTTGAAGTTCTTGGCGTAGACGTTCAGGGTGCCGGCGGGGGTGGTAGTGCCCATCCCCTTGAGCACGAGCTTGACGTCATCGAGCCGCGACATGTTGATGGAGCCGGAGGGCTTCCAGGAGTCGGGCTGCATGGAGAAGGGGATCACGTAGACGTGACTGTCCTTGTCCACGCGCTTGTGGAATTGGTTGGGGACCACGTAGTCGAAGTAGACGGGGTCCCTGCCGTCCGCGTACACGTTCTGGGAGTTGAGGATGAGGTTGGCCGTGGTGAAGAGGTGCCCCTCTCCGAACGAGGAGGCGACGTTCTTGAAGGACCAGTACCCCTTGTAGTAGTCCTTGAGGTCTTCGGTCCACCACTCGTCAGGGCGGTAGAAGAAGATGAGCTCTTTGGTGGGGTGGTTGAACTTGAGGTCGACCACGACCTGGTCGGTGTTGGCGCCGAGGAACTGCTGGTGGTGCTGGTACTCGGTGATGAGGTACTCGTGCGGGTTGACCGCAAACTGGCGGCGCTCGAAGTCGTCCAGGTAGATGTAGCGGCAGATGAGCTTGGCGGCGAGGCTGGGCGGTTGTGCGATCCACGTGGCGCGGTCGTTGGCGGTCGTCGCGTAGGAGGTGGGCGTGAACTTGTACTCGCGGGGGATGACGGCATCCTGGATCTCAAACACCTGGTCGTTGTTATATCCCCCTGCTGATAACGGGATCTTGAACTTGATGGCGAGCTTCGGGTCCACCCCTGCGGTCGTGATGACGTTGCTGCCGTTGACCACTTGCGACGTACCAGCGGTTACGGAAGCGCCTAGATCAGTGGCAGCCGAGACGTTATTATAGACCATGGTGACCTTGTCGGTGTACATCGCGTTCTCGATGACGTAGTTGACCCACCGGAGGTTTCCCTCCTGCTCCACCAAATGCGCCATCGTGTTGCCGTACCTGCCCTCCAGGTACAGCTTGCGGATGAGCGCGCGGACGGCGTTCTCGTCGGTTAGCTTGTACTTGTTCGTATCGTACACGGTACTGCCGAGTTCCGTCTTGATGACGTTAATCCCCCCAGCCCCGGCAGCCCCCACGGCCCCCACCGTAAAGAAAGCCGGCTCGGTGATCGAGCGGTGGTTGAAGATGGCTCCGGCGTCGTTGAACTTGACCTTGACGCGCACCTCGTGGTACTGCAGGGCGATCATGGGCAGCGCGAGGCCCGGGTCGGCGGTGAAGCTGAAGTCGAGCGGGATGTAGAGGTACTGCTTGGCGGTCCCGGTGGCCTGCTCGACGATCTTCCCGGCCTTGTCGAACTTGACGCCGGCGCCGTGCTTGGCGGGCATGTTATCGACGTAGCTGGCGTAGTCCGCGCGGGACAGGAGGTCGTTCACATGCAGCATGTCGCCGGTGATCCTCTCGATCTGGTAGCCGCCGATGGTGAGCTCGAAGTACTGGATGAGGGCGCGGCCGAAGTCCCAGATGAAGGGACAGAACTTGCCGCCCCAGTCGGAGACCGCGCCGACCTCGAGGAAGAGGACGCAGCGGGTGACGAGGTCGCCGGACCGGGGGAGCTTGAACTCGACGGTCTGGCCGTACCCGACGGACCCGGTGGACTGGGTGATGACGGTGTCGTCCCACGCGAAGTTGGTGTGGCGGGGGTACACGGAGCGCCAGAAGGTGACTTCGGGGTTGACGATGCAGGCGATGTCCTGGCTCCCCTTGGCCTTGAGTTGCATGATAGCGTGTGCCATCGCGGATGTGTGCGTTCTAAAGTGGGCGGAGAAAAAAAAGTGCGGCCCTCCGCTCGAAAACAAAATGTGTGCTGACGGTAGTATGCCGACCACATGTCTCAGGATCTGTCTGCGCCCATCGTCTGGCTGGAGGCCAAGGGGAGTTTCGACACGTACTTGACGGCGGTGCCGGAGAAGACGTACTTCAAGAGGATCTACAGCCGCCACACGAACTTCTCGTGGGCGGACGTGGAGCTGCTCTCGGTGACCCCCCCACGTACGGCGGCGACCTGCGGTTCATGATCCCGAAGATCGGCGACCTGGTCACGCAGATGTACCTCTACTACAACATCGGCAAGCTGAACTACGGCACGGCGAACATCAGCATCAGCCGGCCCGCGCTGAACGCAAATCTGGCGGTGAACGCGAACCTGCCCACGGTCGCGACGGACGTGGTGGCGGCTTTCGAGGCCGACAAGCTGCCCCTGGTCGCGGACGGGGAGTACGACGGCCTGACGCACGAGGACCTGAACGCCGCGTGGATCGACCACCTGGGGTACGTGCTGACGAACACGGTGGAGCTGTGGATCGGCGGGCAGAAGATCGAGAGCCACACGGGCGACTTCCTGCACGTGTGGGACTCGCTGACCGCGTCCAGGGAGCACAGCTCCATCTCCAACCTGCCCAAGGAGCACGGGGGGGTGGGCAACGTCGGCACGCAGCACGACCAGCACATCTACGTCCCGCTGCAGTTCTTCTTCAACCGCAACCCCGGGCACGCGCTCCCCATCGCCGCTCTGCAGTACCACGACGTGGAGGTGCGCGTGAAGCTCAGCCAGAAGCCGCTGAGGGCGGACTACACGCGGTACTTCGAGAAGGTGCCGTTCGGGAAGGAAGTGACGGTCGCCGACAAGCTGCGGTACACGCCCCAGGACGTGCAGGTGTACATCGAGACGGAGACGCTGGACAGCAATCAAAAGCCGATCAACGCGTTCACGTACGCGTCGACGAACGAGTACCTCAAGAACAAGGCCTTGGGAGGGGAGATCCTCAAGGCGGCCCTGGTGACTCGTTTCGTGTTCCTGGACAAGTTCGAGAGGCAGCAGTTCGTGTCGGGTAAGCACAGCTACCTGATCACGGAGACGCAGCACATGTCCTTCCCGCTGAAGAGCGAGGACAAGCTGATCAAGGAGTACCTGCTGGACGACTTCACGGGCGCGTGCAAGGAGCTGATCTTCTTCTTCCGTGCGGACCACAAGCGACTGGAGGGGTCGGGCGACAAGAACTCCAACTGGGACTTCTGGAACTTCGAGGGCAACCGGCCGTTCGACGCGAACGAAATGAAGCTGGCACCATCTGGGGGGTACTATCTGCCCACGTTCGGCAAGCAGATGGCGCACATCGACAACACCTTCTTCGACCGCGCGACGTTCGCGATCAACGGCAAGGAGCTCTGGGCGCCCCCCCGCGACCCCCTCTGGTTCAGCCACTACCTGCCGTCGGAGTTCCACAGCAAGGTGCCGGTCGAGAACAACTTCGAGATGATCTACGTGATGCCGTTCGCGGTGTTCCCGGAGTCGGACGACCCGAGCGGCAGCATCAACCTGAGCAAGATCGACCGCCCGGTGCTCCATTTCCGGTTCAAGCAGGTCCCGGGCCTCAAGGAGGGCGCGGTGATGACCGACGGCCACGTCGAGGTGTACGCCCGTACGCTGAACCTGGTCGAGATCGCCGAGGGGCACGGGCGCAAGGTGTTCCTGACTTAAGCCGCCGCCTCATTGACGGGCGGGGGGAAGGGGAAGAGGTATTGCGCCCAGGGCAGCAGCTCCGTCCCGACGTTAAGCGCGCGCCTCCTCCACGAGTGGTCTTGCGGCGCCCACCCCCTTTGATAGACGTGATAGGCGGCGGCGGGGATGGCGGCCATGTAAGGCGCGTACGGCATACTGGGGGGGGCCATCATGGCGGCCGCCATAAGCATCGGGGTCACGTTGGCGTCGTTCCAAAGCACGTCCTTGGCGAAGTTGCCCACCCCATGCCACGGTTTTTCGAGGGCCCTATCGAAGCGCCCTCCGAGCCCCTGCGCTACCGTTCCCGCCAACAGCCCGGTGGGGCCGAGACTGGCTCCGGCTAAGAACGGGAGGGCGGAGAGGAGTTTCGTGTAGGCGCCGACGTAATCCCCTTCCCGGTGGGCGTTGAACCGGTCCACGGCGCCCAGCCCCTTCGAGATCCCTCCCCACGAAAAGTCGCTAAGTCTGGGCACGCCCCATTCGGGGAGTTTCCCCTGCACGAGCCCGCCCAGATTGCGGAGGGCGCCGGGGACGATATTCATCACGTCGCCGGGGATCCCGGCGACCGCCGGGATGGCGGCGGCGCCCAGAGAGAGGTAGTTGGCGAGTCTCGGGCTCGTCTTGGCTACACGATCGTATACGGGGTTGAAAACCCCGGCGATCCTTTCGTTCCACTTCTGCTTGCCGCTCGTGACAGGTGGTTCGGGACGCCAGGCCTTCTCGGGTTTGGGCGGGCCGGACCCCTCCATGTTCAAAGGGCTGATGATGGCGTTCACGAAATCGCGGTAGTCCAACTTGTCGGGGATGAACAGCACGTCTCCTGGGGACATTGTCATCGGGGAGACGTGCGGGTTGGCCACCACGATGTCCTCGGGCGGCACCTCGAACTTGGCCCCGATCTTCGCCCACGTGTCCCCCTCTTGGACGGTGTACCTGGTCTTGCTGTCGACGACTCGATTGGTGTAGGCCCCGCGCTCCTGTTCGACCCAGAAGGGCTTCATGTTGCGATCGTACGCCTCGTTGAGGATGGCGTCGTAGTCGTCAGCGTTCCCGGGCATCACGGGGACGGTCTTCGTGAGCGCCGCCTTGTCTTGGGTATGCAAGAACTCCTTCAATATGGCCCTCAGATCCGACTCCATGTATTATACTAGGGAGACAAATTTATGCCCGTCACTCTTCCTCGATCACCAGCTTCACCCTCGCCTTCTTTCCGCCGATGAGCATGACCTTCTCGATGACGGTGTGCGTCTTGTCCTCCCTGGCCTGCTGCTCGCTCGCTGGCGCCATCCCCATGACCTTGGATAGAATCTGGAAGACCTCGTCGTCGTCCGGGATGATGAACGCCTCCTCGCCGCCAACGAGAGGGGGGCGGCGTGGTGCCCCTCCTCCTCGTGGTGCTCTTCCTCGTCCTCCTCGTCTTCTCCCTCGTCTTCTTCCTCGTCGCTATCCGTGTCGTCCCGCTTGCTAAAGACGACCTCGTGGTCGTTGTTGAGCGCGACCACGTAGCCCTTCTTCAACCCGGCCATGACGATGTCCGCGAGGTCCTCGTCTTCGCGCGCGGACTCTGTCACGCACTCCATCACGAGGTCCACGAGGTCCTTCTCCTTCCCCGAGGCGCACTGGGTCTTAGGAACGGAACAAAAGGCGCGGAACATGGTCGAGATGGTATAGTGGTAGGGACACATTTTCTTTTTGCGCGTACGAACGCGACACGATAATTTCCCGTCCATTGGTAGAGACTCGACCATGGCGGACATAAACACGAAGAACTTGACCACGAACGTTTTGAGCGTGAAGCGGAAGCTGCGGTTCGAGGCGACGGGGGAGACGATGTCCCGCGTGAACCCGCTGGACGTGGGCAACCACCGGATATACATCACGATGGTCAGCGACGGGCCGAACTCGCCGCCGTACCCGACCCTCTTTTTCCTGGAGAAGGGCGGCGATCACCCTATATTAGACGACTCGGACCCCAACTTCAACGGGTACACGTATCTCGGGAGCATCGCGTACGGCGGCGACTGAGACGGACAAACGTCCACCGCGTCCGCGCCTACCGGTTCGAGTATATCGTTCGCCTGCTGTAAAGGGATGGAGTTCCGCACCGTCCAGGGCTCGTCCATCAAGCTGCTGGTGGAGGCTCTCAAGGAGCTGAGCAACGACGTGAACATCCGGTTCGACGCGGAGGGCGTGCACATCACCGCGATGGACGGGTGCCACGTGGCGCTGTTCCACGTGCACCTGGAGGCGGGCAAGATCGAGGAGTACACGTGCGCCCAGTCCTTCACGGTGGGCGTGAGCCTGCTGAACCTGTACAAGCTGCTGAAGAACGTCTCCACGAACGACGAGCTGGAGCTGAAATTGTCCAAGGAGAACACGGACGTGATGGAGATCAACATCACCAACAAGGTGAAGAAGACGCGGTGGTGCTACTCGATGAAGCTGCTGGACATCGACGAGAGCAGCCTGGAGGTGCCCGAGAAGGAGTACATGACGGTGATCACGATGGTGAGCACGGAGTTCCAGAAGATCTGCCGCGACCTGTCCGTGGTGTCGGAGACGGTGACGATCCGGTGCACGGGGCGCGAGATCACGATGTCGTGCTCGGGGGACATCGGCGACTGCTGCCTGGAGATAGGGGAGGAGTTCCCGGAGATGAGCGTGGACGTGGGCGAGGACGCGAGCATATGCGAGCAGTTCTCGCTGCGGTACCTGTGCACCTTCTCCAAGGCCTCGGGGCTCTGCAACAGCGTGCAGCTGTACATGAGCCACGAGTACCCGATCATCGTGAAGTACAAGGTGGGCGATCTGGGCGTCCTCCTATTCGCGCTGGCCCCGAAGATGAAGGACGAGGACATGGACGCGGAATAATTTCTCGCGGATCATTAAACGCCATGATAAAGCGCACGCGCGGCCGTGACCGGTACAAGTACCACACGCTGGAGGATTGGAACAAGTGCGCCCAGGAGAACCCGGAGAAGACCATGACGATATGCGGGCCGAAGCCCCCCGGCCGATGACCAGCAAGGAGTGGTGGGTGGCGGTGGGGATAGCCGTCGTCGCCGGCCTGGTGGTCATGGAACTGAAGAGACGCGGGATCATCAAGTTGGAAGGCGCTCTAGCCAAGTGAAATAGGCATTTAAATACCGAGACCGATAAATTTAATTTCAATGAATCGGAAGGGTCTTCGTTCCATTTAATATTCAATTAAATTCGCATATAATATCATCACGCGACCACGATTTCTCCCGCGGCCTGAGGGCCGGCGGGCACATCGGCGATTCTCGCCTCCCTATTCATCCTCTGATTGACTCGCATCACGCGCTCGTTCTCGATGCGGCACTGCTTATCCGGCCGGTGCTCGTGGAGCCCCATGGCGCGGAACACGGGCTCGCAGAGCTCCCTGTTCCTCTTGGCGGCCCGGACGGGGTCGACGCCGCGCTCCTTGATCTCCTCGGCCTCGGTGAGCTGCAGGAGGGTCATGGCGGCGCTCTGGCGCCTGGTGTTCAGGTCGCGGGAGGAGCGCGCGGCCCCGAACTCGCTCCTCAGCTGTGCCGCGGTCTTTCCAGTGACGGCCAGGTTGTTGCTATCGTGGACAAAGGGGAACGGCATGCCGCACCCCTTGTGGGAGTCCGCGAACGCCTTGATGGCGGCGTTGAGCTCCTTGGCGGCCTCGGAGCTCTGGACGCGCGGGTGCTCCCTCGCGCTGACCACGGTCAGCCCGTCGCGCGCGTCGGCCCTCCTCAGGATGTCCTCCGCCAGCGAGCGGTCGGCGTCCAGGTAGCGCTCCAGCAGCACGGCCATCTTGTCGCGGAAGCGGGCGGCGATCTTTCCGGGGAGCAGCATTATGATCTTGGCCATCCCCTGGCGGTCAGTCACGGGGGTGTCCCGCTGCCTGGCCCCGGGAAATTTCCAGTCGTCTCTATTAGAGACCACTTCGGGATGGGCTTTTTGCAGCTTGAACCAAATGTCTCTCGGTGTCTTGAAACCCGAAGCATGATAACACATCAATAATGAGATCCTGCCGTCATCCGTCACGCGGATCTTGCCCTGAAACTGCGGGTCCTCCTCCCCGGCGGTGGGGGTCAGGTAGCGGATCACCTGGGACATGGTGGACGCCGGGTACTATTATCAGGCAAATTTGGCTGCGGGGGAGCGCACCCGTGGACGCTCGAGACGTTTGTCCTGAGCAGCCAGAAGTTCTTGTGATAGAGGAGAGCTACCACTGCCTTGGACTTGATGGAGCGGAAACCATTTACAGTTTCCGTGGAGCGGAAGGCTACTTGGACGGGATGAACTGCCAGTTCAGCTTCTTGCAGATCTCCTTCCAGATCTCGTCCTGCTCCCACAGCTTCTCCTTGCTCTTCAGGAGCGGGAAGTGGGGCAGGAACTCGTCGTACTCGAGAAGCTGGCACATCTTGTGAAGACAGTAGGAGTAGTTGAGGAAGTTCTTGCGGTCCTTGGGGCACACCTCCTCGAAGGGCTTCTGCACCATGCGGAACATGGTCCGGAGCCTCTCCTCCTGCTCCAGGGTCATGGTGTGGGGGGGGGTCCCGCTCAGCGTGTGGGTGATCTGCACGGCGTGCTCGAAGAACTTGGCCATCTTCAGCTTCCTCAGGAAGGCGCGGACGTTGGCGGGCGTGATGCTGCTCTTGTCGGTCATGCGCGCCTTCCTGAACTCGTTGGCGACCGCGTCGATGACCTCCCGAGGAATGATGGACCGCTCGCGGGCGTGGAACTGCGCCAGGGTCTCGTTGAAGTGGTTGATCCGTTTGTAGCAGTAGTCCGTGGTGGATATGGGGGTGCCGTACGGGAACGCCTCGATGCCGCTGGACACGCACTCGACAGACTTGCCGCACTTGGAGCACATCACGCTGCCCCCTCCCTCCACCATGTTCACCTGGCACTTCTCGCAAAAGCTGAACTCCATGTTGTCGAGTCGCTCGTCCGCGCCGTACCGCTCGAGCCACTTGGGGTCGTGCGGGAGGCAGGGGTACCTGACCACGACGTCCATGAAGTCGCGATAGAGCGCCCCCCTCTTCACGTCCGCGGAGTCCGGGTCCTTGGCGCCAACTTGAGCCCCCGTCTTGGCGCCCGTCGCGTCCTTCTTCCTCTTCTTGGCATCGCGCGCGTTGACGGCGTTCGTGTACTTGGAGACGATCGGCATGGCGTCCAGGAGGAAGTCGACCATCTCCCCCCCCTCTATCTTCTCGATCTCCTTTTCCAGTTTGCGGATGTCCGCCTTGCGAGCCATTCGCCGGTCCCATTGCGACTCCTCCGTCATGGCCTCCACCTCCCTCTTCATGGCCTCCACGTTCGACCGGAGCTGGCCCACGGAGTCCAGCCTCTTTTGCAAGACGTCCATGCAGTCGCGCATGCCAGACTCGACCGTGTAGTTCCGAGCCGCCATCAGCCCCGACGTCCGAGGGGTCCGTACCTCTACCCTAGAAATTACGCGTGCGCTTAACGGGGCGAAATAAAAATGCACGGCCATGGTAAATATTATCCACGATGACGACCCAGACCCCCACCGGCACCGCCCCCGCCTCCTCCCACGCTAGCGAGCCGAAGGCCAAGAAGCAGAAGTCGACGCACACCCCGGCCGCTGCCGCCGGTCCAAGCGCCACTGTCGCGTTGACGACCCCCCCCGCCCCTGCCGCCCCCCCCGTGGAGGAGGTGAAGATGGAGGACCCCCCTGCTGCGGCGGTTCCGGTGGCCAAGGACGGGGCCAAGGAGAAGGCCGCCAAGGAGAAGAAGGCCGCCAAGGAGAAGAAGGACAAGGTGCAGAGCTCCTCCATCCCCGAGTTGTGCCGAGTTGTTACGTCCCGAGCCGGACGGTGCGAAAGATCTAATCTAGTATAAGGTGCAGTTTAATAAGCCGGCATAGCCGCGCATCCGCGTACCGCGATAGCAAGCAAGGATCGCAGTAAATTGACTAACTGAGCAGCGGTTTATCCTCAGCTAGGCCTTATAGCATGATTAATTAATCTAGCTATATAACACGGCATGTCATGAGGCAAATGACATCCGGATTAGTGCCCCTTGGTCTGAGAGAGTCGTCAACACTCGTTTCATTAATCATCAAACCAAAGAGAGAGAGTCCATCGTCCACAGACCAATTTCACCTAGCTGCGCTACCAAGCTGGCAAGTTGGTGTGCAGGCGCGCCGACATGCGGGCCGATCTTCCAGATACTGCCGTCAAGCCCCAATAGGTTCTGTATGACGTCTAGGGCCTGCCCGGCCCCTAGAAGATCTCGTACTTCTGGCTAGGCCCAAAATAACTGGTCCGGAACACACAAAGTACCAAATAAACACACAAAGTCCCGAACTTAGGACAAATTCCCAAATAAGTCCCGAATTGAGTCCTATACTCCGGCGGACTATGAAAGCGAGCTATCGAAAGTCCCAAACGAATAACAAATGACTTTCGACTTATTTATTGAAGGCATTGTTACGCCCATACAAAGGTCTGGGCCGTAACACTCCTCCCTTCCCCAGGGGACGATAGCTATATCGTCCAGGCTTGGGGCGCACGCAACAAGACAATTAACACAAACAAACAAACAAGAAAAAAAGAAGCTCTTGCAAGCAAAACAAGCAACACACAAAAGCGACAATTGCCCAGGCTGGGCAGTCAGCTATAGAGAACAATAGTACAAAATCGGCCATGGGGATACTATGTCCCAACCCCTGTTCGCCAGCGGGTTAGTAAAGCCAATTCTCCCCGGCGTTGCCACACAAGGACAATTCCTTGATAGCCGATGGGATGCTGTCGCCATCCCGTTGCAATCCATGAGGGCAATGTGACTGGAAACTCTGGATCTCTGGACTGGAACAGCAGGAACAGGAACCCCCATAATCCTTCCTGGAATCTCCCCCCACTTCCCACAAATCCATCAATTAATTTCCCTCTCACCGCTGCCCTCCCTGGCGACCGCGCTAGTGCAGGGCCGCGGCAGCATATAAAATTCCGCCAGCGACCCGAATCAGAGGCGCACACCAATCAACGCCATGCAAGACAATTACCCAATTGATGGGGTCGACCGATACCAATACTACCGGATGCATGGTTGCAGGCGACGATGCTTATCACAACTGGGATAATAATCGCGCGTGGCAGACATGTTGCGCGCGACCATGCACAGTGGCGGGCACGCAACAGTTGGGGTGCGCAACAGTGATCCGCGGGGCGCGCACGCGCCAGCATGTGACAGCGTTGTAAACGCCACCGCCGAGCAAAGGCCAAAATATGGATCACGGCCGTCGTCATCAGCGACTACGGGAGGTGCTCGCGTACAGAACTGTCCAATACGGTCGATGCAGGGAGGACCACCAAGCTGAATCACGTCTAATGCCTGTGCGGAGATGCGCGCGCAAGCGCTGAACTCGTCATCCCGTCTGCAAGACTGTCCATGAGGAGGTCGCGACCCTCACATTCCTCCAATGCTAGGGCCCACCCCTCCCGACCGCGCCTTCCGTTGACGATACTCGTGGAGTACCTGGCGACCCTGCTCACCAATTTCCTCGAGGATCTTCCCGGGATTAGCGAGGTGATCCGCATTGTATGCGAGCTGGTATTCATTCACGTTGGCGCGCGTTTGAGCGAGGTCTACCCACGTCCCGGTGGGCCAGTACGACATGAATGCGGCCAGGTATTGCGGGTGCGTGAACATGATTGTGCCCGCGTTCCAATCAATAACCCCACATCCATGCTCCGCAAAGAAACCCCCCGCCATGGTCAACACTACGACGCGCACCTGGAGAGCGTTGAAGCGAAAGCCCGGAGCCCTCACAAAGTTGGGCACAACCCAGTCGAGGAATGCCTCTCCCTCGCACGGAGCATACTTGGGACAGTCAACCTTTCGAGGTTTACCATCTACCATGTATTTTGGCAGCTCCCGCTTGGGGCCGTAACGCGTACCAGAACCCTCTGGCGTCGATTCGAGGCAGTCCTGGGGTCGCGGGGCCGCCCTCCCTGGGTGCAGGTCGAAACAGACTAGCTCGCGCATGGAGCCTCGCTCCACATACGCATGGGTTCCTGCCTCAAAGTGCAGCGGTTGCGGTCGGTGATAGTCCGCGCTGGCGACGGCCACGAACGGCGGTGGTGGGAGTTCAATGTAGACGGGAACACCCCGAAACTCGCGTAAGGGGCGTACTCGTTGTGGGCCGGGAAACGCACTGACGTAAGCGCCCACCGTCCATGGCGCCGGCTGTACGATCAACGACCCCTGCGCGGGAGATATAAAGCCCACCGCTGGTAGCGGGCCACGCCTCTCTGGTAGATGGGCGCGGGACGCCTCCACGCGGGCCACCCGCTCGGAGTAAGTTCGAGCCTCTCGGCGCGGACTCTGGGAATCCGCGGAGACGCTGCCCACCGACACCTCGTTCGTACATGCGCGACGTCTAACTTCTCGCTGGGCATCCGGTTCCCCTTGGGAGCGTTTCTGGTTGCGCTCAATAACCTCGGCACCGGGCTTGGTCAGGTCGGTCGAGCCGCCCGTTCGCCGGGTCGGTCCCGTCCCGACAAGAACCGTCATCCCCCCCGTTCCCTGGGTCCGAATGGTTCGCGCGGCATCACCGTCCCGTTGTTGGATCGGTGTCACCGCAGGTGTGACAGAACCGCCTGTTCGCCGAGTCGGCCCTGTTTGCACCTGGCGTTGGTCAGGAGTCTTAGGCTCCACCACTGGCTGCGGGACGTTCATGTCCATGTCCATCCGCAAGTCAACGTTGTCAGCGAACAACGATATCCCTGGCTCCTCGCTGTCGGGCTGCTGTGGAAGCATCTGCGATCATCGCACACTCGACTCAAGGCGTGTGAATGTGAAAAAGGGGTACACTTGATACTAGGCTCTTATACCCAATTACCACGATGGTGCGCACACATCGACGTGAATAACACAAGTGCCTTCGCGGCATCCTGGCTACACGTGATCAAGCCCATTGTCATAGCGCCCCCACCACTACTACCTTCGCGGTAGCCTAGTGGAGGGCATGCTTGGCCTTATACTCGCGAAGCAGACGTTCACACCCTTCTAGCTCCTTCTCGGTTCGCCACGAATCCTCATAATCATTGTTGGGGATCATATACCCACCTGCCCACACTATATTCCAGCCTGACTTTCTTCTTCTTTGTTTTACTTCACAAGGGCTGAGAATTTGATAGATCTGATAAGTTAGATGAATTGCTCTCAATGAGCTGATCAATGTTCATGTGCCATAGTCCTATATTTGGCCATAGATCTCTTGTACCTGAGTTGGTCTAGTAGCATCACTTCCATGCTTGACAAGTGGTGTACTTCTTTGGTAGACAAGTGTCCATTCCATGAGCTGACATGTGTTGGAAGCTCATAGTGACAAGTGTTGCATTCCATTGACTGACAAGTGGATAGACTCATTGGATTACACTTGTCATTCCAAGTAGAAACCATGTGTCACTTTATTAAGCATTAGATGTGGCACATTGTTCAGAGGACATTTGGCAATCAACTGTCATGCCAGCTCATTAGAACCTTTCTAGAATGACCTTGGAATGTTCTAGGAATATACCAGGAATATTCCTGGAATATACTGAGAATATGCTGGGAATATGCTTAGATGTTTCTACAAGCTTCTATGATGACATCAGCATCTGATGTCATCCTTCCTAGCTAGAAAGGTATAAAAAGAAACTGGCTCCTAAGGCCAGGTACCTCTTTTCCTAACCTCTCAGCCTAAGAAATAAAACTCTTTTTCTGGTCTCTCTTCCATTGTCTTCAAGCTCAGTCTTTCATCACCTGCAAGGTGCAAGGGTAACAAGGCCAAGCACAAGGCATTGTGTAAAACCCATTAGTTTCCTCTACCTTTCCAACATGGTATCGGAGGAATCTTCATGAGCTCCAAGAAGACCACCAAGAAACCCAGCCCAGCTACAAGCTCCATGGCAAGCGACGTCGACTACACTCCTATGCTGAATGTGTGCTCCAAGATGGTGCTGAAATTCGATGGCACAAGCCTACGTGGCTGGGAGGAGACCAAGACATCTCTTGAGGGTTTCTGTTCCTTCTATGAGGTTAAGGACGTCCTGCTGGGCACCAGGCAGGACCGCAAGGCTGACCAAGCTGTTGGCCTTGTCATCTCAGCTGCACTTGTGGGAGAAGCGAGGCGCATCCTATCGCTCGTGCCAGACCAATCTGGCAGCAAGCTCTACAAGACGCTGAGGGAGGTCTACGAGCAACAAAAGCTCACCAAGAGTCACCGCATGGACCTCAGGATTCAGCTTCACCGGCTGCAAATGAAGCCTGGGGAGACCATGGGGCAGTATATCCTACGTGGATTGCTGCTGCTGGCGGACTACCGTGCGGTGGGAGGCGTCATGAGCGACCAAGATTTTGCGGCTATCCTCAAGAGCGGCCTGCCTGACCGATATCGCCCTGCCCTGATTTCAGCGCACTTCAAAGAGGAGGACAGCTTGGAGGAGGTCAAGGCTGCGCTGCTGGAGGCGGAGGACATGCTGCTGGGAGGACGGCCTTCTCAAGCTACCAAGGAGGAGCCAGCCCAAGGTCAAGCTTTCCACACTGCCAACAAGGGTGGTGAGAGGAAGCACTGCGCCTACTGCAACAGGAGTGGGCATGCGGAGACCCAGTGCTGGCAAAAGAACTCCCAGCTCAAGCCACGAAGCAAGAACCAAGGACGGCGGGGCAACCAGCGCAGGAGGGGCAACCAAGCGACCAAGAAGGAGTCCTCACCTGGCGGAAGCGTGGCCAACAACACCCAGGAGGCCGCGGAGCTGCCGGAGGGCTTCGTCTTCACCACCATCGCCGAGTCGGCGCCGTCGCAGGAGGCTGCTGCACTCACGCAGTATAGCCCCAAGCCCCCTGCCTGGGTTCTGGACTCCGCTGCAAGCAGCCACATGTCCCCATGCCGCACTGACTTTGTGTCCCTCACCCCCACCACTAGGAACATCGTCGGATCAGGAGGACGTCTTCGCGCGACGGGAGTGGGCACGATTCGGCTCAAACTGCCCAACCAGCATGTGCACCTGAATGGTGCGCTCTTCGTGCCCGGCTTGAGCGCCCGACTGCTATCAGCTGGGCAGCTCGCCAAGGACGGCCACAAAGTCGACCTCACCGAGCAGACAGTGGTGCTGGACAACGAGACGCACAAGATTGCGCTGCAGAACAACATCTACGTGTTACCTGCGGAGCGCGACGAGGCGGCAATGGCTGCCACGGCCATCGAGCGGCCGGCGAGCCTGCTCTGGCACTGGCGTCTTGGGCATGCTGGCGAAGATCGGATCAAGAGGCTGGCCGCCATTCCGGAGTCTAACCTTTTTTCGAGGCGCCTGTCATCGCCTGGCTGCCCATCCTGCCCTGCTGGCTTCATCAAGAGGCGCTCATTTTCGCCTGGACAGCTCCGATCGACTGTTCCCCGAGCCAAGCTTCACAGCGACATTCTCGGGCCGATGCAGCCAGCAATTGGAGGCGCCCGCTACATGCTCGGCTTCACCGACGATGCTACCCGCTGGCGATGGTGCTTTCCGCTTCGACACAAGGACGAGGCTGTTGACGCCCTACAGCAGCTGCTCGCGCGCGAAATTCGCCCCTTCTACAACGGTTCGATTCTTCTCCGGACCGACAACGACGCAGTCTTCACTGGGCAGGCGTGGCGGGCCGTCTGCGCTGAACACCGAGTGCACCAGGAGTTCTCCAGCCCCTACACTCCTGAGCAGAACGGAGTGGCGGAGCGGCTGTGGGGTCTGGCCATGGGCATGACACTGGCAATGCTCACGCATGCCGGTTTGCCCAAAGGATTCTGGGCACTAGCCTTCAATTGCGCGGTTTATATACTTAACCGCCTGCCGTCTAGCTCGAATCCTGGAGGTGCCACGCCACACTTCCTGCTCACCGGTCGCAATGCGGATCTCTCGAATCTTCGAATTTTCGGCTGCCCTGCCTTCTATCGGGTGGAGGGCCCACGTGGCAAGCTGGAGGCCAAGGCTCTGCCTGGAATCTTCGTCGGCTATGATCTGGAATCGCCGGCGTACCTCATTTACCGTCCAGAATCCAAGGATGTCATTCGCCGCCTGCATGTCACCTTCAATGAGGCCTGGCGCAATGGGGCCATGCCAACTCCTGCGCCGCTTCTGGAAAGTTCTGCCGCACTGGAGGAAACTTCACCAACTGATCTTCCGGCTGTAGCAGAAGTTCAGCCAAATTCTCTGGCCGAACCTAGCGGACCGGTCACCCGGTCTCAGGCGAGGTTTCTGGACGCCACCAGAAGGGATATTCCTGAGGAGCTTCGCCACGAGGGAGCGGACGCACCAAGTCCTGATGCAGTCAACGTCCCAAGTCCTAGACCAGTTCCGGAGGCGCTCGACGGTGCTCCAAACTTTTCACAGCCCGTCCTAACTACTGACGACGTCTCCCCAAGTGACGCACGGGAGCTGTCTGCTGGTCCACCGGTCACTGCCACTTCAAGTGCTGCTCGCCTGCAAAGTACAATCTCTGCGCTGCGACGTAACCCAGCTGGTAATGTCACCATGGCAACTGCTGATGAGCTGATGTTTTGCGGTAGCACCCGTGAACCCCTCGCGATGGAGATTACTACCTATGCTCCCCCTGTCACGGTGTCGCCTAAATGGGCTCGTTTTTTTCCGCATTACCAGTCAGTTCGTGATCTTTTTGACACAGTGCATTTTACTGGCAGTGACGTTTCCCTTCCCGTCTCCTTTACTGAGGCTAACAACAGTCCAGAGTGGCGGGCTGCGATGTTGAGCGAAATTAATAGCATTCGTGATCATGCAGTATACTCGCTTGTGAGCCCGCGTACTTTGCCCGCCGGTGCCAAGGTCCTCCCTTCCCGGTGGGTATTTGCTGTCAAGTCCGACGGCCGTCACAAGGCCAGGTTTGTCGTGAAAGGTTTTGCCCAACGTGAAGGTATCGACTTTAATGAAGTCTTTTCCCCCACTGTTCGTGCGTCCACCGTGCGACTTGCTCTTGCTTTAGCTGTCACGTCTGGCTTTACTGTCAAGCAGCTCGATGTCCGAACCGCTTTTCTCTATGCTCCCCTACAGGAGGATGTCTTTGTGCGTCCCCCTACTGGCTTTGAAGAGCGGGATGCCAATGGCGATGTGCTTGTGTGGAAGCTGCACCGCAGCTTGTATGGCATCAAGCAAGCGCCACGCAATTGGCATAAAACGTTCCGTGCACACCTTCTTTCTGACGGCGCCATCCAAAGCCAAATTGATGCGTGCCTGTATTACTACCCTTCGTCTCGTGGTTTCGTGTTCGTGCACGTCGATGACATTCTTGCTGCTCATCCTTCCCCTTCCTGGCTGGCATCCTGGTCTCGCCGTTTGGCTAATACTTTTCAATCACTGAGTCGGACAATCCCTCTCTTTTCCTCGGTGTTTCCCTTACTATCGACCCTGCGTCTCGTTCCCTTACCATGCACCAACGGCCCTACATTGAAGCTATTGCTGCCCGTTTTGGGCTTTCTACCCCTCACCCTGTGCACACCCCTATAGTGCCTGGTAGTCCCCGTCGCGAGGGGGGAATGTGTGATGCCCCAAACCATCAACTCTTTCAGCAGATTGTTGGTGCTCTCATGTACGCCGCGACATGGACGCGCCCAGACATTGCTTTTGCTGTCAACCAGCTGGCCCAATGCATGCAGGCACCCACGGAGGGCGACTTGGAGCTGGCCAAGCGATTGGTGCGCTACCTTGTCCACACCAAGGACTTGGGACTGCGCTATGGTGGCCAAGGGGGGCTGGAGGGGTGGACGGATGCCGATTGGGGGAACTGCCCTGAGACACGCAGATCTGTCTCTGGCAATGTAGTGATGTTCAGGGGGGCCGCAGTCGAGTGGTGCAGCCGCAAGCAGCACGTTACCGCCCTGTCTTCCTGCGAGGCGGAGTACATTGCTGCTAGCAGCGTAACCCAGCTAGTGCTTCCACTGAGGCACATGTTGGGGGAGCTGGGGCATCCAGTTCAGGGGCCCACGCCTGTCTTCTGCGACAACACAGGCGCCGTGGCACTCGCTCGTGACCCTGTTCATCCCAAGCGCACGAAGCACATTGACGTGCGTTTCCATTTCATCCGGGAGAAGGTGGAGGGGGGACTCATCGCCATGAAGCATTGTCCTGGGGAGGACATGCTTGCTGATCTTCTGACGAAGGCACTTTCACGTGCCAGGTTCACTGCCCTGCGTGGCAAACTCATGTCAACTTAGTCCTTTGTGTTCAGCTGGCTAAGGGGGGTGTTGGGGATCATATACCCACCTGCCCACACTATATTCCAGCCTGACTTTCTTCTTCTTTGTTTTACTTCACAAGGGCTGAGAATTTGATAGATCTGATAAGTTAGATGAATTGCTCTCAATGAGCTGATCAATGTTCATGTGCCATAGTCCTATATTTGGCCATAGATCTCTTGTACCTGAGTTGGTCTAGTAGCATCACTTCCATGCTTGACAAGTGGTGTACTTCTTTGGTAGACAAGTGTCCATTCCATGAGCTGACATGTGTTGGAAGCTCATAGTGACAAGTGTTGCATTCCATTGACTGACAAGTGGATAGACTCATTGGATTACACTTGTCATTCCAAGTAGAAACCATGTGTCACTTTATTAAGCATTAGATGTGGCACATTGTTCAGAGGACATTTGGCAATCAACTGTCATGCCAGCTCATTAGAACCTTTCTAGAATGACCTTGGAATGTTCTAGGAATATACCAGGAATATTCCTGGAATATACTGAGAATATGCTGGGAATATGCTTAGATGTTTCTACAAGCTTCTATGATGACATCAGCATCTGATGTCATCCTTCCTAGCTAGAAAGGTATAAAAAGAAACTGGCTCCTAAGGCCAGGTACCTCTTTTCCTAACCTCTCAGCCTAAGAAATAAAACTCTTTTTCTGGTCTCTCTTCCATTGTCTTCAAGCTCAGTCTTTCATCACCTGCAAGGTGCAAGGGTAACAAGGCCAAGCACAAGGCATTGTGTAAAACCCATTAGTTTCCTCTACCTTTCCAACAATCATGCTGAGCAAAACGCCACCGTACGCGATACTGTCGCTGTCTACCTCTCCCACGCTTGATGTCCCGGTGGTCCACGATCTCGGCCACCTCGTCTTCCTGTTCTCCAGTCTCGGGGTTGTACTCGACAGGGGCCGGCGGGTTGAGCCGACCTTGGATGGAGTTCTGGTGGTATAACTTGAGCTGGTCTCGATGGAAGTTGGAGGAAGTGTTCCAGGAGCTCGGGATGTCCACCTTGAACATCACATCTCCAAGCTTCTCCAGAACCTTGTGTGGCCCCAGGAACATAGGACGGAGCTTTGTCTTGAGCTCACCCTCTACCTTCTCAGAGAAACGTCCTAGGCGGGGGCCCTCCACCAGTACCCAGTCGCCCACCTCGATGGCCGGCGTGCGCGCATCTAGGCGGCCAGCAGTCCTCGCCATGTAGCGCTCTGCGGCGGCCCGGTAGCCCTTGACCGCACTGTCATGGGCCTGGCGCATCTGGACCAGCAGCCGCTCCACCCCTTCGAGGGTGTCTCGCCGGACCGACTTTTCAGCTAAGGCTGGGCTTGTGAGAAGGTCAGTCGGCGTGAGCGGATGCCTGCCCGTGTTGAGGAAGAATGGTGTGAAGCCATGAGCTGCCTGGGGGGCGTTATTCAGGGAGAACTCCACCAAACCCAAGAACTCTTCCCAGTTGCTTCCCACCGCGTCGGTGTAGTGGCGCATGGTCTCTTGCACTGTGCGGTTCAGCCTCTCCACCAGGTGGGAGGACGAGCTGTGATATGCTGTCCCCAGCGACACCTTGGTGCCCAGGCATTCAAAGAACTCCTGCCAGAAGCGGGCCGTGAACAGCTTGTCTCGGTCCGATATGAATTGCCGGCTGAGTCCGTGGTACCTGAACACGTGGTGAAGGTATAGCTTAGCGCAAGCCTCGGCCGTGAGTTCGGCCGGACATGGTGCCAGGTGACACATGCGCGTCAAACGGTCCAGGAAAACCAGAATCATGCTGTTGCCATTCTTGGTCTTCCGGAAGGGGCCAACAAAATCCATCATCAGGGAATCCCAAGGGCCCATCGGGTCTGGTAGGGTCTGGGGGACCGCTGTGAGCCCGTATTGCGGGACTTCATGATCTGACATGATGGACACTCGCGCACGTACGTCTCAATGTACTCTCGCATGCCTGGCCAATAGAAGTTCTTTCTGGCCCGTGGCAGCAAGCGGTGGATCCCTTGGTGGCCACCGGCGAGAGAGTCATGGAGCTCATGGAGCAGAGCCGCTCGACATAACTCCGGGACGTACAGGCGCCAGCAGTCTGGCCTCACCATGACATAGAGTCGCCCGTCCTGGAACTTGCACGGGAGCTTGCCCATCTGCTTGGGGTGCGACCTGATTGCCTCTAAGGCCGCGGGCTCCGTGACAGTGAACCGGCTAATCAACGTCTCCAGGACAGAGGTGATCGTGTACGTGTCCGCCTCCTCCTCAAGGGTTTGGTGCACGTACTCCGAAAAAATGGTAGGGGGCCCGATGCGCTGCAGGTGAAAAATTCCCTGAGCCGGTACCACGTGGCTGAGTGGCACTCGTGACCGGGACCCCTCCCTTTCCCCGGGGGCGCGCACGTCCTCGCGCGCGGCCTCCCAGTCGGGAGACAGGTCGTCCTGGGTCGTGCGACCGGTGTGGAACAGATAGCGACTGTGCGGCGACCCTGGGTCGCCACAAGGCGAGCCAGGCTCCTGCGCGGAGCCACATGTGGTGTGAAGTACGTCCATAGTCTCATAAAAATCTGCGTAGTCCGCCCGCCGAGAAAGGGCGTCCGGGACCACATTCTCTGCACCCTTCACGTACTGAATTTTGAAAGGGGCAAACTGAGACAAGTACTCCATCCACCGCGCCTGACGGGGCGTCAAGTTAGGTTGGGCGAGCAGATGCGTGAGGGGCCGATGGTCCGTGTGGATGATCAGCCGGTGGGGATCAAGGTCCCCCTGCTCGCTAATCGCAACGTCAAACTGAGCCCCGAGAAGATGATGGCGCCAAGTGTGACAGCAGTAGACCACAGCAAGAAGCTCCTGCTGATGCACCGGGTAGTTACGCTCGGCGGGGATCATGGTGCGGGAGATATACTCAACCGGCTGTAACCCCTGACCCTGGTCCTGCAGAGGACGCCGCCAATCGCAACCTTGCTCGCGTCCGTGGCCACCACAAAGGGCCTTGACGGATCCGGGATAGCGAGCACGGGTGCTGTGGTCAAGCTGTGCTTGAGGGCCTCGAAGGCCTGCTGGCACGGTTCCGACCAGACAAAGGGAACACCCTTCTTGAGGAGGGCGTTGATGGGGGCAGCTATTGTCGCGAAGCGGGGGATAAAGCGTCGGTAGTATGACGCGATACCCAAAAAGCTGCGCACACCCTTGACGTCGGTCGGGGTCGGCCACTGTTGGATGGAAGCAATCTTGGCGGGGTCCGTCGCGACGCCAGCGGCAGAGAGGGTGTGACCCAAAAAGGGCACGCTGCGTCCAGCGCGGACCTTGGCCTTGCGGACCGAAAGATGCTCCTCTTCCATAATGCGCAACACTGTGTCGACGTCCTCTAAGTGATCCTCGAAAGTCTTGGAGTACACGAGGATGTCGTCCAGGTACGCGAGAGCGCATGTGCGCTTGTAGGACCACGGGGGCTTCACGCCCCTGTTGGGGTCCTTGAGGTCACGGGAACCTGCGGGAGATGCGCGGTTCCCATGACAGGGCGGAGGATGTCGTTCATGAGCATCTGGAAGCTCGCGGGGGAATTGCACAAACCCATCGCGGCCACCCGAAACTGGTAATGCCCAAAGGGCGTGTTGAACGCCGTCTTGTGACAATCCTCCGGGGCGATGCGAAGCTGCCAGAAGCCATCCGCGCAGTCTAGGACTGTAAAGCACGTGGCTCCTTGGACGCGGTTGAAGATATCGTCGATGCGCGGAAGGGGGTACTTGGACTTTACCGTGATAGCATTGAGCTTCCGGTAGTCCGTGACGAGCCGCCACTTGCCCCCAGGCTTAGGGACCAGTAGCACACCAGCCGAGAAGGGGCTATTGCTAGGCTCGATGAGACCCCGCTCCAAGAGCGCCATCAAGATCTTCTTCAGCTCCACCAGCTCAACTGGACCCATGCGGTACATGGGGGAGGACGTGGGACCATAGCCCTCCTTCACCTGGATGCGGTGGAGCACTGAGCGGTGCGGGGGAAACTCCTGCTTGCTTTCGTCAAAGAGCTTCTCCCGTCGCGCTAGAACCGCGTTATAACGCTCCGTCTCCTCGGGTGTAAACCCCACGCCGATCTCATTAAGGAGAACCTCTATGTTGGAGAGGTCAAGACGGTACATGTAGTACTCCTTGCCTCGACGCAGCTTACTCTCCAGTGACTTGAGGCTCATGAGGATCTGCGAGGCGTTGCGGGGCTGGGTGACTTCCCGCTCGTGCGTGATGTTATGCACGTCGGGGCCCTGCACTTGGTATTCGCTGACAGGGCTCCAAAAGGAACCGTCAGGGAACCACACCACGCGACGCCGAATGCTAATGTCCACATCCTGCGCGTCCAGCCAGTCGATGCCGATGATGATGTCGGCAGCTCCCAGCGGTGCGACCGTGGCTGTGAGCTCCACAGGGATGCCTTGAATCACAGCCTTGATATCAACCCGACCAGGCGAGGGGCTCTTGCGACCATCTGAATAGGTCACATTCACCACTGTCGCATGTGGCCGGATGTCGTATCCTGCGCGACGCGCCAATGCCTCGTTGATGAACGACGTAGACGCACCCGTGTCCACCATGAACTGCACGTCCATGACGGTCTTGTCCTTGAGGTAGGGGTCTAATGCTGATCCCGGTACAGCCAGACCTCCCCTAAACAGGAGCAAGTTGCGGGTACCAGCCGGAGTTGCGCGCGTAGGCTGGTCGGAGCTCGCTGCGCTACCCGTGGCCGGCTGCGTGTTTGGAGCAGAAGTCTCGCCCAAGGATGCATCCGCACTTGTATTCGCTACAAGCGGGGTGCGACTATCTACTGTAACGACTGATTCTGCGCCCACGCTGGTATTCGCTACCAACGGGGTGTCCTTATCTAAGCTGTCTATCTGCCCGACGTTATTGACTTGCGCTATCTTATCTACCTGTCCTACATCTACCTCTATCCGTGTAGGCAGGGACACTACGCACGAGGAACGGAGGGCCGGGAGACCGCCTCGTTCGACCGCCCGGTCCACTCTTCCCCCTCTACCTCATCCTCCTCGTCGCCATGCCCATAGCCGGCGACCGCCTTGCCATCCATAACCCCCGAGGCGCCATTACCCGAGTCCTGTTGCTGTGAGAACAACTCATTCAACTCGCGGTTCACCCGCTGGAACGAAGGACCCGTAGCGCGGGGCGTCTGGTGCTGCGTGGGACGCTGCCGGGCGTCCTGCAACTTGGCTGCGCGCTCGCCCGCGTTGCGAGGCCGGTCTGGGCGCCGTGCTTGTTCCGGGCGCTTACCGAAGGCAGGCCCGGAGAAACGGGGTGACGTCTGCTCGTCGCCACGATCGCGATCCCGTGGTGGTCGCGTGCAGTCCTTCTTGAGATGACCGACCTCGCCGCACCGGAAGCATCGCGCCTTGGACGCATCGATTGCATTGACCTGGGGCGCTTCATACTCGCCGTCCTCCTGCTCGTGGTCGATAATGTCCTCAGAGGACCCATCTTGGTCCACCGTAGTGAAGTGGACGCGACGCGGTGCAGCACCAGCATGCCGATAGGTGACCGCTGCGCGGCGGCGTGCGAGCACATCTGACACCTTTAGAAGGTACTGCTGGATCTCGATCACATCCCACTGCTCCCACGGTATCTCAGCAAAGCGCTTTAGCACCTCATCTAGGAGCTCCGGACTCAGCGCCTCAATGAACCGCGACCTATATTCGGTCCAGGTCAAGTCCTCAAGGCGAGCCGAGAATGCTTCAAACTCTGTCAGAAACTCGCGGAACGGTGTGGTGCCTTGGCGTAGCTTGGCAAAAGCCAGACGCTCGTGGAGCTTCCAGTCAGGGGGCACCAGCTTGCGCTCAATGCGCTCTAGTAGCTCCTCTACTGTGCGAGGGTACAAGCGCGACGCGACACTCTCACAGTTGAGTATGCCGACCACTGAGGGATCCATGCAGTTGGTGACGACGTAGGAGATAAGAACCTCGGTAGCTAGCTCCCACCCATTGTGGTTGCACCACGCCCAGTAGATCTGTACCCACATACGCGTCCATTCGTCGATCTCGCGAGGGTTCATAGTCGCGCGCAGCTTGGGCACTGGTTTAAAGTCAGGCATGGGCGGCGCCTTAAACGCGTCGGCCCGAGGTCCGCCCACTGCGCGATACGGCGGAACATTAAAGATCGACAACGAGTCATCTGCCGATGCAGGCGCTGACCTAGTCGCGCTGCGTTGTAGCCAGACAGACGAGGGATGCGCGTAGCCAGGATCACTGGGTGCCATGCGACTCAAGTTGAGGTTATTGCCATGCGACACGCTCGGCCGCGCAGGTCCGGCTGCTGGGACATTGCGCGCCGGATGGGACGACGCGGGCCCAGCCTCATCGTATACCGGCGGTGGAACCCTAGCCTCGTCCTGGGTCCACAGCGATGTCGCATTGGACTGCAGGTCACTGCCAAAAGAAACCCGTCGACCGCTCGCCCAGGGATGTTGTAATCGTTGGGCACGTTGCGCGTGATAATAGGTCGCGTTCTGACTAAGCGGACCATACATCTGCGACCCGGTCGGCTGGCTTAGCGGCTGCTGCTGCTGCTGCAACGGCGGAAGCTGCTGCGGCTGCTGCCACTGTTGCTGCGGCGGCGGCGGTGGCTGCTGCTGCTGTACTGGCTGCTGCTGCCACTGTTGCTGCTGCGGCGGCGGTGGCTGCTGCTGCTGTACTGGATGCTGCTGCCACTGCTGCGACAACGGCTGTTGCTGTTCCGAATGCTGCTGTGGGGACTGCACTGGGTGCTGCTGCGGCTGCCCGGGCGGGCGTTGCTGCGGCTGCACTGACTGGTGCTGGGCTGCACTCGTGGGATTCGATCTGGGCCGGGTCTCATCACCTGCCCGTTCCATCAGCTGGTTATACTCAGCCTGCATTCGCTGCGGCTGGTATTCCTCGCTATTATCCATCCTATCCGCTCCTCGTGGCCTTCGCGGCTCACGGGAGGTACTAGCCAGCTCACCTGGGTGACCTATAGGACTGCCTTGCTGGTAGGACGAGCCCTGTTGTGATACCTCCTGTACTTGGTACTCTGGGCTGCCCTGCCTATCCAAGTCTACACCGCCCTCCTCGGAATGACTCCTAGCTGTGCCGCGTATCTTCTTTTTACCCCGCGGCATGTTTACCAGTACCACATCCACAAGAGAAGGAAGGAAGGAGAGAGGAAGAAGGAGGAAAATGCCATGCACATGCCCACAAGCAATCAACCAAGCGACTGCCCTACGTTATACTGCTAATGTAGCTATTATATAGTAAGCTATAATTAGTACTCTACTCCTCTAGAAACTAGGTGGCTGCCTAGGTGGGGTGCTGACAGTGAGTTGGCTGAACGTGACTGTGACAGCCTGTGTGTCCCCCGTCCTGCTCTCTACTGTTGCACTATTGGGTGCACAGCTACGGCCCCTAGGCATTGGGCGAGTCCTAATCTCCTGAGGTGGTGCCTCTACGTGCAAGCCTACTGGACGTGTCATGTATTCCTGGATAAACCTATCTGCTTCCCATGCTGTCTTGAATCCCTTAAAGATAGCCCTATGCCTATCCACTATATAGTTCTTGCAGTCTACCCAGCTATAGAAAATACCTACTTTCCCTGTGCCTCCATCATGTGCCACAGCATAGTAAAGTTGCCTAGATACATCACTATCCCAACCCCCAAGTCCATTATTATATCTATTATTATTTCTATTATTACTATTAGCCATCACACACGTTGTCTATTGCCAGCAGACAGAGATAGAAAAGAGAAAGGAACCTTTTTACCTCTAGTGTGTGACCTGTCACAGGGGTGGGATGCCAACTGGCTCTAATCTAATCACTATCACAGAAATCAGGAGCTTCGCGCCCCTAATTCCATACAAGAGGGTAGCCTCCGTGATAACTGCCCGCCTTTTCGCAAGGACGAAGCCACGGAAACCACCCTACCAGCGCCCACAGCTTTCGCAGCCAGGACGCTAGTCACAATACGTCACAGAAACGACAAATTCACAAACAAAACAACAAGGATGGGCGCACATCCTACGCGTTGCAGGTAAGAGAGTCGGAGCAAAGCGGTTGGCTGCAAGCTACTACCACATACTGCATGACAAAACGTACCTTGGCGTTGCGCAGCCGACTTTCCTCCCTAGCTTGTGGCGCCGATTCCTTGTAGTGGTGCAGAGCCGAGCTCCCCGTCGGTGCCCAGTCGACAGGTGATGCTTCTAAGCCCTACACTATGACCGCCCTTTCAGCTAGACGATGCCGCCTTTCACCACAGCCAGCTGCCCAGGCTGGCGGGTCGAACTCGGCTTTCTATCTCACTAAATATTGGGCCGGTCCAGCGCAGGCCCTGCGCTATTAAGAATGCACCTAGCGGCTTAAACACAAGGGCTCTTCGCGAGCACCTGTGGAAAACCTCTAGAACTACCTCCGATCCAGTGTTACGTCCCGAGCCGGACGGTGCGAAAGATCTAATCTAGTATAAGGTGCAGTTTAATAAGCCGGCATAGCCGCGCATCCGCGTACCGCGATAGCAAGCAAAGATCGCAGTAAATTGACTAACTGAGCAGCGGTTTATCCTCAGCTAGGCCTTATAGCATGATTAATTAATCTAGCTATATAACACGGCATGTCATGAGGCAAATGACATCCGGATTAGTGCCCCTTGGTCTGAGAGAGTCGTCAACACTCGTTTCATTAATCATCAAACCAAAGAGAGAGAGTCCATCGTCCACAGACCAATTTCACCTAGCTGCGCTACCAAGCTGGCAAGTTGGTGTGCAGGCGCGCCGACATGCGGGCCGATCTTCCAGATACTGCCGTCAAGCCCCAATAGGTTCTGTATGACGTCTAGGGCCTGCCCGGCCCCTAGAAGATCTCGTACTTCTGGCTAGGCCCAAAATAACTGGTCCGGAACACACAAAGTACCAAATAAACACACAAAGTCCCGAACTTAGGACAAATTCCCAAATAAGTCCCGAATTGAGTCCTATAGTCCGGCGGACTATGAAAGCGAGCTATCGAAAGTCCCAAACGAATAACAAATGACTTTCGACTTATTTATTGAAGGCATTGTTACGCCCATACAAAGGTCTGGGCCGTAACAGTGGGGGACGTCAGGAAGTGCCTCAACCAGATCCGCAAGAAGGGGCGGAGTATCGAGACCCAGCACCTCCTCTTCAACGGGTGGACCGCGGAAGACTTTGCGCTCAAGTACATTCTGGGAAACACCACCAGCAAGAAGGGGAGGCTAATGGCCGCAAAGACCCCCGCATCGGAATGAGTCACGAACTAATAAATTATGAAAGAAACAATGAAGAGTGAACTACTCGATCTTTTGATCCAATTCCCACGTCTTCTCTAACATGGGAACGTAGGACCCGGGGTCGCCGCGCGGGTAGTGGGACGTCATGACCACATCGTCCCCTCCCTCGGAAACCCTCTTGACAGTTTCCAAAACGAACCCGTGGTACCGACAGAGCGCCTCCGCGTCGTTGAACGTGATGGCTTCGATGTGCATCTCATCCAATCGCTTCCGGACTTCTTCGTCGTCCATGTCGATCGTTTCGTCCGCGATCCGCCACGCGATACAGCCGCGGACGTCGTCGTCGTCCAACGAATACATCCCCATGATGCCGTGATGGTCGTCCTGGAACAGCAGCAAACACATGCACGCCGCCATGTCCAGGTCCTCGAACGCTATGATGTGCGTCATGGGCCTCTGTACCGCGCCCACGCGCTTGTCGACCTCCAGGGAGTGGATACCGAAAAGCACGGGGTAGGGCCGGTTCTTCCCCACCAGGAAGATCGTGCGGTCCCATATGCCTCCCGTCGTCACTTTCCTCCATGCGCGATTTCGAGCCCCTACTACTGGCACGACGGGGCGCGTAAGCACCAAGGACATGCTTATTGCATTGATTCAATACAACACATTTTTTAAACGCCAAGTTAGCCGTAGTAATTGTATTGCAATGGAATAGGATATCTCGTCCCGCGGGGCGAGAATATCTCTTCATATACACAAAATGTCTACCGTGGAATGGACCTACGAGGAGTTCATGGGGTCTGGATGGGACATCCAGGAGCTGGCCGCCCTGCCCCCGGAAGAGAGGCCCAGGATCCAGACCGGCTACCTAAAGACGGTCTGTTTCAACCGCGACGGGGAGTACAACGTGTGGCGCCGGCTCAGCCAGACGCCCAAATGTAAGTGGGACGACCTCCCAGGCCATTGCGTGTTGAGGCACGAGATCGCGTATCATTGCTGGGAGGGCGAGGAGTGAACCTCCCACGTGACCAAGACGCCCGACTTATCGCAGGCGCTCCGGACGGCGTCCAGGCTGGTGACGGGCACCACGGCGCAGGGGGAGTGGTACTTGTAGAGGTGCAGCCTCCTCGCGTACCCTGGGAACTCCCGACTCAGCGCGCACAGCTCTCCGAGTCCCTCGGCCCAGTCGTCGAGTTCTTTCACCTGCACGACCTGCTCTTCGGTGCGCGAGATGACGTCCGCGAAACACAGGGGGGTGAATACGTCCAGCTCGGCGTCCGGCACGGTCCCGGCCACGTCCAGCTGCACCTCGACCTTCGCGTGCCACCTGAGGATGGGGAGGACGAGCCCCTCGTGGATCCAGGTGTTGGGGCCGTCGTGTTTGATGAGCCGGGGACTCGTCACGTCGTTCGATGCGCGGAACGCCTGCTCCATGTCTCGCAGGGTCCGCGCGGTCCCGTTCGCGCGCCAGAAGTCGCAAAGGACGCGCTTGCCGCCCGACAGGGCGCCCACGAGCTCCTCGCCGTGGACCCCGCAGTCCCTGATCCGCACGCGCACGGTCCTGGCGCCGTCCTCCGCGTCCACTCCGATCAGGTCCGGGTTCAGCGTGCAGACGGCGAACACGTCATCCCGGGATTGCAGGTCGAAAACTCCGCACATGGCCAGCGCGTCCATCGTCACTAGGAAAAATGGCTCAGGGGTGTCCGGTCTGTCACGCGCGACTTCTCAACACACGCCCGGCTTGGTTTAACATCTCTAGAATCTGTTCACCTTCTTTTATATCACGGATGTAATCGACAAGATCTTGTGGACTTCCCCATCTCGCTCGCACCACGCGGCGACCGTTATTGAGTAGCGCTCCCAGGCCTGGGATCGGGGCGAGGGCGTCCATCCCAGCATCAACCAAAGCGTCCGTGACGGCGGTGGTGCCCACACCACCCAACCCGCTCATAACATTACCAGCGAGTCCGTGCAGTAAAGTTCCAGCTTTTATTGCATCGGCGCCATAACCCAGTGCATCCTCGAAACCCAAATCCCCCCTCTTGTACTCGTTGGCCGCTGCGAACGGAATACTGAGCGCGCGCGGCACCGCCAAGAGAGCATCACCCAACACTCCACCCACTTTTTCCAGAGTTGTGCGAGCAAAGTCCCACTGATCCTTATAAGTCCCTGTCGCGTGAATTCTTTCCGCGATGCGGGGTATGACCTCCCCAAACGCTTCCATGAGTGCAAGTCTCTGTTCATGGGACATCGGCGCGATCAATTTGTCCACCATGTTTGTCAATTCACGATCCGCCTCGTTGTGGAAACCAAACAACTTCTGATTTAGTCTTCCGAGATCTGCAGCCTTCTGCATCCCCGCCAGCAACTCCACCATGTACCTTGCATTTGTTTCGTTTCCAAAAACGGGCGGCACCACCCCCCATCCATGCGCATTCGCCCCAAAGGACGATGGGTCCATTGCTCCCGTCACGTTTGTGAGAAGGGAAGATGGGCCCACCACCCCCGTAACGTTCGTGAGAAGGGAAGCTGGGTCCACCACCCCTGTCGCGTTCGTGAGAAGGGAAGCTGGGTCCACCACCCCTGTCGCGTTCGTGAGAAGGGAAGATGGGTCCACCACCCCCGTAACGTTCGTGAGAAGGGAAGCTGGGTCCACCACCCCTGTCGCGTTCGTGAGAAGGGGGCCAAAATCGGACTCGTCCATCGCGGGTGGGGGGTTTGAAAGTCCGGCCCACTGCTGCCAGCGTTCGGGGAGTATGCCAGAAATGTTCACTGGGAAAAGCGGGTTAGGGAATACTGAGGAAATGTTTGTGACAATGTCCCCCAAACTCTGCCCCCCCACAACCATGGGCGCCCAGACACCGTCTCCGAGCGTGAGATTGTCTGCCCCCCCCCAGGACCCTGGCGCCCAGACACCATCTCCGAGCGTGAGATTGTCTGCCCCCCCCCCGGCCCCTGGCGCCCAGTTGCCATCTCCAAGCAGACTATATAAAATACCGCCCATAGACAGAGCCATTAACGCATTGTCAACGTATGGCCACGCTCGCCGTAGGGCGTTCCGCGCGAGCGAAACTGGTGGCGATCCTTGGCCGTCGTCCGAGCTTTGGACGGGATCGTCTCGAAGGAACTCGGTGTTTATGGGAGCGGCATTGACAACATTATGAGCCACTCCTCTGCCGTTCCCTCTGGATATCTGCGCTGGATTGACGGGGGGTGACCGCCGTCGGTCTGGTCGCCTCTCATGAAAAGCGGGTTCTGGTCGACCGCCTGCGGTACAGCGGGCCGTATGCCTGCCAGCCTTCTCAGATTGTCCCAGACGCGCGCGACCTTACCCGCCCGCTGCCGAGGAGTTAATGCCATCGATTGGTGGGGGGAGGTGCCACCGGGGGGGGGTGATGCGGGGGGGCGAGATGGCTCCTTAACAGGTGCCATCGGTAGTACGGGTGCCGGAACACGAGGCGCGTGGGTGGGAGTTGCCCCCTGAACAGGAGGCATGGTTACGGGGGGGGGGGCAGCACCATTATTTTCTGGGGTCAAAAAAAAAAAAGAGTCGCTGCGTCCGGCGGATCGACCAGTGATTCCGTTAGCCACGGAGGGTACGAGTTGATCTGCGGTCATATGTTGAGCTTCTTCGACAATCTCTTGGATGCTTTTGTCCTTGTTCAGATTGCTTACAAGCTCACGGACTGACTGCGACACGTCCATCTCCGGCGCTCCGCCCCCCGGGTCCGCGTCGATCGCTGGGACGTGTCTTTCAGCCAACTTGGCGACCTGCTCCTTTTCCACCCGCTTCAGGTTCATCACGGATCCCGCGACGTCAGACAGGCGAGTGCCGGGTCTAGCCCCGCTCGTCGACCCCACAACCTTATTGTTTGCCTTTCCGCGCTCAGGCGCCTTTTTTTTTGCGTCGGTGCCCCGGAAACTGTCTTCAATACTTCCGGCACCATTGTTGGTGCGGCCCGCTTGGAGGAGTTCCAACGGGTCCTGTTCCAACGGGTCCTTTCCCTTGGCGCCTCGCCGATTATTTGCCTCTGCGGCATTCCTTGCGGCCTCCTTGGCCTGCAGAACATCCCTTATAAGATTCATCCGCTCTTCCCTCTGCGCTCCCACCCCCTCAGCGCTGAGATCTTCTATTTCCTTTAGCACCGCTTTCAATTCAGATTCGTTCATCGCCTCCAGCTCCGATCTGGATTTATCTCTGACAGATTGCATCACCTGAAATGCCTTTGCAAACTTATCAAACTCCTCTCGTTTTTTGAGCACTCCCAGCTTATCGGCATCAGAAAGCGCGTTGAACGCGTTTTCCACGGTTGTTAAACTCGCTCGCGGTACAACACCGTACGTCTGACTGGAGTCGACCAGCCCCATCAACGTTTCCCGCTCCCTTTTCAACAGATCCAAAAAGCGCTCTGTGGCTGTCAGATCAGGCGCGGGGTCTCTCTGTTCTGCCCGCGTTGCTATGTATGTTCGCGAGTTATCCTTGAATCGCTTCAGAGCTACTTCTAGCAGTGTTCTGTATGTCTGATCGTCTTGTATGGCTTTTCCCAAACTCTCGTCAAGCATCTTCAGTGCGAGCACTCCTTCACGCCTAGCAAGCTGATGGGCGGCCATTTCTTCCACATGCTCAATCCACGCACCATCGCGTTGATCCTCCGCCAGTGTTCCTAAGATTTCTTTAATCTTTTCTTTGGATTTCTTGTGATCTTTCACCTCATCAGCGTCATTCGGGTTGCGGGGTTTGAACCCTGAGAAGACGTTATCTAAATCGCCCAACAACTTCTGAACGTCGTCCTTAACTTTAACCGGGGGCTGGGCAGGGATCGGAATGGAGTTCTGTCCGTCCGCCACAGGTTCCGAAGCGTTACCAGAGTTGACGATGGCGGTGGGTGATGGGGAAGGAGGAAGATTCTGTCCGCTAGTTGCGGTATCTGCTGCGTTAGACGCGCCTTGGTCGCCTATCAAGCTACGAGCAAAGTCTCCTTCCGCGTCCACAAAATCTTCATCGAAGTCGCCGTTTCCGTCATTGTTAGCTTGGAGGGTCGCAGTGCCTCTATCGCTAGTTGCGGTACCTGCTGCGTTAGACGCGCCTTGGTCGCCTATCAAGCTACGAGCAAAGTCTCCTTCCGCGTCCACAAAATCTTCATCGAAGTCGCCGTTTCCGTCATTGTTAGCTTGGAGGGTCGCAGCTCTATCATCAGCTGCAGGGGCTATCAGATCTTCAGCCTCGTCTCCCCCACTCCCGGCGGCAGCCGCGCCCGTAGTATCCCCCCCCGTCCCCGCTGCAGACGGACCGGCGGCGGCGTCCGCTCCCACTTCCAGCCCCCCATCGGGAGTGCCACCCCCTTCCGTACCAGCTGCCGATGGGGTGCTTCCCGCCGCAGCGGGTGTGCTTGTGGGTGTTGGGGGTCTCCCTGTGGGTGTCGGGGGTCTTGACGGAGGCCCACCAGCAGTAGGTGGCCCACCAGCAGTAGGCGACGGAGGTCCGCCTGCCACAATGCCCCCGGTGTAGTACCCGTCGTCGTCGTCGTCGCCCTCCCCGGGCCCGTGCACGACCGCGGCGTACCCGTCCTCGTCCATCACGCGCCGCTCCAGCCAAGCCAGCAGCGTCTGGATCTGGGGCAGACGCCCCACCACCTTCTTCTGGTAGGGCGTGAGCGTCTTCGTCTTGCCCAAGGCCTTCCACGCCTTCCCCGCGTCCACCATGTCTTCCACTTGTTCTCTTAACTCGCGCAGTGTGAGCGTCATCGTATACCCGTACCACACATATTATCCTGCGCTACTTGCTGTCGAAACTCTTGGCGACTATCCCCACGAGCTTGGGGGACACCGAGTTTCCGACCGCCTTGAAGATGGTCTGCATGCCCACCTCCGCCTTGAGCTTGTCCAGCCGCCGCGTGGGGATCCCCTGCAGCTCGAACGTCTCCTCCTCGGTGAGCCAGCGCACGCCCTTCCGGTCGCGGACGTACAGCCTCGCGCCCTTGTGCGGCCCCTGGGAGGCCCGCTGGGTGAACGCGACGTCCGAATTCTTGGGCTCGAAGCTGTAGTTCGCCTGCCAGAAGGACCCCGGTGTGGCCACCTGCATGACGTCGTACATCCTGGTGCCCGGCGCCAGGTAGTACTTCTCGGGCGCTGTCTTGGCAAAGTCGAACTTGGCGAGGGACTTCACTTCCGGCGGCGGGAAGTTCGCGATCGCCCCCTTGCTGGCCACGATGAACACTCGTTTGCGCTTCTGCCGCAGCCCCGCGTGCGTGTGCGTGCCCAGGACGGCGTGCGCCACGTTGTAGCCCATCTTCCGGAGCTGCGCCAGGATGCGCTTGAACACGGGGAATCCCATGACGGCGGGCACGTTCTCGAGGATGACGTGGCGCGGGTCGGCCACGCGGATGAAACGGAAGATGTGGGAGATCCCCTTGGTGCGCTTGTCCTTCATCCCGGCACGCAACCCCGCGTTGCTGAAACTCTGACACGGGAATCCGCCCGTCAGTATGTCCGCCTTGGGTATCTCCTCGTCCCTCACCTCCTCGATCTTCTTACAAACGGGCTTGACGCCGTTGAGTATCTCGTAGATCTTGCACGCCATCGAGTTCATCTCGACGGCCATCACGGTGCGGACGGGGCGGACGCGCTTGAGGCCCATACTGAAGCCCCCCATTCCCGCGAACAGGTCTATGTGCTTCCACTCCTTTCCGGACATCCCTGCTATATAGGCTAGGTGAGGTTAATTATGGACACGGACGATTTGCCCGAGTACGACGAGTGGGACAGCCCCCGGTCGTCCCTCCCCCCCCTGGCGGCCCTGACCGCGCTGGCCCTGGCCCCCCCGCCCTCTCCGCGCGCGGACGGGGAGGGGGACAGGGCGGACATGACGGGGTGGGAGTTCTTGAGGCGACACGACGAGCTGATGCGCGAGGTGCGCTCGACCGGGTGGTTCCGCGTGTACGCGGAGTCGCTGCAGACCAAGGAGGAGGTGAGGCGACTGGCGGAGCGGGCCCGGGCCAAGCGGTGGGACGAGAACGAGCCGGAGCTGACGAGACACCTGATGAGGTACCTGGAGCGCAAGACGGACGGGGAGCTGCAGGGGCCCACCCTGTACGTGGACGCGCCGTACGTGGGCGCGGTGACATCTTGCGAGCTGAACCGCGTGCTGCACGGGATCGGCGAGCTGTCGGCCTCCCCCCGTCACAACCGCCTGCTGCTGGTGTACCGTGCGGACCGGAGGGCGGTGGGCACGTCGGACATGACGCGCATCCGCACGCTCGCGTGCCCTCACGACATCGACGTGTACGACGTGTTCATGGAGCTGTGGAACCCGTGCGCGCGGTGCTCGAGTCTGCTGCCCCCGCGTACAAGGAGCTGCTCCTGTGCGCCCGGAACTACATAAAAACCTCTCACCCTATGTAGAAAGGAGAAGCATGCAGCGACTCCACCTGGTGCAGACGAGCGAGGTGACGGGCCTGTCGGGCAAGGACCTGGTGCTGAGTTCGAGACGCAACGTGGTGCTCCAGCCCGCCGAGGGGGGGTCCGTGGAGCTCGGGACGTCGGCGTGGGGCGAGTGGCGCGTGGAGAACGGGCGGCTGTCTCTGTCTCGCACGATCCCCCCGGAGGAGCGGTGCGCGCCTTGGACGGGGACGGGGGTGCCCCTGTCCTCTCTGTCCAGCGGGGCGGACACGTACCGCTGGGAGTTCACCGAGTCGCGAGCCAGCGAGTCGGGGTCGAAGCAATTCACGGGCGGGACGGTGGCGGACGGCGTGCTGAAGGTGACCACCACCACCCCGGCGCAGGTGACCGACATGCCCGCCCCCGCCTTCACGGTGTGCGTGCGGGTGATCCCCCAGCAGACCCTGGCCACCTCGGGGGCCAATAAGAAGCTGTTGGAGTACGGGAGCATCCAAGTGTACGTGTCCGCTCGGGCAGTCTAGTGGTCCACGACGGATCGCAGGAAAACGTGACGAGTGTGACCGGGATGAACGCGGACCCCTTCCACCTGGCCATCACCAGACAGACGGGCGGGGGTTGACCGTGTACAAGGACGGCGCATCCATCTTCTCGGCGGTGTCCAGCACGGTGGGGACGCCCACTCTCCAACTGCACAACGGTAACCGCGAGAACTGGTCCATATGGTACGACGACGTGCGCGTGATCGGGGCGGCCGTTACCACCAACATTACGAACACGCTGCTGTACGGGTGGCGGGAGATGTACACGCAGCCGGTGACGGTGCGTTACGGGTTCCGCATCGCAAACGACGAGAGCCTGGAGCTCGTGAAGATGCGCGGGTCCAGCGTAGTATCGTGGAGCGCCCCGGCCACCGTCACGGGCGGCAATGCGATCCCCGGGGAGGACGGGGAGGTGGCCATGCTCCTGTGGAGCGGGTGACGCGCGTTCTCCGGCGTTCGATAATGTGCGGTGATGGTATCATGGACACCGCCGCCGTGTGGAAGCTGCTGGACGAGCACGGGCACAACCGCCTGTGCCCGTGGGCGCTCAGGTCGGTGGAGGAGTTCTCCTACACCCTCAAGGTGGGGGTGTACCCCAACCCCGAGTGGGTGCTGGACACGCTGCGGGAGTCGTTCGAGTACGGTACGGACTACCGCCACAAGGACGGGACGAGGCCGCTGCCGGCGTCGGGGTGGAGGGGGTTCAAACCGGAGGACGTGTTCATGACGGGCGAGTGCTGCTTCCGGTTCGTGGCGCGCGTGGCCAAGGAGTTCGAGAGCGACAAGGCGGACGGGCACAAGTTCGTGAAGGGGCGGGTCGACAGCGAGAGCTGGGTGATCCCCTACTCCGCGTCCGACTTCAACTTCGTCCGCGCGTGCACGCAGGACCTGAGGGACGAGTTGCGCGTGCTGCGTGCCCACGTGACGGCCCTGGAGGGCAAGCAGGTCCTACCTGGTGGAATGTGATCTCATTGTTTGTCGTTAAAAACGTTTTATTCATCATCAAGTGTTATTTTACACAACGGATGGCAGGGCGGCGGCCTGGGGGTGACTTGGGAGCTGGCCCTCCCTCGTCAGCTTCTGGTTGAGCCGCATGGCCCCGCGGTTCTCTAAGATGTACTTCTTTTCCGGCTGCTGGTCGTGCAAGCCCGTGGCGCGGAATCCTGGCTCCATGAGCTCCCTGGTCCTCTTGGCCACCTGGATGGGGTCCAACCCCGTCTCCTTGATCATCTCGGCCTCCGTGAGCTGCATAAAGGCCATGGCGAGACTCTGACGGCGCGTGTTCAGGTCGCGAGAGGAGCCGGCGGCCCCGATGGAGGCTTTCAACTGGGCCGCGGTCCTGCCCGTGACCGCCAGGTTGTTGGTGTCGTGCACGACGGGGTACATGATCCCGCACCCCTTGTGCTGGTCCGTGTAGGCCTTGATCGCGGCGTTCAGCTCCTTGGTGGAAGCGCTCGACTGGACGCGCGGGTGGTCCTGCACGTTGGCTATGGCGGCCGCCCCGTCGCGCTCGTCGGCCCTCCTCAGGATGTCCTCCGCCAGCGAGCGGTCGGCGTCCAGGTAGCGCTCCAGCAGGACCGCCACCTTGTCTCGGAACTTGGCCGCTATCTTGCCGGGGAGCAGCATTATGATCTGGGCCATACCCTTTCGGTCGGTCACAGGGGTGTCTCGCTGCCCGGGACCTGGAAATTTGAAGTTGTAACTCCCAGTTAGAACCTCTGGGTTGGCCTCGCGGAGGCGCTTCCAATACATTGTCGGGTTGGTCAGCCCCAAAGCACTCATCGTATCCAATATGGACATCATGCCGTCGTCCGTCACGCGGATCTTGCCGCTGAATTGCGGGTCCTCCTCCGCCCCGTCGTGGGGTGTCAGGTAGCGGATCACCTGGGACATGGTGGACGGTGCTCACCTTACTCTGGCAAAATTGGCTGTGACGGGGCGCACCGTGGACACTCGGGATGACTGTCCTAGACGACTAGCAAGATTCTAGTGGGTGGTACGCTGCTATGATGCTGCTTATTGACATTACATTCCAATCAATAATTAAATACACGCCACAAGATTATGAACAAGCCACAAAATATAACGGCTGTCTACGCCCTCCTGCTCTGGACGGGGCGCTTGCCCGCCTCCTCCACGAACTCGCGGATGCACCCCTCCATGAGCGCGCGCACCTCGGGCGTGTCCCAGTAGCAGTTGACCATCCGGACCGCGCCGTCGACGAACTTCTCCGCCTTGGGGATGGGCACGTCCGGGAAGCGCTCCCTGAACCGCGCGGCCATCGAGCGCCCCACGAGGGCCGCCTCCTTGCAGTGGACCGCGTACCCCATCTCCCGGGCCACGGTGGTGATGTCCAGCGCCTTCCGGGGGGGCGCCTCCTCCCTCGGCGCGTCCATGCCCGAGTAGAGGGCGTCGTTCACCTTGTCCTGGAGGAACAGCCGGTCGCGGTCGTTCAGCCGCAGCGTCCTGTTGCCCTCCACGGTCCTCTGCAGCTCGGCCAGCTTCTCCAGGTGCTGGCGACGGTACTCGGTCTCCTCCACGCGCCACCCGGCCGCCGTCTTCCTGCGGCGGACGTCCACCTCCTCCAGGTGCGCCTCCAGGTCCGCCTCCAGCTTCCTCTTCTCGATCCCCAGCCTCATCCGCTCCGCCCCCAACTGATCCATCCGCAGCAGCAACTCGGAGCGCACGGCGGCCTGTTGCAGCTCGGAAACCTCGTCCCTACCCCCCGCGGGCGCCGTCTCCATGAACACGGTCGTCTTGGTCCCGTTGGCCAGGTCGTACATGTCGCGGGCCACACCGATCATGGCAGGGTCCCCGCGCATCAGGCCGTTCACCCAGTCGTCAGTGAGGATGGCGAACTCGTCGCTGATCCACGCGGCCAGCTTGTTGACCAGCTTGAGGTGGATCCACGTGCCGCGGTCCTCGTTGAGCCCCCCGGTCACCGCGTCCACGATCCGGGGGGCAGGCCTGCACGCATGGTAACATGGGGGGATAAGAAAATGTGCGTCAAAATCCCGATGGACCCCATAGACGTGTCCACAAAAGTGTGGACACCCCCCCCCTAAGGACACCAGACGTCTCCAGACTTCCCTGGACACCCCCCCTAAGGACACCAGACGTCTCCAGACTTTCCTGGACACCCCCCCTAAGGACACCAGACGTCTCCAGACTTTCCTGGACACCCCCCCTAAGGACACCAGACGTCTCCAGACTTTCCTGGACACCCCCCATAAGGACCCCAGACGTCCATCCACATGTGGATGGACCCCCTAGACGTGTCCAGACTTTCCTGGACACCCCCCTAGACGTCACTCACGTGTCTTGTGTCTGCATAGATGACCCCCCCGTCCATTTTGAGAGGGCGCTCGCAAACTCCTTTGAAGATTTATTTGCCATAAAAGTGTCAAAGCGCTTGGTCCCGTTCGACCCGGCCTTGGTGAGGTCGGCACCGTGCACCATCTTGTCCGCCCTCCTCACGCGGATCTCGGTGTCAGAGTCCACCTTCAGTCCGGAGATGGGCCGCAGCGTGTAGATCCAGAACTTGTCGGTCTCCCGCTTGAAAGTGAATAACACGTTCATGGTGGGTGCCTGGGTCACTTCCATCGGTGCCTGTGACAGCAGAGGGGGGGGGCAGACAGCGACAATCGGGCGCGGTGTAAACTTTCATAATAAAGAGTGAATGCCTTCCCAATCACGCCAGCAATGGGACGACACGGCAAATAACTCCCACAAGAATCCTCAGATACATGACACACGGTGGATAAAAAATGCCTGGGGGTGGGCAAACAGCCGACAGAGTTGCTGGACAGAACAGGGCACGTGAAAGCTTCACCAAGCAGAACAATAATTCGACGAGGGCGGCATAAAACGCGAAAAGTGCATGCACACAGCTTGAAATAAATGCATCAAGTGATGAGGCATGCCAAAGGGTGGGCAACAGGCGACAGGATTGCTGGACAGGGCCAGTGCAGGTGAGAACTTCACCAGGCAGGTCCATTCGACGCTAGCGGCTGAAAACGCGAAAAGGAATGCACAACAAGGGCAAGGGCATGGAAATAAATGCATCAGATGATGAGGCATGCCAAAGGGTGGTCAACAGGCAACAAAACTGCTGGACAGGGCCAGGGCAGGGGGGAAATGCAAAAGGTGGGGCCATTCGACGAGCGCGGCAGGAAACGCGAAAAAGGGGTTCACAAACAGTACAAATACGGCCGAAAACTCCCCCAGCCCACTGCCTAATTCGACCTAGGCGGCCGGAAACGTCGAAAAAGGGCCATGCTCACCTGCAAATCCAGAGCCAAAGGGGGTAAAAATGGGTTGTGTGTGCTGTTTGCCTGCTGCCTGCTGCTGTTCATGGCTGTCTCCCTCTGCCTTCACGCATTTCATGCCGCGCTTACGAAATTTTGGCGCGCGTCTGCCGCGTGTCGTGTCGGTTTCGTCGTGGCAGCGGCGTATCTTTGGTTCCCTGCCGCGCTCGGGGAGTTACCACTTGGCAGCGGGCGGGTTCCGCTCCAGTTCCGTGGGCGGTTACTAGAAGTTAGCGGGAGTGCAGCGGAATCCGTGGCAGTAGGCACGAATCCGCCGGGTGCCGCGGGGTAACTTGCGAAAAGTGAGATCCTAACCGGCGGGGTAACCGAAAGTAACGGCGGACGGACGAGTGCGAACCAGTGGGCCCGTGGGAAACTCGGGAGGGGCCAATGGGAAGTGCCGGTTTCTAGCCGGATTCCGGGCGGTTAGGAGATGCATCTTGGCTTCCCTGATCCCGGGACTCGGCCGAAAAAAAGTTTTGTTTTGGGGAACGAAATACGCAATTCGCGTATTCGGCGAATTACACTACAACATTATGTTCTATTTATAGCCCGCCCGTGCACTGGGTAGTTTAACGCTAGTACACTACAAGATTTACTGGGGTACTTCAAGTACCACACGCGGCGGTATATTCGATTATCCTTTATTTATTTAGTCCTAAGTTAGCCATAAGTTACGGGCTACTGAAAATATATGACGATTCTATTAAACATTTATAGTAGTGGCGACTTTGCACGGGTGGGCTATAAATAGAACCTAATGTTGTAGTGTAATTCGCCGAATACGCGAATTGCGTATTTCGTTCCCCATTTCCAAACTTTTTTTCGGCCGAGTCCCGGGATCAGGGAAGCCAAGATGCATCTCCTAACCGCCCGGAATCCGGCTAGAAACCGGCACTTCCCATTGGCCCCTCCCGAGTTTCCCCCGGGCCCACTGGTTCGCACTCGTCCGTCCGCCGTTACTTTCGGTTACCCCGCCGGTTAGGATCTCACTTTTCGCAAGTTACCCCGCGGCACCCGGCGGATTCGTCCCTACTCCTGCGGATTCCGCTGCACCTGCTCAGGGCGCCGTTCCCCGCCGGTCCCGTCAGATCCCCGCCCCGTTCCCGTCAGAACCGCGCCAGATTCCGTCAGTGCCACGGGGGTTTCGCGAAGGCCGCCGCGTGGCCACGAATTTTTGGCTAGCTCGGCGTAACCGGTGGCGCTCCGCCGCTGACGCGAATGTCCTGAAAATTTGAGTTTCCCGCCGGCTGCCAGCGCGAAACGGCGGATAACGAAAAAGGGCGACTTTATATCCAAGTGCCCCTCTCTCCACCATCCCCTCTCTGCACCCACCATCCTCCCCCCTTGCTGCCTGGCTCTTGTGAGCTTCCATTGCCCTTTCACCTCTGTGGTGTGTGTTGTGGTTTGGTTTGCTCTCCCATGGCTTTCATCCTTGTGCATGGCCTCTGAAGTTTTCTGGAAATAATCCGCATTCGCGCCGGCGTTGCCGAGTTTTCATGCTAAGTTTTTTCACCCTCATGTGGCTGGCTTGCACTTCCTTGATGTTGGATTCATTTTTTCAGCTTGGATGAAATTGTCACACCCTTGTTGGATTATTCACACCTTGTGTGCGTTATCCGCCGGCTGCGTCGAATTCTCTCACCTCTATTGATCTGTTCACACCTTGTTGGAATATTCACACCTTGTGTGCGTTATCCGCCGGCTGCGTCGAATTCTCTCACCTCTATTGATCTGTTCACACCTTGTTGGAATATTCACACCTTGTGTGCGTTCTCCGCCGGCTGCGTCGAATTCTCTCACCTTTATTGATCTGTTCACACCCTTGTTGAATTATTCACACCTTGTGTGCGTTCTGCGCCGGCTGCGACGAGTTCTCTCACCTCTATTGAGCTGTTCACACCTTGCTGGATGATCCACACCTTGGGCGCGTTATCCGCCGGCTGCGTCGAGTTCTCTCACCTCTATTGAGCTGTTCACACCTTGCTGGATGATCCACACCTTGGGCGCGTTATCCGCCGGCTGCGACGAGTTCTCTCACCTCTATTGAGCTGTTCACACCTTGCTGGATGATCCACACCTTGGGCGTGTTATCCGCTGGCTGCGTCGAACTCTCACGCCTGTATTGAGTCACCCCACTGGTTGGAAATTGCTCACCTCTGTGAAGTCTCCCCACTCTCGACAATGGAGGTTCTCTTCCCTGCCATCCACGACAACCGCATCGGCCAGAAGAAGGTGACCGGGGTGGACCCCTCGTGCGTGTCGGAGCTGCTGTTCGAGGACGACGCGTCCGACGGCGACTTCGGAGGCGTGGGGCTGGACCTCGACCTGGATGACGGCCCGGGGAAGCGGGGGACCAAGCCCCTCCACGGGAGGCAACCGCCGCTGCCGGACCCCGAGGACGCGTGGGTGGACGACGCGGTCCTCCGAGATGTCTTCCGCGTCCCCCTGGGACCGATGCGCTTCTTCGTGCACGTCGCGCTCGCCGAGGGGTGCGACCAGGTCAAGCTCTACAGCGTCAAGGACATGTGCAGGGCCTTCAAGGAGACCTGGGACGTGAAGACGCCGCCCGACCTGCTGCAGGAGCTGCTGGAGGGGTGCGAGCACCACCGCGTCACCGAGAGGGGCGCGCTGTTCGTGTCCGCGGACGGGATCGCCGTGCTCGCCAAGGGGCTCGCGTGCCACAAGAACCTGGTAGGCAAGCGCGTGTACGTCGGCAACGCCCTCCTGCGCATGGCGGGGCTGGAGGGCTCCCTGCGCGCGGAGGACATCCACACGACCGGCGCCATCCGGATGGGGGTGGACGTGGAGGAGAACGTGCTCTACCGGGACGTCCGCCGGCGCGTGGTCCAGCTGCGGTTCGACAAGGAGAGGTACGAGCACGTGTGGGCGCAGTATCACACGGCGCTGTGGGCGGGCGACGAGGCGACCGTCAAGCGACTGGCCAAGCCCGCCGACGAGGTGCTGGAGAAGTACGGCCTCACCGTCAAGCTGCTGGCCGCCCTCAGCGAGCCGGACTTTTGCCCCCCCCACCCCCTGCCCTCCTGGGGCCTGCTGCCCCTGGACCTCGTCCGCAAGAGCGAGTACAAGGTGGAGGTGAACCCCCCGCCCAAGCCCCCGGCCCGGCGCGAGCCGTTCGGGGACATCACCAACCGGATGGCGGAGGTGGATCTGGCGTCGCCCGGCCCGGGGGGCTCGAATGGGGGCTCGAAGAAGAGGAAGACGCGCGAGGGGCGCTCCCTCCCGGTGGACCGCGGCGACCGCCTGCACCTGGTGCTCGCCCAGGCCCTGGAGCTGTACCGCGAGACCGGGGACCTCGGCGAGCGGGCATACGAGGTGCTGCGGGCGGTGCCGTTCCTGCGGCAGAAGGAGGAGTACGCGAGGGCCTTCTCGTGCGCCCTGGACAGACAGCTGTTGTTTTGTGATGAAGATGATGCCGGTTACCCTCTCTTGAGCACGCGAACGTACTTGGTATTCACGGACCTGATCCCCCATTTCGTGGAAGGGCCGGTGGAGTGATCGGTTTTCCTTTATTTGTGTATATATATCGATGGACCATCTCTATTTTTTAAGGAAATGTCAGCATTTGTCTCGCACTCGCCATGTCCGCGGTGGACAGCGCGCGATAACACAGCGTGAGTAGGGAGGGGGTGGGGTGGGAGTAGGAGCGGGGGGCGGGGGCAGGGAGGGGCGCGCGGGCCGCTCGCGCGGACCGTTCGCGACGATCTCGTCGACGGCGTTCAGGTAGCCCCCGCGCCCGTTGTAGCGCTCGAGTATCTCGGCCAGCAGGTCCTCGTCCTCCATGTAGGCCACGCGCGATATCACCAGCACCATGTCGCCCGCCCACGCGCACGTGCGCACCATGTACAGGTCCATCAGCCTCGCCGCCTCCCTCCGCCCCCTCACGCCCGCCCGCTCGCACGCACGCCGCACGTACATCCCCCTCTCTGTAGAAGGTCGTGCGCGATTTTAGGCCTCCGATAGACGCGCGGTTACAGGAGAGCCGCGAGGGCCGCGTCCAACTCCGTGTCGGCAGTCCCCGGGTCATCACTTTCAATGGCTGTCTTTGCATTTTCTAAATGCATATCGATAAGGTCAAAATCTGCACGCGTCTTTCTGCCTGCTCTGAATTGCGCTCTCGCGTCACCGGCGTACGTGTTATATCTCGCCTTTTGAAATGTTAATGCATTCCTAGTTGCGTTGGGTAAAGCTGCGTTTGGTGTGTAGGCCGTGTTTCTCCAAGGTAACCAGTCCGCGAACCAGTCCCACGAAAACCTAGTGGGCGCCTGGTCGATCTTCATGTCGTCGGCGGTCCACATGTACGCCCTGGCCGCGTGCGTGCGCCTGGCGGGCCTGCGGGCCTTCCCCCCCGCGCCCCTCTTGCGCCTGTGGGCCGCGCAGTGCGCCCCTCCGTGCGCGCCCTCGTTGCGGCACCTCGAACCCGATACGGTCGTGGACTTGCACCTCATGATCGCTGTACGTACCAATTGGGAGGATTTTTTTTTCACGATTGGCGACTAGTTTGTCTACGGCGGTACCCGCCTATCTGCGGTGGTCAATCGCCCACCCGCAGTGACGTGATCATCTACGTTTAAGGCAGCCTTAGCGGCCAATAAACCAGAAGAAATTTTGTTCATTCGACTCCTCGTAAGCCTGCCTGACTGGAATGCCCGTTTTGCCCGGTCAGCGATGTTATAATATCTTGCCTGTGCGGCCACAGTCTGTGGACTGGGGGGCGCAACAGGGAGGGTCCAGCGAGGCCAGAGGTTCCAGAGCCAATCCAACGACCACTTGGTGTTCAGGTCGATCTTCATGTCGTCGCTGGTCCACATGTACGCCCTGGCCGCGTGCGTGCGCCGGGCGGGCGCCCTGGCCCTCCCCCCCCCCGTCCTCCTCCCCTTGTGGACCGAGCAGTGCGCCCCCCCGCGCGCCCCCTCATTGCGGCACCGTGAGCCGGATAAAGTCGTGGACTTGCACCTCATTCGCGAGCGAGTATATACCGTAAGGCTCATATATTTTAGTGCATCTTCTTCAGGCACTCCATCAGCCTGCGCACGTCCGCCGCGGTGTTGTAGACCGAGAAACCGATGCGGATGGTCCCGGCCTCCACCTCCCGCGGCACCCCGATGGCCTGCAGCACCTTGCTGCGTTTGCCCCTAGAGCACGCGCTGCCGACGTTCGCGCAGATCCCGCTGCGGGACAGTTTCTTCACCACCTCGCGCGCGTCCGTCCCGGGCAGGCTGAAACTCACGATGTTGTCCATGCGCCTCGCGGGGTCCGCCGGCCCGTTGAACACCGCCCCCAGCGCCTCCAGCTCCTCCCTGGCCGCGTCCCTCAGCGCCCTCACCCCGCGCCACTTGCGGCGACCCGCCGGGCTCATGTTCATGTCCACCGCCTTCGCCAGGCTGGCGATCAGCGGGGGGCTCTCGGTCCCGGGCCGCATGCCGCCCTCCTGCCCGCCGCCGTACATCAGCGGGGAGATGCAATGGACGTCGTCGCGGATCACAAGCGCGCCCACCCCCTTCACCCCGTGGATCTTGTGACCGGACAGCGTGAAGCTGTTCATGAACCGCTGGTCCCGTATCAGGTCCTTGCCCGCCACCTGCGTGGTGTCCGCGTGGATGTGCACGTCCTTGCCCACCGCCCGCCGCAGGGCCCCGAAGTCCTGGATGGTGCCGATCTCGTTGTTGCCGTAGATGACCGCCACCAGCTTCACCCTGCCCCTGTGCTGGGTCATGGCCTCCCGCACCTTGTCCATGCGCACGAACCCCTCGCGGTCCACGGGCAGCCACACCACCTTGATGGCGCCCCGGGACGCCTTCGCCAGGTGCTTCAGGGGCTGCGTGATGCTGGGGTGCTCGATGCGCGTGGTCAGCACCACGCCCTTGCCCCCGTGCCGCTCCATGAACCCGCTCAGCAGCAGGTTGTTGGACTCGGTCGCCCCCGCCGTGAATATCACGCCCTCGGGCTTCACGCCCAGTCGCCGGGCTATGAGCGCGCGCGAGTCGTCGATCACCTTCCGCGCCTGCCGCCCGCCAACGTGCGAGCTAGACGCGTTGCCGTACAGGGACAGGGCCGTCGACTTCATCACCTCGGCCACCTCCGCGTGCGGTTTGGTCGTGCTGTTGTTGTCCAGGTACACGATGTGTTTCTTGCCCGCCATGGGGTCGCTGTGCTGCTTTGTAGTATAGGCCAGACAAAAGGGGGGATGGAGTGCCTCTAAAGGGGCCTGCGGCGGGCCTCGCGAGACAGGGCGTCCCTTCGCTGGTACAGGGTCTGCAATCGAAGCATGGATTCGCGCAGGGTGGCGGCCGCTCGGGCCAGCATGTCGTTGATGGCCGCCCGACGGGGGTCCCCGTGGGGCAGGGCGTTCCGCTGGCGGATCGCGGCGTCACGGAGCGCCCGGATGTGCCGTATCCTCCTCCGGCTCCTCTCTATCTCCGCGTCGAGGCGTTCGATGCCGCTCGTGGCGCGCGCGGCGCCCGTGGCGCGCTGACGAGACAGTCGAACGTCGCGGACCGTGTGCGTCCCTCCAAGCGCGGACGGGATGAGCGCGTCCCAGTGATCGGTGCCGTTGTGCAGGATGTACACCGGAGGGGCGCGGGTCCTCCTCCCTCCCGGCTCGTCCCCGGACGCCAGGATTTCGCTCTCCACGATCATTTTGTGGCGGAACGGCTTTTCTACCGTCATCACGGACAGGTTGTATATGTCGGTCCCCGTGTGGTGCGCGGCCAGCCTCATGATGTCATCGGTCGCGTAGTTCTTACCGCGCAGGTCGTTATCGATCTGCTTGATTTCGGAGGCTGTGAAGTCTGTCGGGATACCGTGAAGCCCCAAGGACAGGTACCGGCGCAGGTTGGCGCGCAACTCCTTTCGCAATTGCCGCGTGGCTGCCGCTAGCTCGTCGGCCGTGATGGGAATTCCGAACTGTAGCGCCTTACCGAGCAGCAACGAGTAGTAAAAGCAGTTGCCGTCGCCTCTCGAGGGGCGTTTGTACGCGATCTCCTCCCCCCGCTGCGTCAGGAAGTAAAACGGTTTGTCCACGCCCTTGCGGGGGTGCGGGGGATACACCCCGTCGGAAGGGGGGGACGTCTGCGGGACGTGCAGGTGCGCGGTGGGGGTGACACGGTCCTTGGAGCGTTTCTTCTTGGTCGGGGCCGGGGGGGCGGCGGTGGCGGAGGTGGCGGTGGCGGTGGGGGCGGCGCGATCTTCTTCTTCTTCTTCTTCTTCTTCCTCTCCCTCCGCGCGGGCTCCTCGGGAGGAGCGGAGTAGACGGGCACTTCCTCCTCGTCCTCGGGATACGTGAAGTACACCTTTTTGTTCTTGGGCCGGCACTTGAGCATGCACTCTTCCATGCACTGCCCCTCCGTCCGATAGGGATGGATTACGAGCGCCATCGTCGTTACTGTACTTTAGATTGAGATTTTAGGGAGCGTGCTCGTGTTTGTCATCATTATAACAGTTGAAGGAGTAAAGTGTATTAAAATGTTGAGTTATTCATTCGCGATCCTGGCCACCCTGTCCGCCCTCTGATTGAGGCGCATTACCTTCGCGTTCTCCTTGACGCGACCGACGTCAGCCACGGCGTCATGCAGACCGTCTGCCCTGAACACGGGTTCAAACATGTCACGCGTCCTCTTGGCCACCTCCACGGGGTTGAGCTGGGAGTCGGCCTTTAGCTTCTCTGCCTCCCGGATCTGCAGAAAGTACATGGCGGCCAGCTGGGACTCGGTCTCCAGGTCGCGGGAGGACATGGAGTCCCGCGCGGAATGGAGCGTCTTCAGCTCCTTGGCGGTCTTGCCGGTCACCGCCAGGTTGTTGATGTCGTGCACCGCGGGGTAGAGCACGCCGCAGCCCTTGTGATTGTCCGAGTACTCCTTGATGCACCCGTTCAGCCTCTTGGTGGCCATACAGCTGCGGATGCGGGGGTGATCCACCAGGTTGGCGATGGCGCCCTCCTTCGCGTCCGCCCGCCGGAGGATGTCCTCGGCCAGCGAGCGGTCGGCCTCCAGGTAGCGCTCCAGCAGCACCGCCACACTGTCCCGGAACTTGGCAGCGATCTTGCCGGGGAGCAGCATTATGATCTTGGTCATCCCCTGGCGGTCGGTCACGGGCGTGTTTCGCTGGCCAGCACCGGGGAATTTGAAGTGTAATATGCCATAACCACCTCCTTGTGCTCTTTTCCAAGGCGTAACCAGTACACTTTGGGCTGTGACATACCAATCACGGCCATCGCGTCAAAGACTGACATTCTGCCATCGTCCGTCACGCGGATCTTGCCGCTGAATTGCGGGTCCTCCTCAGCCCCGTCTGCGGGGGTCAGGTAGCGGATCACCGAGGACATCGTGGACGTTGGCTACTGTCCTCGGGCAAATTTTGCTGTGGGTTAACGCACCTGCGGACGCTCGGGTCGTTTGTCCCGAACAATCTTGCGCCCTAGTCGGAGTTGCGTATGGTGAAGAGGGTGGACTGCGGATACTTATACTCACCACGCGAGCTTAACTTTATTTGGCTGGCTGTTTAACTTAATTGCAAGTGTAAACGGAGAGTAACCACTTCCGGTCATGCGTTTCGTCGGGGAATAATGTGGCCGCCCTTGGTACGACTGACTGACCATGGAAGACGCGTGGTACGACGACTTCACCGCCAAGAAGCAGCCCGCCAAGAAGGAGCCGCCCGGCTCGGACGCGGAACCTGCCAAGCCGCCCGCCACGGCCGCGGGGGGCGACGAGGAGCCAGAATATCTGAACAAGTACCTGCGCGAGCACTACAGCACGGACAAGCGCAAGGTGCGTTCTCAGGAGCTAAAATATGCTCTCAAGGAAGACTAAACATGGACCCTCGCGAGGTGGCGGCCTGGGTGAAGTTGTGGCTGTGGATGGCGCTCCTTCGCATCCTGGCGCTGGCCAGGTGCGTGCGGAAGAGGCTGCGGGGAGGGCCGGGGAACGAAGAGGGGGGCCCGCTGCTGATCAAGAGGGTCTTTCTTAGCCACGAGGACGAGTGGGGGATTTACACCACCAAGTTCCGGGAGCTGTGTGCCGCGGGCCCCTGAGGCTGCCCCCCTCGGCCCTGCTGGATAAGCTGGGGGCGTGCGCCTTCGCGGCCCACCGCAGGCTGTCCATGTCCGTCGTGTACGGGTACGGCGGTCGCGAGTACGTGGTGACGTACGACCTGGATCACCCCGACAAAGAGATCGTGTTCCCCCCCTGGGGAGAAGCCCACCCGCGCGGAGAGGATAAAGCCGGGAAGAGGCACAGGACGGCCGTGTTGTCTGCCACTCTCGGGAGGTGCTCGCCCCATCCGGACGACAAGGACATCACGGACGCGCTGTCCGCGTTCCTCGGGCCCGACAGAGACTTCTACGCGTCCGCCGGCCTGCCCCAGTACATCTGGTGCATCATCAGGCACATAGGCATCGACGCCATCGTCGCGGGCGCCTCCAAGCCCGGCAGCGACCAGGCGGACGTGCAGGACGAGTTTATGCGCGTGATTTACGGCAGCGGGGAGTGCCTCTTATTCCACCCGAAGGCCGGGGGGTGTCTCGTAACAGGTGGCGTCAAGGTAGGGTAGACGATGGAGGACGACGCGGACAACTTCTCGTTCGAGGGGGTGGGCCCCGAGATGGAGCCCGCCGCCCCCTACCGCGTATACAACGTCCGCCCGCTGCTGGACATGATGGACGCGAAGGTGTGGCCTGAGAGGACGGACCTGTGCTGCTGGTGGTGCTGCCACCCCTTCGACACCGTGCCCTGTCCGCTGCCCATCCGCTACAAGGAGGGTCGCGGGTTCGTCGTCAAGGGCTGCTTCTGCTCGTTCAGCTGCGTCAAGGCCTACAACCTCAAGGACAGCGGCTCGGCCTCCTGCGTCCGCGGGAGTCTCCTGTTCCTCATGACGCAGCGGCTGTGGAGGGCGGGGAGGCACGGCAGGCCCTTCCCCGGCGTGCCGGCCGCCCCCCGAGGACCTGCCTCGAGATGTTCGGAGGCCCCATGACCATCGAGGCGTTCCGGGCCAGCAGTCGCAGCGAGGTGCACATGCTGAAGGAGCCGCCCTTCGCCATGAACTTCCTGCCCGAGGCGGACTTTGTGCAGAAGATCAACGACGTCTCCCGGGCCATGAAGGCAGACGCGGTGGCGACCTACAGGCGGGACCCGGACAACCCCGCGCCGGTTAAGAAGGCGCAGCAGCCGGCCGGCACGCTCGCGTTGAAGAGGGCGCGACCCATGGTGGACTCCAAGTGCTCGCTGGACAAGTTCGTCAAGGTGGTCACCACGGAGAACGGGAAGAACCCCAAGAAACCGAAGAAGGCGTAGGGATGCACAGGTGGTGCGTCCACGCCCGGTCCGTAGCGTGCGACACCACCGCGTCCCCGTAGATGGGTATCTGGAAGGCGAAGCTGGCCAGCACGTTGATGGGCGATCCCGTGATCTCCGCCTCGCCGTTGTACTCCGCCGTGAGGCCACACGAGTCGCAGTGACGTCGATGGACCGGGCGCTCGGTTTTCAGCAGCGCTCGCTTAACCGTTCTCACGGCGCACGGGTCGCACGACCCGTGCGTCACATCTAGGTCGTCGCACGGGATGACGAGCAGGTCCATGATCTCGTAAAAAAAACTGTGTATCTGTATAATACCAATGACAGGGTTAAACGTGCCCCAGAGCGAACTGGACTACCTACTGCGGGCCACGCCAAACATGAACCAGCAGAACCTAGAGTCCCTGGCCATCGACATGATGCTGAAGAGTCTGCAGCAGCCCGCCCCCGCCGCCGCTCCGCTAGCTCAGGCGGCGTACGTGACCCCGCCCACACGAAAGCGAGGGCCCGGACGCCCGCCCGGGGCCAAAAACAAGCCCAAGGTGCCCTTGTGGGAGACCCCCTCCCCCGCCACGTGGGCGCAGAGCCCGTACGCCACGTCGCCCGCGCCCAGAAAGCCGAAGAAGCCGCGAACCGCGGCGCCCGACTGGGGCTGGGTGCCGCCGCCCACCGCCAGCTTCCTCCCCCCCAGCTGCCTCCCACCGCTTCCTACCCCCCTCTTTGGACTCCCCCCGCCGCGGCCCCGCCCCCTCTCCCACAATGGCCCGCTTCGGCCTTCTCCCCGCCGCAGTGGCCCGATCCGTCCGCGGCCAGTACCGCCCAATCGCTGGCCCAGCAACAACAGCGGCAGATCGAGGCGCTGTTCAACACCCCGGCTTGTACACGGCCTCCAGCAAGTCCTCGCCGGACGCGGGCATCCCCCCGCAGGTGTACATGCGCGAGTGGACCAACGTGGACGCCGCCGCCCGGGCGGCCCAGCCCGCCACGACGCCCGTCGGCGAAATCCTGCGATCCATGCACGCGGGGGAGAAGGTCGCCACGCCCTCCCTGATCGAAGCGCGCGTGGACTGCGCCTCGGGGGTGGCCAAGAGCCTGCCCCGGGACCGCGTGGTGGCGCTCGCCAAACGACTGTATCCCGACATCCCGGCGCAGGCCATCGAGACGGCCACCAAGGCGGACCTGTGCGCCATGGTCGCGGACGAGGCCATAGAGAGCATCACCAAGGCCTTGTGCGCCTCGACCATGTACGGCGGCGTGGACTCCAAGACGCGTCTCGCGTCCATCGCGGCCTTCATGACCAGAGCGGAGTCGCCCGAGGCCTTCGCGGCCATGCCCAAGGAGGCCCTCTGCACCATGATATCGAACATGCTCAAACCGGAGCAGAGGGCGGCCGTCATGGAGAAGGCGGGCGCCTCGCCCTCCTCCATCCCGTGGAAGGACTGGGCATCCAATATCTTCGGGGCGGTGGGGGCCATGGGGGAGGGGCTGGGGTCCGTGGGGGCTCTGCAGCACTTGCCTCAATGGGCACAGGGGTTGGCGCTTGCCGGGGGGGTCTTGAACAAGGACGGGGAGGACAGGATGAAGTTCATCCAGGAAAACGCGGGCCGATTCGCGTCTGTCGGAGGAAATGAGTTGGGCCTTTGGGACAGGACGAAGATCCAGGCAAACGACGCCGTGAACAGGGGCTCGGAATCGTTCCTGGGCAGGGCGGCAGGCACGATCACCAACGCGGTGGGAAACGCTGCCGGTGCCGTTGCGCAGGTCGCGGCCCCTATCGTGGCCCTCGGAACGGGTGCCGGCGTCCCTGCCACCGTCATGGCTGGTCTACAAGGCCTTGGAAGCCTGGCGAATTGGTGGCACCGGGGGAAGCAGTTCAAGGCGGGAGAGGCGCCGTCGGCGTGCGACCGGGCGTACTCGTGCTGCGTGGACGCCATGGACGCCTGCCACAACGCGCGGATGCAGAAGCTGGAGGCCTTCCTGAAGAAAAACAGGTCGCGGGTGTACACCTCCAAGGCCCCCTCCGGCGACCACGCCCTCCATCAGGATATGCTCTCCGTCTCCAGGCCCGTGTGTCGGCGCGGCGTGTGCTCCGTGCGCCTGGAGGCGGGCGACGGGGACTACTACACGCTGTGTGGTTAAATCGCGCGCTTTATTTCCGCTGCCCATGTGCAAAGGTGGATGGAGTCCTCCCCGCGCCCCCTCACGCTCATGTGCTCCGAATGCAACATCGAGAAGCCTCGCGGGGGGTACAACAGCCGCAACTGGAGGCTCCTGGGCCCCTGCCAGCTCTGCCACCGTGCCGCCCGCGTCAGAGACCGGTCCACGGTCGAGGGATACTTCCGCTTCCACCTGGACAGGCTCGCCCATTCTCCGAAGGGCGCGTCCGTCCAGCTCACCGTCCAGGATCTTGTGAAGATGTGGGAAGATCACAAGGGCCTGTGCGCGCTGACCGGGAGGCCCATGACGCACGAGTACAACCCGACGGGGGGAGGTACCCCGATTCGGCGACGGTGGATCTGATCGACTCAAACGACAGTTACCGCGCGGACAACGTACGGCTGGTCTGCTTCCAGGTCCACAGGATGAAGGGGGAGCTGCCGCTCTCCGATTTCGTAACCGTCTGCAGGAGTGTCGCAACCGCCGCCGGGCAGTTAGCGACGGCGAGCGCGGCGTCCCCCCCGCTCCGTGAGAGGTGGTCGGACATGGTATAAGTTCCCGAGCCCCCCCGGTTCGGGCAGGTTCTCACCACCCCCGCTGATCACCAGCGCCGCCTCTGTTGAGCGCCACACGTCCGCAGCGTCCGCACTCCCTAGCGAATTCCAGTCATGACGTCCACCATCGTCCTGTTCGAGGATTTCGACCCCTCCAAGATCGTATACCGGGACCCCAAGCGCACGGCCTCGGGAGGGCTGTCCGTGTACGTGAACTACATGAAGGATGGGAAGGAGGTGCCCATCCGCATCCAGACCCCGAGGATGCGCGCCCCGTTCGGGATAAGCCACTTCGAGGCCAAGACACCAGGCACCACCGCCCCGCCCAAGTACACGCTGGACCTGAGCATGGATGGGCACTACGACCCCGCCAGCGACACGGGCATTTTTTACAAGAAGTGGGTGGACTTCGACGACCTGAACAAGGACACGTCCGTCGAGAAGAGCACCGCCTGGTTTGGCAAGAAACTGAGCCGCGAGTTCGTGGACGAGCTCTACACCTCCGCCATCAAGCCCTCCAAGAAGGAGCAGTACCCGCCAACCTTCAAGTGCTCGGTCCCCTTCCGCAACAACAAGTTCGATTGCCAGTTCTTCGACGAGGACAAGAAGCCCGTCACCGGGTTCGAGCTGGAGAAGGGAATGGAGGTGCAGACCATCGTGGAGATATCGCGCCTGTGGTTCATGGGCAAGAAGTTCGGGTGCACGCCCGTCTTGAAGCTGGTGCAGTTTTTCCCCAGCAACAGGATGCCGCTAGGGTACTCCTTCATCGAGAAGGGCAGTGACGAGGAGATGTCCAACAACTCCGACGAGGAGCCCTCAAACTGAGTGACTTTTGACCTGTAAACTATTCCTCTTACCGATTCAATAAACTCTAATGCACGCGAATTGCGAATCCTACAATGAGTACCCAACGCAAATTAAATCGTAATGTTTAATTATCGAACCACATCCATGGCGCACAAGGGGACGATGAACGATCCCATAGATTTGTCGTTAGACGACGAGGACATAGAAATCATAGCGGGGTGGCCGGCTGGCAAGTACCCCACGCGCGCCCCTCGAAGTGTGCAGAACAGCACGGCGAGGTTGGCGGGCGAGAAGGGCGTGGATGCCCTCAGGGCCAGCACGCTACATCTGGTGGACGCGTTGGAGCGGGAAATCGACGCAGACCCGCATAAATAATCTCTGATGCATCTAGTATATCATCGACCATGTCTTCCGGATACTGCAATGCCATCGTGGACAGCAGCGAGGAGTACGTGGGCGTCCTGTCCCGCCCGGAGGTGTTCGACGGCATTTGCGGCGACGAGGCCTTCCAGAGCCTGCAGTCGGCCCTGAACGGCAACCTGGGCACGGCCTCCAGCATCATCCCCGCAAGCCAGTACGACCTCAAGTTCGGCATGGACACCCGCCAGAGGGAGTACCTCCTCAACCACGGCAGCACGTTCGAGGACCAGCTGGCCTTCGGCTCAGAGCGCCTGCCGGCCCCCGCGGACGTGGTCGGCGCCACCCTCGACGACTACAAGGTCGGCGTGGGCTACATCACCAGCAACAGCAAGGATTTCCCCGTATCGGACATCCAGACGCTGCGGCCATACATCCCGGCGCCGGTGAGCACCGACAACTGGGGCTCCATCGGGGTGGCCACCACGGGGGCCTTCGGCCAGCTCGTCACCAACAACACCACGCTGCTGGACCCGCGATTCTACTGGGTGTCCTCGGAGCCTACCGGGAACAGCATCTTCGGCTTCCCTGAGGTGGCGGACACCGCGGCGTTCGGCGTGTGGGGAGAGTCGGCAGCCCCGCAGTTGCAGAACATCTGGGGCGCACCCGGTGTCGTGTCCGTGGGCGGGCTGTAGAGTGCGTTCCCGGGAGGAACATTTTGTGTCTCATATTGCAACGACGGTCCCCTGCAAATGAACGGCCACGACGCGGAACAGTGGAGGGCGGACATGAGGAGCATGACCAGCGAGTACATCGAGATCGACAACGCCATCAAGGCCGCCTCCAAGGAGATGCTGCCCCTGAGGAAGCGCAAGAAGGCCCTGCAGCAAGACATACTGACGGGCATGGTGGGCGCGGGGGTGGACGCATGCAACATCTCCGGCACCGCCGACCGACTGGTCGTGAAGAACCACAAGAAGAAGAGGGCGCTCAAGGTGGAGGACTACCACGACCGGCTCCTGCGCTTCTTCGAGGGGGACCGTGACAAGGTGCAGGGGTGTCTCAAGGTGCTGTTCGAGCCCGTCTACCTGGAGGACGTGGTGCTCCGTAGGGTGAAGAAGAGGCAGAGCCGCAAATCCAAGAAGGAGCAGCACGCGCAGGAGATGGAGGAAGAGGCGGCGGCCATGGACGAGGAGGGCGAGGGCGGCGAGGAAGAAGAGGAGGGGGAGGACTGAGCACTCACCACTCCCGTCGCATGTCTCTGACGAAGTAGTCGATGCCGCTCGCCTCCCTGGGGATGTCCAAGTAGCTTCCGTACGCGTTGATCCACTCGCCGGACCAGGGCAGCGAGACTATATCGTTGTGGAAGGGGTGCCAGAAGGCCTCGGTGTTCCACCCTCGCCCCGTGCAACCGGGCATGGACGCGATGGACTCGGGCACAGTGGAAAGAACCGTGTGGTGGACGTGGCGGACCTGGCGTGTGTCATCTGCATGAACGCGGTGTACGACCCGGTTGTGATCGAGTGCCAGACGAGGGTGGAGGGGCGTAAATGCGAGTCGCTGATTTGCCGTGAGCCCTGCATGAAACTGCTGATCGAGAAGCAGAGGAGCCGCCCGGGCGTGGCGTCGGCGGTTTCTGGAAAGTGCATCATCTGCCGCAAACCGTGGCAGAGGTATCAGACCAGGCCCATGGTGACCCTTCACAACATAACCGCCAACCTTCGCAGGACCTGTCCGAACGCCGCGAACGGCTGCGACTTCACGGGGCTGCATCCCGAGATCCGCAACCACGCCCGCGAGTGCGCCTACGTCCGCGTGGAGTGCCCCAACCGCTCGTTCGGCTGCGAGAAGGTGATCCTCCGCAGAAACCTGGACGAGCACCGCAGGAACTGCGAGTTCTTCCCCTGCAAATTCTCGCTGAACGGCGACGGCTGCGTCCACACGGGACTCTTCGCGTGGATCCAGGAGCACGAGCGGACGTGCGAGTACAGTTCCGAGCCATGCGTGTCCGTGATCCAGCAGGCCAGGAGGAGGTACGGAGCCTGGAGATCATGCAACGAGAACAACCTGCTGCGATGGGACTTGTGCAGGCGCGGGGAGCCGTACGACGAGGCGACGTGTCCGTGTCACTCCCGTAACGCCGACGACGCGCGAACCGTCACCTACACGGCGACGGAGACTGCGCCCGTGGATATGAGCCGCGACGACCAGGAAGTCACCTCCAACGACTGGTTCGGACCCAACCCGCCCCGTTTTGCCAGGGGGGCCGCCGAGGACGCTAGTGCCGAATCATGACCGACGACCCGCTGCCCTGGTCGCTGGTCGCGGACCACCTGGACGCGAGCGACCTGGAGAGGCTGCGGTTCGCCATGAAGGGGGACGCGGACTACCGTGCTGCACTGAAGGGGCTGGAGGGCGACTTGGATGCCAAGAGCCTGAGTCTCCGTGCCCGCCTGGCGCCCTTGTACAGTTCGGTCGTCGCTTCATCGCACGACGCGAACCGGTTCATACAGGCCTTCAGGGCCATGAGAAACGTCGTGATGGAGTACGGGGGGAGCGCGCACGAGGACAGGGTCATCTCTTTCGTGCACGCCATGAAGCCCGCGGCCATAACCCCCGAGGGGTGGACAAAGGACCACACGCTCGCGGTGGAAATGCTTTTCCCGATCGCTCAATTCGACACGAGGTCCTGGGAGTGGTACGACCACCTGACGCGGGCGGTGCTGATGCTCATCCATGGCGACTCCGCCAGCAAGAACCACCCCACGATGAGGGCCTACTGGCTCTTCGGCAACGCGTTCGGGATTGAGAACGCCGTCACATTCCTGACCCTCACGTTGATCCTCTTCCGGGACTTTGCTTACGATAAGCAAAACTTGCGCCTGTTCCTGCATCTGTACAAGAGAGCCGCGGACCGGAGGGGGGACGCCATCCGCTTCTGGTTTGCGGAGACCAACGCGACCTACATCAACCCGCGCGTACGGGGATCCCACCACGAGCTCATGCCCGCCATGATGCCGACCGGGTTGCGATTCCCCCAGATCACTCGTGCCGCGAGGGGGGACTACTCGTGCAGGAGGACCGGGATGGGTCCTATTGACGCCTGGGTGGATGAGAGGGTGGAACACTTCCGCTGCCTGGCAGACATCTACAAGAGGCGGCTGGAGCGTGCTTTTCAGATGATGAAAAACGAGAACGCCGGCAAGCTGGCATTTTGCTCCCTGAAGTGGAGCAATATAGCCTGGCCCGCGTGTGCCTCGTACGCCAACCACGAGTGGATCGTGCGCCTGTTCAACGAGCCCAGCCTGCACATTCGTAGCGATATATAATTCTGCGTGCTTTCCTATATGGTAGATGGGTGCCTGCGTCTCGCGAGATAAGAGGGTACTTCCGCGTAACGATGCGCTGAGTCCGCTAGACATCGCGTTGATGGTACACAGGGCGAAAACGAGATTGCCGATTCGTGCAAAGTGTTTGAATTAAACCAAGTTGTCATTCCAAAATTAATAAATGCACTCATTAAAGACAAACAGACATGGACACAATCGCCTGGTTGAGATCCGCACGTATGTTTGGGATCGCCTTATTCGACGTCCTCGCCACCCTAGCGGTGGCCGCGGGGTACAGCGCCTACAAACGAAGGGCCGTGAACCTGCGCGACATGGCCGTCAAGTTCCTACTGCTACTCCTCGTCGGGGAGCTGCTCCATCTGCTCCTGGAGGTGGACACCCGCGTCACTCGATACCTCACTCGCCCATGACCGCGTCGAGCCCGTAGCGCCTGCCGCAGTTGCCGCCGAACCCGTGGAACACGTCGTAGATGTACGTCAACGTGCGTAGGCAGAACACGCAGCAGTTGCTCCTCATCCAGCTGTGGAGGCACTCGCGCGGGTTGGCGGCCATGCGCTCCATCTGTTTCTCCATGCCCGACGTCCACCCGGCCGTTTTGTACACCGTGCCATCCTTCATCGCCACCAGGATGGTCTGGGTGTACCGCCATCGCTTGAAGTCGTACTTGAACCCCCACATGTTTCCCAAGCTGTCGAGAGAGAACAAGATGATGAGAGGGCCGAGATGCGAGCTCGCATCCTCCATCAGCCGAGCGGGCATGTACACGCAGCCGTACCCCACAGGGGCGATCACACGCCTGTTGGCGCGAAACCCCGCGTTCAGAATGGTGGCGAGCTGGTTGGCGCCCTGGCACGCGAGGGGAGGGGGGAGCAGCCCAGCTGCGTGGGGAGGGTGAGGGTGTGGGTACTCCCCTTGGAGCCAAAGAGGGTGAATGCGACCTCGTTGGCGCCCGGGCCGCAAGGAAACATCCACTCCAGGACACTCTTCAGCTCCAGAAAGGCCTTCTCCACGCGGATGAATCTCCTGTCGTTGACCAGGAAAGAGGTGGGGGTCTTCCTCTCAGCCAGGTGGAGCACGCTCTTGATGGTTTCCTTCAAACGCCTCACCACCCACCCTGGTAGGCCCTGAAACTGCTCTCATCCCTCCCCATGAGCGGGTGAGACATGCACTTGATCAACTGAAACGCGGCCGAAAACTCCGACACGACCCCTTTGAAGAGGGCCTTGTTGAGTGCCATAGTCATGGCAGCATCCTGCAGGGGCATCTTGGAGAGAACATCATTGAGCACTTCTTGTGGAAGATCTTCTAGCCTCTTCCCTGCCTCTGCCACTTCCTGCTGCCTCCCCCCCTTGCTTGGATGCTGCATCCTTGCCAGCTGCTGCTACCAGGTCAGGAAGGATGGATAGCACAAGGAAATACACCCCAGTCACCAGCACTGCTATGTCAAGCTTGGATGTGGCTCTGTGGGCACCTGAGAAAATGACCAAGGCCTTCACTGGGGTGCTGTCAGCCTTAAAATCTGAGAGCAACACAAAGGGTAGCAGCTGGGAAAATAGGAAGGTAGCTGAGGTGAGTGAATCTGTGGCAAAAGCCTTGTCCATGGCATCTATAGTAGGGGGCATACTTTTTTTCATGTTGCCGGCGTTAGCGGCAGGCGCGGGAGAGACGCGGCGGTTATCAGAAAAATGCAGGGTCGGCGGCAGGTTACGAAAAGTCGGCCGAGACTCCATGGCTATCGGGCCTTTGCCGGGGAGTTATTAAAATTCTGCCAGGATTCCGTGGCGCGGGGGGCAGTCCCGTGGAGTTACCAGAAGTTGGCCGACAGCACGGTGCGTGCATGCATGGGGCGCGGCGTCGGAGTTCCCTCAAGTTTCCCGCCAGTCCGGAACGCGTGCCGCGGTGCCGGCGGTTACCGAAAGTTTCCCGCGAGTTCGCCGGCAAATCTGGGCCACAAACGAGGCGCTGTGGCGGGATTTGCGCCGTTTGCGCGCGGCCACCCCCGCACAACCGGCAGGATACCGCGTTCACGCCGGAGCTACGAGGATTTATGGGAAATTTGCCCCCCACCTGGCCATCTCTCACAAGCTGAAAGCCTCATGGCACCTCCCAACCAGTGGCAAGAATGCACCTTGTTACCATGTGATTTTCGCATCTCGGCCGGTGTTCGACTAAAAGGGCCAGGTTTTTCTGTGTCCACTACATAGAAAACCATGGCTGGAAAGAAGAAGCTGTCACATTCACCAATTCCATGGTGCAGTGACAAAGCCCCTCCTCCCCCACCATTCGAGGCCAGGGCATCCAAAAAGTCCAAAGTTTGTGGAATGATGCTGCTGAGGGAGTCATCTGGTATAGGGGGCAAACAAGAGGAGGCAAGTGAGGAATTTTCGGCCGGAAAACTCGCAAGACAGGGATTTAATGATGACCAGCATGTGACCACCCTCCTGTCATGAACCCAACCCTGCCACTGTTTTCCCAGATGATGATGAGAGGGAGGAGGGGATATGGCGAGGGGGAGGAGGAGCGGTCCCACACCACCCCCAGAGGAGGAGGAGGAGCTGACTTTGGTGAGGGTGGAGTGGATGGAGGCAGCTGAGAGTCCTAGTAGTTGGGTCGCACCGGCGGGATACCACGACCTCTGAGGCCTTCAAGGAACCTCGCTGGCGACCCGGAGGGGATGAATCCCTTCAATCACCGACTGCAAGACCTTCTCGGAGGAGCGGATCATGGAAATCGCGCGCATGGTCGCAAGGTCGCATCGTGGAGCCCACTCGCCCGTGCATCATGCGAGGACATCTTCAAGCATGTACATAGCCAGAGCTCAACCCCTTCGGCGACGAGGACGACGACGCGCGCCACGCCACCTGCTGGAAGTACGTGAACTGCTGCGACTCCGTCCCGCTCGTCTACGAGGCCCTCAACAAGAGCAACCTGGCGGTCATGTCAAGGCTGCACGGCCTCATCGCGCAGATGGAGGAGGTGGGACCCACCGAACTCGTGGGTGATGTCACCGATGCCGTGGGGCGCGTCTTCACCATGCGTGAGGCGGTCTGCTGCATCCTCGAGGCCCGGCTGCCCCAGAGGGAGAGGAGAGCCTGCTCCTCTCCAAGCTGATCGTGCGGCTCTCCCACGGGAGCGCCGAGCTCAACGATCTGCACAGGCTCATGGTCATCCTCACAGCCCACTGGCACCACATGGGCTACAGGAAGGGGAGGAGGACAGCGACGACGGGGTCTACGTCCGCGAGTTCACGCCCGAGGGCCACGACACCCACTACTGGAAGAAGGTAACCACCATCAAGAAGTGGGTGCGCGAGATGACCAGTCCGGAGTACCCCATCCCGTGGAAGATCTGCCAGAGGGATGGCAGCACGTGCAAGAAGGCCACCGAGCACATCATGGAGTCGGCGCCAGCCGCCTTCCCGTCCGCCCCAAGGACCGCCACGTGTTCGCCTTCCGCAACGGCATATACCGCGCCGACACGGACGAGTTCTTCCCCTACGACGGCCCGCGCAAGCTCCCCAGCGACGTGGGGGCGTGCCGGTACTTTCCGGATGCCCATGTGCCCCCCGAGTTCTTCGAGGAGGGCGCGTTCCGGGGCGAGTTCGAGGACGGAGAGTGGGTCGACATCCCCTGCGAGCCGGTGTCCACCGTACTGGAGTTCCAGGGCTACTCGCGCAACGTGCAGAAGACCTTCTGGGCACTCGCGATCGGTCGCATGCTCTACAACCTCAAGGAGCTGGACATGTTCGAGGTCATGGTCTTCCTCAAGGGCATGGCGGGGTCGGGCAAGTCCACGCTCATCAACATTATGAACCTCGTCTACGGGCCGGAGGTGGGCGTGCTGTCCAACAACATCGAGAGCATGTTCGGACTGTCCAAGCTCAAGGACAAGTACGCCAACATCACCGTGGAGATCGACGAGCGGTTCAAGCTCACCCAGAGCGACTGGCTGTCCATGGTCAGCGGGGAGCGCATCTCCATGGCCGTCAAGCACGGCGACCCCATCACCGAGGACTGGCGCCCCCCCCTGCTGGCCGCCGGGAACAAGATGTTCTGGACCTCGGACAACGCCAGCCAGATCAGCCGCCGCCTCGTGCTCTTCCCGTTCGACAAGAAGCCCGAGGAGCCCGACGCCACGCTGGCCCACCGGATGAAGGCCAACGTCGCGGCCATCATCGTGAAGGGCAACCGCGCGTACAGGGCGCTGGTGCGGGCCGTCGGCAGCCGGTCGGTGCACAAGTACATCGACCCCCAGTTCACCGAGTGGCGCAGGCAGGCCGCCGAGAGCTCCAGCCTGCTCATCACCTTCCTCAACTCCGTGTCCTGGGTCGAGCGCGGGGAGGAGTGCTACATGCCCTGGGACCTGTTCGAGAAGAAGTTCACCGAGTGGGCGGGGGCGCGGGACAAGCGCAAGACCAACATGGACGAGGACTACTACAAGTACATCTTCGCGGAGTTCAACATCCGGGTGGTCAAGGACAGGACCTGGAAGAACTACCCGCGCAACTCCAACACTCGCAAGCGGGCCATCTGGCTCTACGGCGTGGACTTCAACTTTGACGAGGAGGAGGCGGGCGGCTCGTGAGAGGCGCCTTTGTGTTTATCACCGTGCCCGCGTGGCCGGTTGGTGGTTGGCGTGCATGCCACAATTGGATGTTTGCTGTGGTCCCTCGTGTTTCCTATGCAATACTACGATCCAAGTCAATGGTAATAACGATGCCTTTTTTTTAATATCACGCAACTGTAATTGACTCCCATGAAGTGCAAGTCTCTCACTAGACAGCGCCAAAGATGCAAGAACCGGGCAGTGGTAGGCAGCACATACTGTAGTTGCCATAGGAAGGGCGGGCAGTATCGAACGCACACGATGAATGCGCTGACACGTCGAACGAGTCGTCCCCGGAGAAACAGCTCTCGCCCACAGCGCAGACAGATGGCTGAAGTTGGGTATAGCCCCGTGCCTTATCATCTCCTGCCCAATCATCGTAGTCCTCTCAACCCCGATACCGACCTCCCAGGCATGCCTGCAAGAAAGGAAATTTATGACAGGGTGGTGGGGGATTATAAAGTGATGATAGAAAAACACGGAAGGGGTGAAAAGTGGGACCCATCACCTGGAGCCTTTGGCGGCTACGGCTTGGCTCAGAGACACAATATAACCAATGAGGTGAGGAAACAGGGTCAAACGAGCGACAACCAGGACGTCTTGGGAAACGCAGTGATTGGCGTATTCAATGAAAATGCGCGTGACGGTAGCTATCAGTACCAACTGTACCTGGACAAGGCGAGGGGGTGGAGAGGTGAAGTCGCTCCCAGGAGGCCGCCTCAACGGTACAACACCGCCTATTCCATTGCCGAGTTCCATAAGGAGGGGTTGTCGGGGGGTGACCTAGGCGTTCCCGTGTCCTCCAATGACGAGAGGGAAGATGATGATGAATAAAGTGGAAAATGACGCCGCTGACTAGAAGGCGGGAGTGCTCGAGCCGGCTACGGGGTACGAGTATGTGTCGGCCGAGTCGGATGAGGCGTACTTGTCCGCCGAGTCGGGTGATGAAGGCGACCAGAGTGAGCACGTGATGAGAGCGAGGAGATAATAGCCTGAGTGACCGACGGTACAACTGAGACGCCGCGGATATTTAATCGCCACAATAGTAATAAGCGCACTCATGACATCCCTCAGACTCGCCCATCCCAGCTGGTCGTTCGCCTCGCCACAACAGTCCACCGCGTGGGCGGGGGTCAGGCCGTTCCGCGGCGCGCAACAGCCCAGTCCCGTGACGTACGGACGAGGCGGCATGCTGGCCCAGCACGCGCGCGCCGTCTTCGCGGCACTGGGCTTGCCCCACGTCGCGGACTGCGACCTGGAAGCCGTCGTGAGCGACGCGCTCCTCGGCCTGCTCATCTTGTGGCTGATCCACACCGCTCGCGGGTCCGTTGCAGGGTGAGCGCCAGGCGGCGTATCGAATCCCTCGCGTTCGTCCCCCCCTTGGTTCCGTTGGCGGGGGGCGGGGCCTTGGGTTTGCTCTCCCCCCCATTCGGCCCCCACTCGATGTACACCATGTTCTCCCCCACCTGCTTGACGCGGAACCCGCGATGGGTCAGCCGCCGTCCGACGTGCTTCACCACCTCCGAGGCCTTGTAGATGGGCAGCCCGAACTGGTACAGCGGCACCGTGTAGAAGGCGAACTGCCGCCCCTGGCGCGCGCTCGACTCGATCACCGTCTCCACGGTGTGCATGATGCGGTCCTCCGTGATGCGGCTACCCCGCGCGGATTCTCGAGACATGTTGTAGGCTCGGTCGGCGGTGATCACGCCCCTGCTGCGGTTCATTTCGCCACCCTCACTAGATAGCACACATGGATATTTTCGGGAGCGCGCTCTGGTCGCACATGGAACAGTGGGCCACAAACCACGGGCACGGAGCCGCGGCCGCCGAGGAGGATGTCCCCAATGCCATACTGGTCGACCCCGAGTTCGGAAACGCCGCCATGATCGTCAGGTTCCCCCCGACTTCTCCTACCACGAGGTGTGGAAGCTGTTGGGTGGCAAAGCCCCCCCAAGTTGATGGACATCGTCCGTCCGAGGCGCAAGGAGACGTGGGGCAAGGCCGTAGGCGTGTACGTGGGTGGGTCGGAGCCGCGCAAGCACAACCGTCTCGCCACACAGATACTGGGGGAGCCGATCCACGGGAGCGCGCTCATGATTAAGACGCTCGACGATGGAAAGACGCCCACCAAGGTGGTCCACACGTGCAGGAACGAGGTCATCGCCATGTCGCGGGTCCCAAAGGCGACGTGGATCGAGATCCTGTGCGCCGAAGAGAATGCCCCCGTGGCCGGGCACGCATACCCCACGTGCCGCGTGTGCAGGCGCCCCTACATGGCGCTCGAGAGGAACGCGCCCATCTGCACCTGCTCCGTGACCACGCAGAACGTGAGTGTGGTATAAACGGCCCCTTTTTTTCCTCGCACTAGTATGACTAGCAGCCGCCATGACGACCTACTTGTGCGAGAACCTGGGGACCACCAAGGTGAAGCGCATCGTCGCCAACGAGGTGGCGGGGGACACGGAAGCCAGCGCCACCAACAAGGACCTCACGCTCACCGGCACCAACATCATTCTACAGCCCACCGTAGGGAACGTCCAGGTAGTGGGCACCCTCTCCGTGAACGACACGTCCGTGGACCTCGGGAGCTTCACGTTCCAAAACAGCACCATCAGCGCCCCCGGGACGTTGACGATCGACGGGGAGACGAACGTGCGAGTGGGGGACGTCACGGTATCCGGCAGTACAATCAGCAGCGTCACGGGCCCGCTCTCCCTCACGGCCCCCGACAACGCCGTGCGGGTGGAGAACGTCACCTTCGCGGACGGCGCCGTGAACACCACCACGGGGGCGCTCACTCTGTCGTCCCAGACGGGCATCGTCCAAGTATGCGACGTCGCCGTTTTTGCGGACACGCTGACCAGCAACGCGGATTCGTTGCATCTAGGCGCGGCCGTGGACGTCCGCGTCGACAAAGACCTGTACTTGCACACGGGAGTTATCACCACGCCCGTCGACACCGACCTGCAGATCGCCCCAGGGAGCGGCGTGGTCCGGATCGTGGGCGAGCTGCAGGTGGACGGGGTGCTGAACAGCGTCGACACCATGACCACCAACCTGCAAGTGGACGACAAGACCATCACTCTCGCGGACGCCGTCGATAACGTGAAGGGCGACGGCGCCGGCCTCTCGTGGCCGGCAACGCCGCGTACGGCCCGCGAGCCCTCACATGGAACATGGGGACGGCCGAGACCAACCAGGACAAGGGGGGGTACACCGGGTCGTATTGGCACCTCGAGGGCGGCCAGTTCATGATCTCTCGCACCATCGCGCAGGCTGATAGGAAGGCGCCGGGGACCGAGGTGCTGCTCTCCCAGCTCGTGAGCGGGGCGGACACCTACCGGTGGGAGTTCACCGGCGGGTCCGACGTCAGCAACGTCGGGGCCAGGTCTTTCGATCTGCTGAGCGGCATCACCTGGGACAACGGGATGTTGATCGTGAGCGGGACCGCGTCCGTCGACAACCTGACCCTCGCCGCGACGTACACCGTCGTCGTGAAGGTGATTCCCCAAACGGACATGTCGGCGGTGAGCGGGGAACAGGACATCATTTTCAGCGGGGACGTCGGCATCGTTCTGCTCAACAACGGGCACGTCGCGCTCAAACACAGCGGCGGGTCGGTATCGAGCACCGCGGTGGTCGGAGCGGACCCGCTCGTGGCGGCCCTGGTCATCGCTGGCACCTCGGCCAGCGTCTACGTCAACGGGGTGCAGGCGGTGTCGCCGCAGACCGTCACGCTGACGGGAAGCCAGACACTGTCGCTGCTCCACGGTGCCAGCGGGGGGCCGTCGGGTTCGACGACCTGCGAATCATCGACGGGGTGGCTGTCACGGATGCCAACACCTTGCTGTACGGGTGGCGGGAGATGTACGCGGAGCCCAAGACCGTCACGTACGGTTTCCGCATCGCCGACGACGAGAGCCTCGAGGTCGTGAAGGTGCGCGGCTCCAACTCCACCAGTCGCGTATTCCACGACCCCGCGCCGTGTACCGTGACGGGGTCGAACGACATGGGCTCGATCGCGGACGCCGCCGCGGACGTCATCATGCGGACCCTGAACTGAAAATATCTACCCGTGATAGGATAAGGAAATGGTCCAGCTCACCGGAACGGTGCGCACCTCCTCGGTGGTGATCCAGAGCGACGGAGGAGACATCGGGGACTTCGAGATAAGGACGCACGATGACGAGTTGTCCATGCGGTTCCGGAAGGCGGACGGCGCGACCCAGGACGCGATGATGTACAGGGAGGACGACCAGGGGCCCAAGGCGCCATCCGTCAGCCCCTACTGGCTGATGAACGACGACATGCAGGTCGCGGGCGACCTCCTCGTCACCGGAAAGGTCGTGTTGGGGGCCGCCCCCTCCGGCGACAACGATGCGGTCACCAAGGCGTACGCGGACCAGGTGGCCATCGCCCCGGCCAGTCTGAACGACGCCACGGATGTGGAGTACACGGGCACGCCCGCCGGCGGTCAGATCCTCGCGTGGAATGGCACCGTCTGGACGAACAAGACGCTAAAGACGGCCTACTGGACCGAGGTGTTCCATTACAACGGGAACATGTCGGGAACCCCTGTCTATATGGTTACGGGAGCGGGGATCCCGTTTGCGCCCTCTCTGCCCTACACCATCGACGTTGATACGCTGTGTGTGAGCGCCTTCAACCTCCCCAACGCCGCCACGCACGCCTTCACGGTGCTGGTGAAAAAGTTTGACGGCACCACCCTGGCGACGCTCTCTACCGGCGACATGCCCCAGGTGGACGTGTTGGGGCCTCAGGGGTCGGCGAGGGGCGCCTGGGTTAAGAAGAGCGTGACCCCTTTCACAGTCAGTGCCGCCGATGTCATATATCTTCAATTGTCGGACTACACGGGCACGGGTATCGCCGTGTCCGCTCAGTTGTCCGTGGCGCGACTGGAGAACTAATAATATCCGTTGTATTAATGAATAAACATCGAGATGCACCACACGTCCGTGTTGAAAGTCTGCTCTATCCACGTGACGGGATCGGCACCCGCCGCGTGGATCATTACTCAGGACAACGGAGTGCTAGTCGTTCGTAAAATGCCGATGGACGCTGACTTGTTGAGTATATCCCAGGACGGGATGGTGCTTGACGGCGACGTCAAGCTCTCTCCGACCTGTTCGTAAACAGCGTGCACTTACCCGCCGACGCGGATTACGCCAACGCGGCCACCGGGAGTCTCGTCCCCAAATCGTACATGCCCTCTCGCCAGCACGCCTTCACGCAGGGCCTCGACCACGCGTTGGTGACGGACACCGAGAAAGATGCCAACTATTACAACAACACCCAACCGGACGCGTTGTGGTATTACGCAACTTCCAAGTGGGGGCCGTACACTATATCGCAAACGGAGTACACGCGCCGGAGTCGAGTGTTCACCGCTGTCGTCCCGTGGGCCGAGACCCAGACGCCCGCCTTTCGGTACGCCTCCTTCGGTTCCCCGCCCTCCGGCCAATCCGTCGCGGTCATCAACGCGTTTCCCCACGCCCAAAGCACGTTGATCTACAGCTTCACCCTCTTCCTCCGCGGTCTGCAGATCGGCAGCGGCGGGGGCGGCAACCTGATCAGCGTCAAGGTGCGCGTGCACGACACCGCGGTCGGGACGGGCTTGTACGATGACGAGGTGGTCCGCGAGGTGGACCTGGCATCCAACGAGGCCGTGAGCGTCAACGGATCCTTCGCCGACGGGTGGTGGAGCTGGAAGAAGTCCCTGACATGGGTCGGCGTTGGCAGGATTACCATGAACGCCGGATCGGCCTACCGCGTATCCCTCAAGATCACGCTCTCCTCCCCGGTCGCGCAGGCGGACACGAACACCTACGCCACCGTGCATCTCAGGAACCTGAGCGCCACTTTCAACGCGCAGACGTTCTCCGGATCCGTGCCCGCTCCGACGGCCACCGCGACCACGATCACCGTTACCCACTCCCTCTCCATGTCGGGGGGGAACAACTGGGCGATCCTGTGCCGCGTGTACAGCGCCTCCAAGGCCTCCGCCACCGCCGCCGAGATCTACACCAGGTCGGGCGTGGCCGCGTCCCAGTTGGTGGCATCCGCGGCGTTCGCGCGCAACAGTAACGGGGCTCTCTTGTCCACCCCCCTGGTGTTCTCAGGTCTGACCCCCTCCGCCACCTACCACGTGTACGTCGTCGCCAAGGGATCCTCGGGCGCGTACAGTCAAGCGTACGAACACGTCGTGGTCATGTCCACCCCTCCCTCGCTCACCCTGACGGCCGCCGCGTCGTACCTGGCCAGCAGCCCCGCCGTGACGGCCACCTTCTCCAAGACCGTCACCGGGTTCGCGATCGGCGACGTCTCCGTGACCAACGGGACCGTCGACACCGTGACCGGCAGCGGCACGACCTACACCATCGCGCTCAAGGATATTACCCCCTACTCTCCTACCACCGTGAGCGTGGGCGCCGGCGCCGCCGTGGACTCGCTCGGGGACGGCAACACCGCGGCGAACCCCGTGATTCACGTACGCCCCCCGCCCGCGGTGACCCTCTCCACTACGAGCCTGACTCCCCGGACGCCCAACCCCGTCGCCAGGCCCGTGACGGCCACCTTCACCCGCCCGGTCACCGGATTCGTGGTGGGCGACGTCGCCGTGACCAACGCGAGCGTCTCCGACTTCGTCGCCGTCGACGCCGCCACCTACACGTTCAACGTCACCCCCACCATGGCCGACAACGCGACGACCGTGAACGTGGGCGCCGACGTCGCGACGGACACCTTGACGGGGTTCGGCAACACGGCGGCCGCGACCCTCAGCTTCACCTACTCGTACGACCCCTCCTTAGACACCGCTTTGTACGCGTGGTACGACCCGTCGGACGGCACCACCCTTTTCAGCAACACGGGGGCACCGCCGTCCAGAGCACCGCGGGAGGGAACGTGCTGCGGATGAACGACAAGAAGAACCTGGCCTCGGGATATTACGTGTCCCAGTCCAATTCCGCGAAGACGCCCATACTGGACACCACCGAGCTCAACGGAAAGACGTCCCTCCGCTTCATCAACAGTCGCTCCGGACTTCTGACCTCGTCCTCCTCTACATTCTGGGGATCTATCGGGACCAAGTCGTCCGTGGTGATAGTCGCCAAACAGCTGATAACTGCTACGTACCCCGACACCAACAACCCCGGAACCACGGACTATATCAGAGGATTCATGTTTGGAAGCACGACGTCGTTGAGAGCGAATCGGTTAAGTTACCATACCACGGGGCCGGGTAACGTCGTAGCCGTGACACAGGGTCCTGGGACAACCCAGGTATATGTCTCGATGGCCATAAGACATAATTTTTTCGACAACTCGCAGCACGTCCTCGCGCTTTCGGTGGACACGGTATCGAACACTTGCACAACCAGATTCGACGGGCGTACCGCAGACGCGGCTGGCGGGTCAGATCCCGAAACCTTCACAGGCAATCTCGCCGTCGGTGGCGATTCGAATAACGCAGTCCGCGCCTTCGACGGGTGGATTGGCGAGATTCTGATATACAGCACCGAAAAGACGTCCGCCGAATTAGAACTGATCCGCGGGTACCTCGTGAACAAGTGGGCGACGCCCCAGACCGTCCGTCTCACCGTCGGCCTGACCACTTCCACCGCGACCCCGACGACCAGCCCCGTCTCCGTGACCGCCACCTTCTCCGAATCCGTCGCGGACTTCACGTCCGGGGACGTCGCGGTGACCAACGGGTCCGTCACGGCTTTCTCGGGCAGCGGAACCACGTACACGATCACGGTCACGCCCACCACCCCCTTCTCCCCCACGACCGTAGATGTGGCTGCCAACGCGGCCCAGACGGCGTCCGGGAAGCTCAACATCGTCGCGAACCAGCTGACGTTCACCTACACGCCGCCGCGGCCCACCGTCACACTGACCACGGCCAGCTCGACGCCGACCGGCAACCCGGTCCAGGTGACGGCCACGTTCAGCGCCGCCGTCACCGGGTTCGAGTTGGGCGACATCGCCCTCACCAACGCGACGGCCTCTAATCTGGCCGGCCCGTTCCTGAGCAACGATTACACGTTCGACGTGACCGCGCTGACCGCCTACCAAGCCACGACGGTGGCCGTGGGCACGAACGCCGCCTACGACACCGCGCTCGGAGCCGCGGTAGGCAACACGGCCTCCTCCACCCTGTCCTTCACGTACTCGCCAGCTCCGACGGTGACTCTCGCGCTGGGAACCCCGACGGGGTTCAGTTACCCCGTGACGGCCACCTTCATCACGTCGGTCACCGGGTTCGCGTTGGGCGACATCGCCGTCACCAACGGGACCGCTTCCAACCTTTCGGGAAGCGGCGCCACGTACACATTCGATGTGACCCCTACCATGTCGGACTTCGCGACGACGGTAAGCGTGGACGCGGGCACCGTGACGAGCGCAACGTCGGGGGTCGGAAACACGGCCTCCAACACTTTGTCGTTCACGTACTATTACAACCCGGCAACAGACCCCGCCGTGTACGCGTGGTACGACCCGTCGGACGCCACCACCCTGTTCAGCGACACGACGGGGACCGCCGTCCAGAGCACCGCTGGCGGGAACGTGCTGCGGATGAACGACAAGAAGAACCTGGCCTCGGGATATCACGTGTCCCAGTCCAATTCCGCACTGACCCCGATTCTGGACACCACCCAGCTCAACGGGAAGACGTCCCTCCGCTTCATCAACAGCCGCTCGGGACTTTTGACCTCGTCCTCCACCTTCTGGGGATCTATCGGGACCCAGTCGTGCATGGTGATAGTCGCAAAACAGCTGACTAGCGCTACCTACCCCGACACCAACAACCCCGGTGCCACGGACGTCATCAGAGGCTATATGATTGGGAGTACCGCGAACAGGTCGAATCGATTCGTGTACCAGGTGACGGCGCGTGAAGTCATAGCCGCGACAACGGGTCCTGGGTCAACCCAGATATACGTCACGATGGCATCGAGACCTGGTTTATTCGACAACACGCAGCACGTCCTCGCGCTTTCGGTGGACACGGTATTGAACACTTTCACAACCGGATTCGACGGGCGTACCGCAGCCGCGGCTGGCGGGTCAGATCCCGTAACGTTCACCGGCAATCTCGCAGTTGGCGGCGATACGACTAACGCGGTCCGCGCCTTCGACGGATGGATCGGCGAGATCCTCATCTACAACACCGCCAAGACCTCCGCCGAGTTGGAGCTGATCCGCGGATACCTCGTGAACAAGTGGGGCACTCCGCCGACGATTCGTCTCACCGTCGGCCTGACCACTTCCACCACGACCCCGACGACCAGCCCCGTCTCCGTGACCGCCACCTTCTCCGAATCCGTCGCGGATTTCGCGTCCGGGGACGTCGCGGTGACCAACGGGTCCGTCACGGCTTTCTCGGGCAGCGGAACCACGTACACGATCACGGTCACGCCCACGACCGCCTACTCGCCCACGACCGTGGACGTGGCGGCCGGCGCGGCGTCGACCGCGTCCGGAAAGCTCAACATTGTCGCGAACCAGCTGTCATTCACGTATGCCCCTCAGCCCACCGTCACGCTGTCAACGTCCGCGGGGTCCACTTCCGCCTGGAGTTTCATATCCGCGACGGCGACTTTCAGTCGAGCGGTGACCGGTTTCGCGTTGGGCGACATCACGGTGACAAACGGGACCGCCTCCAATTTGGTCGGCAGCGGGGCGTCGTACACGTTCAACGTGACGGCGACGACGGCCAATTCCGCCACGTCCTTCAGCGTCGGCGCAGGGGCCGTGACAGACGCGGTGTTCGGGACCGGCAACTCGGCTTCGAACTCGCTTTCGTTCACCTATACGCCATACAACCCCGCCACCGACTCGTCCCTGTACGCGTGGTACGATCCCACGGACTCGTCGACGCTGTACAGCGACACCAATTTTACCACGCTCGCCACGACTTCAGTGAGGGGCATGAAAGACAAGAAGGGGACCCAGCACTTACTTTGCGGCACCACCAACGCGCCGACCATCGACAACACTAGCTTAAACTCTAAGCGGTCTCTTCAATTCAGTTACAGTTTGCGTAACGGTCTCCAGAGCAACGGGGGTTTCTGGGGTCGTCCGCAAAACACCTTGATCGTCGTCGCAAAATCAAACACCCCGAGTGTTTACCCTAGAAATTCGGGAATTTCCGCGAAAGGCCTCGTTGTCGGTGCTCAAAGTGATTACGGACTGGGCATATGCAACAACTGCGACGATTACAAGTTTTATGCGATTTTGGGTATGAACGGGGCCGTTCAACCAATCTGCACGAATGCCGAGTTTTACGATGGCCGGGCGCACGTGCTGGCGCTGTCGTGCGACCTAGGAAGCACGCCAAAAACGTCCATTACCAGATTTGACGGTAAAGATGGTGGGGCGTACGTCGGTACTCTCGAACAGGTGAGCGGAAGGCTGTGTGTGGGCGCAGATATAGATTGGAGCAGTCGTAACTGGGACGGATGGACCGGCGAGATCCTGATCTACAGCACCGCCAAGACCGCGGCCGAGCTCGAACAGATCCGCATCTACCTCTCGGAAAAGTGGGGCACTCCCGCCACACCCCCCGCGTAATCCATAAATACCGAGACGCCCTCCGCCCCCCATCCGCGACATGGCCACAGCCACGCCCGAGACGCGCGCGGACGGCGCGGACACCCCCGCCCCCGAAACGAGTGGCGCAGCGGACGCCGCGGACGCGCCCAAGCCCCCCAGGAGCGCGCTGCAGTCGTACCTCGCCCCGGTGCGCGCCGACGGGCCGAGCGGGGCGGACATCTTCGCGGGCAAGATCCGCGTCACGCCCGACGGCCTCGCGTCGGTCATCGACCTCGTGAGGGTGATTTGCTTCATGGACGAGAATGGGACGTTCGCCAGTGACTCCAAGAACAGTGCGCTGAGATACTGGGCGAGGCTTGAGAAGGAGCATTCGGAACTCCGGACAAATTGTCCGGAGTTTACTTTTCCCGGTAAGGGGCAGCGGGCAACCCCTGTGGCGACCAGGAATGTGCTTGTCCAGATCGTAATGGTGCTCCCTGGGCGCCGCGCCGACGCCTTCCGCCAGCATATGGCCGACTTCATCGAGCGCTACTTGGACGGAGACAGGTCCTTGGCGGATGAGATATACGCCCGCGCCGACGCCCGGGACGCCAATCTGGACAAAGAACCCCGGATCCAGTCGTGCGAGTCGACCAAGGCCGCCATGAAAAGCCTCCACGACAACAAAAAGGACGCCAAGAGGAGCGACTACGCCGCGGTCAACAACCTGGCCAACGAGCTCGTGACTGGTTACGCCTGCACCGCGGACTACCGCAAGTCGCAGGGGCTGACCAAGCCCAGCCAGCTCACCCGCGACACCTTCACCGACAAGATGAACCACCTGACGAGCTTCTTCAACATCCAGCAGGCCGAGAACGTGAAGGCCGGCCGCGACCCCGTGGCCAGCGCCGTGCAGATCCGCAACTCCATCGCCCCGGGTCTCAGGCAGATGGGGTACTACGACAGCATCGCCGGGAAGAGAGAGCAGGCCGTCGTGAACGAGAACAAGCGCCTCATGGAACAGCACCGGGAGGCGCAGGCCAAGAGGATCAAGAGTGCATGAATAGTATAGTGGGCGCGCTTAACGATGGGAATAAATAATCTTTGTTCGCTGTATAATCAGATTCTCAGCACTTGATCCGCTTCGCCCCGCCCCGTTCGAATCTGGCATGGTTCAGGGGGCGGGTCAGGAGCAGGTCGTCTTTCATGTCCTGTCTGTTCCTCTTGAGGACCGCCGCGTCCGTGGCGCCCTCCATCGGTTCTCATTGACACCTGTCTTCACTATGTCGAAAACCGGTGGCGCTGTGTTGTCGGGGTCAACACTGAAACGTGTTGACCTCTCCAGAGCCGCGAGGTAGGCTTTTGAGCTGTCAAGTCGGAACCAGCTTTCAAAACGCTTCTGTCCATTCGACGATGCCGCTGTCAGATCCTGTCCGTGGATCATGCGATCGGATTTGCGAACCTTGATTTCCATGTTGGAATCTACTTGGAAGAGTGCAGTGGGCTTTAATTTGAATATCCAAAAGTTGTCATTTTCCGATACTAAGTTGAATAAGACATGTGTGAAAGGGGTCGAGACGGTGTTAAGAGCCATTGTCGTTTGGTATTATGCGACATAAAAAAGTTGTTGTTTTAAGCGCATTGACTCCGCGTTCATCGACTGGGCCTGTTTTTGTGGTTGACACGACCTCACCAGCATAGCCCTCAGATGTGAGGGCTACCCGCTATTCTAACCCCCCATACGTTCTGGTAGCTCAACCGGTAGAGCGCTGGCCTTATGAGCCAGAGGTTGCGGGTCCGAATCCCGTCCAGAACACTCACCGCCCAAACGTGACGCCAACCAACGATTCACCCATCTGCAGATATTGAGGACCGCGAGGGCGGATAAATTGCCCGCGAATCCTCGTGCGAAGAGGTCCGCGTACGGATCCTCGCTCATGGCCACAATCGATTGTATTACATTTTATTTTCTATCAGGACGGTAAATGAGGTGCAGCGCTCACGAAACGCGGGGTGCGGTGCTCGAACGCGACCAAGGGGCGGGTCAGGAAGTGTAAGGTGCATTCGAGTAATAAGAGCCGCCGCGTGCCGCCGATGCCGCACAGGATGCGCGCCGACGATGTCGCCGATGCGGACTCTTTGGACGAGTTCATGGATGAAATCAACGCACAAGTAGTGATGCCCACAGATCTTGACGAGGTTCTCGTTCCAGAATCGGACGCGTCCGACGTGATATGGTACGAATATGGCAAGTTGGGGGACAGACCGAGCTTGGAGGACCTAGAGTGGTTCAGAAGCCAACCGTTCACCCAAAATACCTTCGCGGAATTGAAGAGGCGCATCGTCGCACGGGAAAGCGCCCAGAAGAGCGCGGCTCCACCGCCTCCCGCCCCCAAGGTGGAAAGAAAGACGCTACCAAACATCGAGCAGTACGTGACGGTACAGCTCCCTTGGGGGGCACCACCCCCGGTTGATAGGCAACCGGAAAGAGAGAGGTCGATGATGATCATGCAAGACATGATGAGGGCATTGCCTGATCCGCCGCCGTACATCGACGACCGTGCGCGCGAGGAGGACGCGGCTGCCTGGGCGCAGATCGAGGCCGCCAGGAATGCACCGCGGGCTTTGCCTCGGACCCAGGCGAGGGGGCGCGGAAAGGCGTCCGGCACGGGGTTCTTCGGGCGCATGTTTGGTCGCGGATAGTCGCCTACCTCCTCGTGGCCGCGCGCCTCTTGCGGTACCGCCGCGCCTCGACCTGGTGGGACGGACCGGCCCCGTCCGACCCCTTCTTCTTCGCGGCCTTCCTCTCGGCCTTCCTCCCGGCCTCTTCGAAATCGAACATCTCCCCGGGCACGTGCTGCGTCCGGCCCGATCTGCGGGTCGGCATCGGACCACGTGCCTTTTGTTTCGGCTTCTTCTGAAGCAGTCCTAGGTCCTCGTTGATCACTTTGTACGTGTCTACCTTTCGATCGCGCATCTTCTCACTCTCTCTCCCATGCGTCAAATAAGATGCAAGTTGAGGAATGTGTACCGGGGCCCGTGCCTCCCACATCCGCTTTTGGTGGGCTATCTCGTCCTTCTCCTGTAGGAGAAGTTCAGCCTCTTGTCGGCGCAACCGGTCCAGTCTCGTCTTGTTGCGTTTCTCTTCGGGTTGCGTCATCTCGTCTTGGATCCGCGATTGGACACTCTCGAGACTGTTATCAATCACGTCCATGCGCTTCGTCATCTTGCTGACTATTGCGCGACCCATCTCCTCCTTGATAGACCTCTCGAGATCTTCAAGTTGTTTTTTAGTGTATTGAATGCTTAGTGGAGTCATCTCCCTACCGGACTCGTGTCGCGCCATACCATGAAGTCGACCCCACTTACCCTCTCCGACGTTGATGTACCCCAACGCAGTCAACATGTTGCTGCGGTCAGCTAGCATTGCCCGTATTTTCAGCAATCTGTTTATATCCGGGTCCAACAGCGCCGACCGCGCCTCCGCCGGTATCAACTCCTTCACCTCGTCGTGTTTTAGAACTTTCTGTTCGCTGAAGTATCTTTTAGACAGGGGTATGGGTCTAGCCGCGACGTCCCTTTTCATCGCCGCGTCTTTGATGAACAGTTTCGATCCAGGGTTGGTCAAGGCGTCTGCCCACTCAATGGCCAGTCGCAACCGGTTACGCGTAATCACGTCTGCCGGGGAGTTTCCGGAAAAAAGCTCTTTTGCGACCTGAGAAATCGACTTCTCGTTTACGTAAGCGGCAATCGGCAGATCGACGTTTGTCTTTCGTGGTTCCAACTCTTCCCGCTCCGAGACATACGTCTCTCTGGCCGAGTTGTAATAAACAGGAACAATCCGGGTCTCGTGGACAGACAATGGCCTAATCTTCATTCCTCACAAGATTGCTCACATTTTTTATTCGTATCAGGTTGATGTAAGAATTTTATTGACATTATTAGTTATACACCATGGCGGTCCAGTTCAACGGAAGCCAATTCCACGCGAACAACAACAACGAGAGGAGGCGGCGAGACGGAAACGATTCCGCGCTGCCTTTGAAGAACCTCGTGATCATCCTGTCGATAGTCGCCATCGCCATCGGGGGTACATGGTCTGGCGGCGCTCCCGCCGCGGCCCGTCCACCGCGGCCTACTACGCCGCCCCCGTCTCCTTCGCCCCGTCGGCCCCGTACGATTTGGGAGACGTGGGGGGAGCGTCAGCGCGGGCCGATCGATGGGCGGCGGCTTCAATCAGTCGATGTTGGTAGCGTGAGCGCCGACGAGGACCCCACCACCTCGTCCGGCGGCGCCTCCAGGCGCACCTCCGTCGGCACGGCCACGTCCGCCTGCACCTCGCCCGCCTCGCCCGCCTGGCCCGCCTCCTTGGTCGCCAGCGCCCGCTGCTCGTTGAACCGCTTGAACTTCTCCCGCTCGGAGTGGTACCGCCCATGATCTTGCCCAGACGGTCGTCCACGTACTCGTGCTTGACGTCCCCGCGCAGGTCGTCCGGGAGGGGCAGCACCAGCCAGTTGTACATGCTCACCACGTAGATGTCAAAATTCGGGTCGGCCTTCATCAGCTCCCGCGCGTGCTCGCCCGCCTTCTCCTCGTCCGCGAACACCCCGCGCACCTTCAGCGCCATGTGGTTGCTGAGGGGGGGCACCACCATGCTCACGACCGCGAACCGCTGGCCGTCCACGTGCAGGTGGGGCGGATCCGCCGTCGCCTGCACCTCCTTCGCGGGCTTCACGGGAGCGCCGGGCGCCTCGGGGGGGGCCTCCTTGTCACTCTCAGCTGGCGGCGTGCGGGGGCTGGGCGGGTCCGTCGCCGAGTAGGGGGAGGACACCGGGATCGGACTCGCCCCCCATCCGCCGTGGTGGGCATCACCCCGGTCTCCTGGAACGCCTTGTGCTGCTCCTCCGTCAGCACCACCGCCTGGCCCACCTTCACGTTCATGTACTTGCCGCTGCCCGCCGCCGCCATGGTTCCGTCTAGTATACCAGTGCCCGCCATTATCTTTTTCCCGCTGTAAGCGAGCACCGGATTTGTTAATCAACAGACATTTTATTATTGAATCAATTAAGAGCGGCCACGGGCTCGCTGAGGGTCGCTGCGGGGATCACCGGGTGGTGAGGCGGAGTCGGGACGGCCCTCTTGGACTCCAAGAACAAAAACGGCGCGTCGAGCTCCACCTCCGTGGTCTTCCTGCGCTTGGACGGCGCGTCCTCGTCGCTACCCGACGACCCGCTGGGGTTGCCGAACACGCCCCTGTCTAAGTAACTGAGCCCGCCGTTCTCGGCGGCCTCCACCCACGTCTCGCGGAACTTCTGCATTATCGGGAGCTTGCTGCGGAACCACCCGCGGTCCCGCCTGATCTCCAGGATGTCCAGCTCCATCTCGTTCCATGTGGACGCCGGGCGGAACTGCACGAAATGGCACGTCTCCAGGTTGGTGATCTCCAGCAGCACCTGCACCTGGGGCAAGTAATAGGACGGGATCTCGTGCTTGATCTCACGCCGCAGCGGGCACTTGATCTCCACCAGGATCCCGTCGGACGTGATGCGGTCCGGGCTGCCCCCAAGCCACGTGTGGAGCGGGTGGGGGATGAGACCGAACTGGTAGCACTTGTGCCCCGTACGGCGCTCGTACTCCTGGGCCGCCACCTCCTCGTTCTCGTTGCCGTGTCTCGTCGCCGCGTTGCCCTTGAACACGAACCGATCGTCGCCCAGTTTCTTGCGCAATAGTTTCGCGGGGCTCTGGTACGGGTTCGCCCCGATGGCGGCGGCGACGTCCGAGGCCGTCAGCATCTTGTCGCGCGTGTCGTGCCACTCCTTGGAGCCCTGCGGGGCCGCCTTCACGCTCAACAGCGCCTTCACGATCGGGTGGATCTCGACCTCCGCGGCGATCTCCTCGGTAGCCATGGAATGATGTATCTCGTCCATATACCGCCCATTATTCCCGTCCGCTAAGCGCGTCACAGGTCCACCTCGCGGGCCGGGGGGGCCAGCGGTGGGGGGGGGCGCTCCTCGTTCAGGCACACCAGCGCGTGCAAGAGCGCGTCGGCGGCGTCGTCCTTCTTGGAGAGCATGTGGAAGTAGGACATGAACACGGGGTACTTCTCCAGGATCTTCTGCGTGTGGTCGATGGCCAGGCGCTTGTTGCGGCGGTAGTTGTTCTTCAGGGTGCACGTGATCGCCGGCCCCGTGTAGACTCCCAGCTTCTTGTGGGGGGAAGAGAACTCCACCCTCATCGCCCCCCCCTGGTAGAGCATGTGCGTCTCGAAGAACGACTGGATCACGTGGCTGATCACCTTCATCTTCACGTTGGACTTGGTCTGCCGCTCGATCACCACGCGGTCCGCCACCCCGAGAACACCCATGCGGCGGTGAAGCTCGCGGGGGAGGTTGCGGCACGCCTCCTCCAGCGTGGCCGCGTTCAGGTCGATCACCTCCCACTGCAGGATCTCGAACGGCAGGTTGTTGGCGTACGGGTTGCCCTCGCCCTCCGTCCGCTGGACCATGCAGTACGCCAGGTTGGCGATCCCCACGTCGAAGCTCAGGATGATGGTCATCTTCGGGGCGCCAAAATATATCATACCGTAATATAAAATGTATCCCGTTGAGAACGTACCAAACCCCGGCCAATACGTGTCGATAGCGGGCGGGACGTCCGGGTGGTTTTACCGGATTAGGATACATTTTTTTGTCTAGGATACATTTGATGCAGTGTGCAGTTTTCAGATGTGTTTGTGGGGGTTGATTGCGCCTAGCATGCATTTTATTGAAGCAATGAGTTTCCCAAGATATACATTATATAAACTAAGACAATTGACCCATTAACGCAATGAGACAACATCAATGAGACAACATATGCCAATTGAAGGCTGCCCGCAACTTTATTCCAAGTTCATTATTATATGATTCCAAGACCATAACTCTTCCAAGACCGTACATCTTCAAGATATAGCACTACAGACACCCACGCGGCTTCCGCGGTCATCACGCTCCTCCTCCAAGACAACTCAACCTTACAGGACGTTGGGCCATCATACGTCCGGAATAATTGTGTCACTTATTACATAACCAAACTTTTTGAGGGATCGCCATGGTTGCATGGTTTCAACACATGCGCCCTGCACTCATGTGCATCAAAGGTGTTGCGTAGTGCCAACTCAGTGTCAAAGAACTGATTCAATAATATTTCCCGTATGGCCAAGAAGGCCCACATGAGTTAAACATGGCCGAGAGTGATTGCATCATCCTTCTTGGCGACATCGGTCTTGACGACATCGATGGGGAAGACGGCAGCACCTGCATGTGAACAAAAGAATCCATGAACTGTGGCATCCAAAGGCAACAACATATTAGCATCCCATTGAACACGCAGCCACGCTGACCCGGCCATCCAGCCGCCCACGCAGCCACAGAGCCAGCCAGCCACGCAGTGACGCACCCACCCAGCCACACATCCACGCATCCACGCACCCGGCACCCCCCCCCCCCCCCAGCCAGCCACGCAGCCACGCAGCCACGCAGCCACGCAGCCACGCAGCAGCGCAGCCACGCAGCCACACAGCCACGCACCCTCCTTTCCAGCCACGCAGCCACGCAGCCACGCAGCCACGCAGCCACGCAGCCACGCAGCCACGCAGCCACGCAGCAGCGCAGCTACGCAGCCACACAGCCACGCACCCTCCTTTCCAGCCAAGCAGCCACGCAGCCACGCAGCCACGCAGCCACGCAGCAGCGCAGCCACGCAGCCACACAGCCACGCACCCTCCTTTCCAGCCACGCAGCCACGCAGCCACGCAGCAGCGCAGCCACGCAGCCACACAGCCACGCACCCTCCTTTCCAGCCAAGCAGCCACGCAGCCACGCAGCCACGCAGCCACGCAGCCACGCAGCAGCGCAGCCACGCAGCCACACAGCCACGCAGCCACGCAGCCACGCAGCAGCGCAGCCACGCAGCCACGCAGCCACGCAGCCACGCAGCAGCGCAGCCACGCAGCAGCGCAGCCACGCAGCCACACAGCCACGCACCCTCCTTTCCAGCCACGCAGCCACGCAGCCACGCAGCCACGCAGCCACGCAGCCACGCAGCCACGCAGCAGCGCAGCCACGCAGCCACACAGCCACGCACCCTCCTTTCCAGCCAAGCAGCCACGCAGCCACGCAGCCACGCAGCCACGCAGCCACGCAGCAGCGCAGCCACGCAGCCACACAGCCACGCAGCCACGCAGCCACGCAGCCACGCAGCAGCGCAGCCACGCAGCCACGCAGCCACGCAGCCACGCAGCAGCGCAGCCACGCAGCCACACAGCCACGCACCCTCCTTTCCAGCCACGCAGCCACGCAGCCACGCAGCCACGCAGCCACGCAGCCACGCAGCCACGCAGCAGCGCAGCCACGCAGCCACACAGCCACGCACCCTCCTTTCCAGCCAAGCAGCCACGCAGCCACGCAGCCACGCAGCAGCGCAGCCACGCAGCCACACAGCCACGCACCCTCCTTTCCAGCCAAGCAGCCACGCAGCCACGCAGCCACGCAGCCACGCAGCCACGCAGCCACGCAGCCACGCAGCCACGCAGCCACGCAGCCACGCAGCCACGCAGCAGCGCAGCCACGCAGCCACGCAGCAGCGCAGCCACGCAGCCACACAGCCACGCACCCTCCTTTCCAGCCAAGCAGCCACGCAGCCACGCAGCAGCGCAGCCACGCAGCCACACAGCCACGCACCCTCCTTTCCAGCCAAGCAGCCACGCAGTCACACAGTCAAATCCCCCCTACACCCCCCCCCCCACACACACACCCACCCCACCCACTCAACACTACACGAATGACTCACAAAGAACTGCTGCACCACCGATGATCCCTGCGGGAACTGCTCTGCTGCCGACGGTCCCTGCGAAAACTGCTGCAGTGCCGACAATGCCTGTGGAAACTGCGACATCGCCGACGCTGCCTGCGGGAACTGAAGCGCTGCTGCTGCTGCTGCTGCTGCTGCTGCTGCTGCTGCTGCTGCTGCTGCTGCTGCTGCTGCTGCTGCTGCTGCTGCTGCAGTTGTTGCTGCAGTTGCTGCTGCAGTTGCTGCTGCAGTTGCTGCTGCAGTTGCTGCTGCTGCTGCTGCTGCTGCTGCTGCTGCTGCTGCTCCAGCTGGACCACTTGTTTCTGCACCTCTTGACGCAGCTGCAAACCAAGCTCTTCAACCTTCTTGCTTTGGTTCTCCATAGCTCGTTGCATCTCTCTCATCGTCTGTTCCACGCCCACCAGTACGGGGGTCGGCGGCGGCAGCGGCTGGGTACGCTCTGGCTGGGTGCGCTCTGGCTGCCGTGCAGGACCTTGCCACATCGGCCGGCGCTTTGATGGTTTGCACCGGCCAAAAAATCTACTTTCATGGCACCAGATTTCTTTCCTAGCACCCATTTTCTACAATCGTCCCCGGCATAACACAAATCAATCAATTCGTCCATGTCATCGCTTCGGCTATCAGCATCGGGCATAGTTCCCGTGGCTAGTGCCCATCATTCTTTCCACCTTGAGCGGGGCGAAGTCACGAATTCAAGCGCGAAGTGCATTTGAATCAAGCGGGAACTGGGTGACACTCCTTGAAGACGTGCAGCTCCAAGGCATGCAAATGATGCAATGTATGAAAGATACGATACGCAAAGTTCAGGTGTTCAGGTGAAGCCGTGAAGACGTGGTGAAGACAGGTGAAGACGCGGTGAAGACGTGAAGACGTGAAGACGTGAAGACGTGAAGACGTGAAGACACGATACGGCAAGTTCAGGTGAAGTTCAGGTGTTCAGGTGAAGCCGTGAAGACGTGAAGACGCGAAGACGTGAAGACGTGGTGAAGACAGGTGAAGACGCGGTGAAGACGTGAAGACGTGAAGACGTGAAGACGTGAAGACGTGAAGACACGATACGGCAAGTTCAGGTGAAGTTCAGGTGTTCAGGTGAAGCCGTGAAGCCGTGAAGCCGTGAAGCCGTGAAGACGTGGTGAAGACAGGTGAAGACGCGGTGAAGACGTGAAGACGTGAAGACGTGAAGACGTGAAGACGTGAAGACACGATACGGCAAGTTCAGGTGAAGTTCAGGTGTTCAGGTGAAGCCGTGAAGCCGTGAAGCCGTGAAGCCGTGAAGACGTGGTGAAGACAGGTGAAGACGCGGTGAAGACGTGAAGACGTGAAGACGTGAAGACGTGAAGACGTGAAGACACGATACGGCAAGTTCAGGTGAAGTTCAGGTGTTCAGGTGAAGCCGTGAAGCCGTGAAGCCGTGAAGCCGTGAAGACGTGGTGAAGACAGGTGAAGACGCGGTGAAGACGTGAAGACGTGAAGACGTGAAGACGTGAAGACGTGAAGACACGATACGGCAAGTTCAGGTGAAGTTCAGGTGTTCAGGTGAAGCCGTGAAGCCGTGAAGCCGTGAAGCCGTGAAGACGTGGTGAAGACAGGTGAAGACGCGGTGAAGACGTGAAGACGTGAAGACGTGAAGACGTGAAGACGTGAAGACACGATACGGCAAGTTCAGGTGAAGTTCAGGTGTTCAGGTGTTCAGGTGAAGCCGTGAAGACGTGAAGACGCGAAGACGTGAAGACGTGGTGAAGACAGGTGAAGACGCGGTGAAGACGTGAAGACGTGAAGACGTGCAGGCAAGGTATCAAAGATACGATACGCCGCAAGTTCAGGTGAAGTCGTGAAGACGTGAAGACGTGAAGACGTGAAGACGTGAAGACGTGAAGACGTGAAGACGTGAAGACGTGAAGACGTGAAGACGTGAAGACGTGAAGACGTGAAGACGTGAAGACGTGAAGACGTGAAGACGTGAAGACCAGGACTGTCACGTGAAGACTGGGACGTGAAGGCAAGTTGCAGCACTCGGCCGCTGCAGTCGCACGCAGGTAGAAACGAGTATTGCTGCTTGAATCTGTCAAGACCCCATCGAATGTAAAACAGGTTTTTCGTAAAGAAATCCGATTTGTGGGCGGGCTTTACATATTGCTTCTGTCCAAGCACTACCGGATGTTAAACAGTATACTTCTTGAAGAAAGTTGGGGCTTTGTTGGGCGTAACATTTGACCGGTGGGCGGAGTTTCCTGCTTCTGTGAAGGCGCCATCGAATGTAGATCAGTAGATTTTCTAAAGAAATCTGAGTTGTGGGCGGGGCCTTTATTGCTTGTGTCCATCCACCACCGGATGTAGAACAGTAGACTTATTGAAGGTGAATCACGATACAACAGCTGTAGTTGACAACATCATGACCGGCACATCTTTCCCCCACCGCTGCTCAACCCGGTCCCCCCCAAACTCCTCCACACTTGCCCACCTTTCCACCCTCCTCCACGGCCCGTTGTGTTTGCAGGCGTTGGCACAAAGGGAGGAGGCCGTGCGAGCCGGGAAACTCACGGTATGGTTTGATTTCTAGTTTTGTATTAGGACCCTAGGGTAGCTATGTTATATAGGCATGTCTGACAGCATAGCTCACCATTTCATTACCATGGGATGCTGAGCATACCATTTCCAGAGAGGTAAGTCAGTCACTCTTCGCAGTTGACAAGTCAGAGAAAGCAATCAAGTGCAGCGTTCACAACTCTTGCCGCTCGTAACCTTTTGTCTGCCCGGTTTGGCAGCTCCCTGTCTTTGCTTTCTCTCGTATTTCTTTCTTTTGTCTCTTTTCTACATCTTTCTTTGCTAATTCTTGAATATATGATGCTATTGTAGCATCCTTCTAGCGCGGATCGCTCTTAATATCCTTCTCGCGCACGTTTCCTCGCTTTTTCTCATGTAAGAGCGTCTTCCCTGCCCATGCAGCGTGTACCTGGTGTGTGTGGCTCTGCCTTGCCAATCACAACTGACCGACATGCTGGTCAGGCACTGCAGGTCGTTGCCCTTGCGTGTGTGAACCTGCTGTTTTGGCTGTTCCCATGGCCGCTGCGTGTGTCCGTGAATGATACCATGGGAGGGAGACTTCTCCCATGGGTCCCCTTCGCTGACACTCGTGATGTAGGTTCGCGTCGACTTGTTTCTCTCACTGTGCCCATATTGGCCTCGCACGGCTTTGTCTCTCATTCCTTGTTTGCATGCGGCGGCGTGTAGACCATCATCTTCATCCGAGACCGCAACAGCAAGGGCCAGGAGGTGAGTAATTGCTGAGGGCATGGCTCCTATCCCTTGATGAGTCTAGCGCCATGTACCACCCTCTATGCCTGCATATAGGTGACGCATTGAAAATGCAAGCATCTTACTAGAAGTAGCACGGGCCTCCGAGGTGAGATTTTGCGCAGGCCTCATGATCCCAATGGACCTGCGAAGCGCATGGCGCGCATGGGCGGCCGGCCGGCGCAGCTGGCATGCGGCGGGGCGGGGCTGTCGACGGGCGGCGGGGCAGGGCCGTCGGCGCGCGGGGGGCCAGCGGCGCTGCCGGTGCGCGCGGGCGGCGGGCCGGCGCACCTGGCATGCGGCGGGGCAGGGCTGTCGACGGGCGGCGGGGCGGGGCAGTCGACGGGCGGCGGGGCAGGGCCAGCGGCGCTGCCGGCGCGCGTGGGCGGCGGGCCGGCGCAGCTGGCATGCGGCGGGGCGGGGCTGTCGACGGGCGGCGGGGCAGGGCTGTCGACGGGCGGCGGGGCAGGGCTGTCGACGGGCGGCGGGGCAGGGCCGTCGGCGCGCGGGGGCCAGCGGCGCTGCCGGCGCGCGCGGGCGGCGGGCCGGCGCACCTGGCATGCGGTGGGTCGGGGCTGTCGACGGGCGGCGGGGCGGGGCAGTCGACGGGCGGCGGGGCAGGGCCGTCAGCGCGCGGGGGCCAGCGGCGCTGCCGGCGCGCGTGGGCGGCGGGCCGGCGCAGCTGGCATGCGGCGGGGCGGGGCAGTCGACAGGCGGCGGGGCGGGGCAGCCGGTGCGCGGCGGGGCGGCGCCGTCGGCGGGCGGCGAGGTGGCGCAGCCAGCGCGCAGCGAGGTGGCAGCGGCGGCGCAGCCTGCATGCGGCGGGGCAGGGCTGTCGACGGGCGGCGGGGCGGGGCAGTCGACGGGCGGCGGGGCAGGGCCGTCGGCGCGCGGGGGGCCAGCGGCGCTGCCGGCGCGCATGGGCGGCGGGCCGGCGCAGCTGGCATGCGGCGGGGCGGGGCTGTCAACGGGCGGCGGGGCAGGGCCGTCGGCGCGCGGGGGGCCAACGGCGCTGCCGGCGCGCGTGGGCGGCGGGCCGGCGCAGCTGGCATGCGGCGGGGCGGGGCAGCCTGTCGACGGGCTACGGGGCGGGGCAGCCGGCGCGCGGCGGGCCGGCGGCGCAGCCGGCGGGCGGCGGAGCGGCGGAGCGGCGGAGCGGCACAGCCGGTGCCTGAAAAACGCGGTCGCTCAATGAAGGTGCACCACGCCGTCTTCTTCCAGGTACAGGGCAACACAGAGACCTGGTTGTCCTACCGGACCACGGAGTCCCAAAAGACGCCGTGGCAGCCCGCGGGGACTCGACAGGAAGGCGCGCCACGGTGCGGGAAGGCGATGACACAGCCATACAGGTTTGATGCGGAGGGGCGGCCGCTGTTTGGCGTCCGACTTGTGGATCCAGACCGCATTCCGATGTTGCAGGACACCCCAGCCTTCGCACCATTGAACATGGAGTTTCTGGGGAAGGAGCTGGAGTCGATCAAAACAAGGGTCGAGAAGTTGCCCCATGGCATCTGGCAGTGGTACTTTCCGCCCGACACCATCAAGCCAAACAAGGCCTTTTTTCGCAAGTCAAGTCCCACATGCCCCTGAGGAGGTGCCTGAGGAGTGGCGCCCTTTGCCGTGGCCATCTCGCGCGGACATCTCCGCCCTGCGTGAGCACGATGCAGCGCCTGAACCACCACCGACGCAAGAAGAGCACTTCATGGCGTTGGTCGACGCAGAGGCGGTGCGCGTCACCCCGCTGGTAGACCGAGTTCGTCATGATGGCCACACACAGCAGGAATGGGCGGCAGAAGACAGGGCCATGGCAGCCAAGGTCGCTTACTTGAAGCGCATGCAAGGCGTTGAGAAAGGCTCCGCTGTTCTATACTGGCACCCTTCAGCTGGTATTCTCTGCAACTCGAAGCTCACGTGGACTCCAGTCCTCGTTGGCATCATCAAGGAGGTGGTTGCGAAGGAGGATGGCGGCCAACCTTCTATTGAGCTCTTTGTATACCGCGCTAAGCATTTGCATGACACGTGGCACCCGTGGAATACAGACATTGCGCAATGGCCCCATCCGCCAACCACTGCGGCGCACACGGTGATCATCACCGCCTCAGACCTCGTCTTGACACAAGTGGTGGGCAAGCGAGGTCAGCCGCCCCATGGAGTCTCCTTGGGTGCGAACAAAAAGCTCACCAAGGAGTGCCTAAAGGCGCTGAAGGAGGTGCCCTATGACGCGGAACACCCGGTCGTGAAGTGGCAAGATGCTGAATGCTCGAAGGGCATCGTCGGCATGGCGAAGGCATGCTGGGAAGGCGTAACGCTGCAGGTCAAGAGTGGCAGCCGCAACCTCGTAGGGCAAGTCGTGTGTCATTGGGCGTCGGAGCGTGTGACATCCGCGGACGGTCGCACCGAAAGCCGGGACGGCAGGTACCATGGTCGTGTCGCTGTTGTCGACACGCAAAACGACATGGTAGCCATGTACTGGGGTGCCCGTTGGGAGGAGGACGCGGTTTCTTGCGTGCCTCTCCACGAGCTGGAGGCACAGATCTGCGGGTGCCCCGGTGTGGTCGTCCCTGCGTTGCAAGCGCCGGATATCACCCTGGCCGAGGCTCGATTGCGCGAGATGGTTCCACCCAGCGACGTTGTGGCGGAGAACAACAACGCAGGCGCCTCCCGGCGTCGAAAGCGAGCGCTCATCCTTGCCGATGACGATGACGACGACGACGACTGCTGAAGCGCAAGCAGCGTTGTTGTCATTGAGCTGCTCATGTGCTGCTGCTGCTGCTGTGCTGCCATGCTATTGCTGCTGCATTGCTGCCGTGCTGCTGCTGTGCTATTGTGCTGATGTGTTGCTGCATTGCTGCCGTGCCGCTGATGTATTGCTGTCGTGCTGCTGTGTTGATGCACTGCTGCATTGCTGCCGTGCTGCTGAGCTAGTACTGCCTATTAGTGAATTTCCTATCAATGGACTATAGTCCACTGATAGGAAATTCAGGAATCGGCATACTAAGTTGCTGCTGCGCTGACTTGTGCTCCTGCTATGCGGCCGTGTTGATGTGCTACAGTTGTGCTGCTGCTGTGCTACGGTCATGCTGCTGCTGTGTTGCTGGGCTGATGTGTTGTTGCATTGATGTAGTGGCTATTGTTCCGCTACTACAATTTGCTACTGATGCCGCTGCTGGTGCTTTTTTGCATGTCAGTGCCCGCTATGTTCACACCACTGTTGCCGCGGTTGGTATCGCGTGATTTCCACCGGTTGTGCGTTGACATGTGTTACTCATGCATTTGCCCCTATATTTGGTAGCACGCGGTTTCGCGTTAGTTAGGTGCAGACAGCTGCATGTAGACAAACATCTTGTTTAAGTCGGTCAATTAACTGTTCTTGACGCATCATGGTCCAAGTCGACCGACCTGTAGGGACCAGTAGAGCAATTGTCTAGGAGAAAGAGCGTGATCGCTGCAGAAGCCGCGTGGCAGCCGTGGCTGTACCTGTAGTACGACCTGCATATATATGGATACTGTATTTGGATACTGGGTTGTTTATCAATTCTGGTTTTAATTTATTTAGTGTACCTGGTGTTGGCATGCCAACTCAGTGCTAAACTACTTTATGCACAATGATGCAACTTGATGCTATAGTGACGTGCCACGATGTAACTTTATTAACTTCACCATTAGTCATGGGGTCAATAGGATTGCTCATTATGCCATGTTAACATGAACCATGGGTTACGTAATAGTGAAAACAGTAATCATGATGCTCCACTTGAAGTCTCCAACATGGTCATGTTTGGAATTTTATTGATCATACTTACAATATATGAAAAGAGACAACAAACGTGGAAGCATGGCACGCCGAGGCCGATAATATGTGTGAAATATGAAAAGAGACAACATCTTTGGCAAGCATGATCATATCATGCTTGCCAAACATATTAATGATATCGACCATGTCCAGAAACCATGTTTGCCAATGGTGCATTTAGGATACATTTGAAGCCGTGCAAATGTATCCTAATCCGGTAAAACCACCCTCCCGGGCCTTCGCCAGGCCCGGGGACGACGCGCTCGCCGCCCAGATGTTCCCGCTCTTCTCCGAGCTGTTCCAACCCGGCAACATCCGCAACATCGCGGACACCGCTCGCGCCTCGTGGGGCGTGGACGTGCCCGAGGACGAGGTACTGCAAACCGCCCGCTCCGTGTACGAGGCACGCAGCGACGCCAGCTACCTGGAGCGCCGCGCCGTCCACGAGGGGTCCATGTCGACCGTGTGGAAGCTGCTCGGGCAGCTGAACGACGAGATCGTGAACCGGCTCGGGAAAGTCCGCAGCGTGTACTCCACGCTCCCGGACTACGAGCGGTACGCCCTCACCCTCCTGGGAGACACGCAGCCCGACAACTCCGTCCTCCCCTACGCCTCCTTCACGGTGGTGCACCGCGGCAACCGCGGGACCTACATCAACGGAGACAACATCCTGGAGTAGAGCGAATAATTTTGTGTTTATTAAACGTGCATAGGAAATTCTGGTGCTTTATAAAATGTTTATCAAACACTATTAAACGGCAATCCTAGCGGCCTCTCTCCGCGCCTCCTGGTTCAGGCGCATGACCTTCGCGTTCTCCTTGATGCACGCCCCGTCGGCGGTCGACTCGTGCAATCCGTCCGCCCTGAACACGGGCTCAAACAAAGCCCGGGACCTCTTTGCCACCTCCACGGGGTTGGCGCCCGTCCTGGCGATCTTGTCGGCCTCGCTCCACTGCAGAAAGAACATGGCGGCACTCTGCACCTTGCTGTTAAGGTCGCGCGAGGACCCGTGCGCCTTAGCCGAGTAGGCGGCCTTGAGCTGCCTGGCGGTCTTGCCGGTGACCGCCAGGTTGTTGATGTCGTGCACGGCGGGGTACAGCACCCCGCACCCCTCGTGCCTGTCCGAGTACTGCTTAATGGCGTTGTTAAGCTCCTTGGTGGATTCGCAACTCTTGACGCGAGGGTGCTCTTGGAGGTTCGCCACGGCCCCGTCGCGCTCATCTGCGCGTCTCAAAATGTCTTCTGCCAGGGAGCGGTCCGCATCCAGGTAGCGCTCCAGTAGCACCGCCACCTTGTCGCGGAACTTGGCAGCTATCTTGCCGGGGAGTAGCATTATGATCTGCGTCAAACCCTTACGATCGGTTACGGGGGTGTCGTTTTGCCCTCGACCGGGAAACTTGAAGGTGTCTCTATTAGAGACGACCTCGGGATTGGCTTTTTGCAGCTTGAACCAAATGTCTCTTGGTGCCTGAAACCCGAAGCATGATAGCACATCGATAATCGAAATCCTGCCATCCTCCGTCACCCGGATCTTGCCCGCGAACTGCGGGTCGTCGTCTGCCCCGTCTCTGGGGGCGAGGTAACGGATGACTGAAGACATGGTCGGGGGTACTGCTTACGAGACAAAATAGGCCACGGATGAACGCGCATGGCCGCCTGGTTGCGCAAAAAAGTCTCGTGTTTATTACAAAAAATGAAACAAGTTATGAGTCTCATTCGCCCCGGAGTGATAGCCGCGTCGTTTCTCCCCAAGTCCATCCGGTGGCTGCAGGACATCGAGAGGCACCGCTCCATCAAGATCCAGCACGCGCGCAACGGTGGCGAGGTCGTCCTGCGCACCCAGACGGGGTACAAGCTGTTCGTGGACGGGTTCAGTGCCGACACCCATCCTCCCACCGTGTTCGAGTACCACGGCGACTACTGGCACGCGAACCCGGACCGGTTCCCCCTCTTTGACCTCCACCGCGACAAGGGTAAGGCCAACATCGAGGTGTACATGCGCACCAAGTGGAAGGAGTGGCAGATACTGAAGCTCGGATACAACCTAGAGACCAGGTGGGAGTGCGAGGACGAGGGGTTCCCCCCGCCCTCGCTCACCTTCCCCCCGGAGTACCTGGACAGGCACGCGAGCCCTGCGTGCGCCCTGCCCCCTCAGGACCTGTAGCGATTCTAGCGGCGCCGCCGCCTGCCGTTGCCCGCTTTCCGGGGCATGAAAAACGTCACGCAGTTCGTCAGGCCAAGGGGGTCGACCACCGGGGGGCTGACGTAACTCTGCATCGCGTGTCGCGGGCCCATCGTGAGGGCCCGTGCCGCCGCCAACTTCCGCATCTCGCCGTCGGTCACGGGATCCTCGGACAGCTTGGCGTACACCACCGAGTCGTCGCCCGACAGGTCGACGACCGCGGGGTGCATCGTCATCGTCGGGGGGGGTACGCCGCGGGAGGGGGTGGTGGTGGCGGGGAAGGGGGGCGGGCGCTCTGGCTTGCGGGTGCACCGTGTCGTACTCCTTGATGCTCTCCAGGAACTGCGTGAACACGTCCACGGCGTCTTGGAGGCGCGGGGGGGCCCCTCCTTCTCTTCGTGGCAGTGGCTCCGGTCCTGGAGCCGTTCCCATCGTCGGCTTCCGGTGCACGGAACAGCGTTCCGACCCGGCCGTTGCGCGTCTCTTGCATTTCACTCCCTGCGCCGTGGTGGCACCGCAGCGCGTCATGTGGGTGGTCCTATACGTCTCTGCTCATATTTAATTTATCAGCTGTTCGCCTCCGCGAATTCGCAGAACGCGTGGAAAGTCACTCGGCGCAAGAGGGGGTATCCGCAGGCCTTGCACTGCTCCACCATCGACAGGTACAGGTTCAACAGCTCGTCCCTGTACGCGCTGTGGAATCGGTCGGGCATGTCGTCCAGCCACGAGCGCTCGGGCTCCTCTTCGAGATCCTCCCCGCCCGCGTGCTCCCCCTCGTGGTGCCGTGCGGTCTTCATCTCCTCGCGCCGTGTCTTGTGTTACCCCAACATTTTTTTAGTGACCGGGAGAACGAGCTAGTAGCCCGGGGCGTATATCGCGGCGAGGAGCGCGATCAGCCAAAAAGGCAGGAGGGTCTGGTCGCGGCCGACCCCGAACTGCATAGGTCTGCCGTCCTCCCGGAACATGCAACGGGGGCGCAAAAGAAGCAACGCGTACGTGACGAGGGCGTATGTGGCCAGGGACTTCAAAGGACGGGCGGACATTTTGTAACTAATACCCAGATAATTTACCCATCGTTCCCATCGTGGCGCCCCCCATTTATGTGGGAGTGCATCTCGGAACTTTCCTCTACGGGACTCATTTCCACGAACGTCTCTCCCTTGTGCGTTTTTTTTTTGAACTTGGTTTTGTACTCCTTTGATATCCGACTAGGGATAGAAGGTCCCTGGGACACCATGTTGTCGAGGGTCAGCCTGCAAAGCTGTACATATGAACTCGAAGGGGTTATTCCGGTACTTGCGCTGTTTGCTCAACTCCGCGTCGATCTCGCGATAGAACGCTCCGTATCGGTGACCGGCCTGCTTGTGCTGTTCCGCTTTCTTGGAAAACTGCATGAAATTCTGCAAGCTGGTCAATGCCGACACGGCGATGCTTATGGCTCCTATGGCGACGGCCTTTAGGCTGATGTTGGCGTGGGCGGGGCACTCGGATGTGGCAAACGCTGTCGTGCCAGCCACCGCGGACAGGATCGCGGCGGGGATCCCGAGGGCGTGAAACCAGAACGTGTTCATGTCTGCCGCCATGTTGTGCATCTGGCGGAACCCGACCGCCTTCTGCCCCCAGCTGTACGCCAGTTCCTCCAAGTCCCTTGTCCACATCAACCTGCCCCGCCCGTTGGATGTCGACTCGCGAGAAGAGGGGCTGTTGTCATCGCGGATGATGTACTTGTAGATATTCACGTCGTGGGCGTTTTCCAGGTTTGTTGTGTGCCGGTTAAGATCGAATCTCGCCGGATCCTCCCCGCATTGTTGGATGTCAACGTTGCAAGCATCTTGAGAAGCCATTTCATACTTTTTTTCAGATAATAATTACGAATGTTTGCGGTAAATGGCGGCCGGAAACTCCTCCTTAGCTCTTGCCAGCACAAAAAAGAAGTCTGACATCCTGTTTAAAAATTGCAGGATGTTGGGATCCACCCATTCCAGCCGCGCACACGCCCTCTCAGCTCTTCTGCACACCACCCTGCAAACGTGGAGGTGAGAAGTTGCCAGTCCGTTCCCGCCGGGTAGAATGAAATTGCAAAGTTTCGGTAACTTTTCGTCCAACTGGTCAATTGTGTTTTCCAGCCGCTGTACCGCCTCAGGTCCCTCAGAAAACTTATACTTTTCGTCGCGGCAAGAATTCGAGTTCTTGGCCGCGACGGACGTGCCAGCTGCCAGAAGAACACCTTGGAGGTAGTGTAGAAAGCAGTTATCAGCCGGCAGCGAGTGTTGAATGGCCAAACCCATAAAGGCATTGAGCTCATCCAAAGCACCCACTGCCTCAAATAATTCATCCGATTTCCGCAGGCTGTCCGAACTTCCCAGCCTTTTTGTGTAGCCCTGGTCTCCTTGCTTGGTATAAATCTTCATGATGCCATTCCTTTAAGCGCCGACGATTTCTGCCGTTTAGCCGCGCAAAAAATCTGGACAGCAGGGGACAGGATGGACAAATTGGACCAGGATGGAGCAGAGAGATGGCAGCCCCCACCTTATTCTGAGGCTGTTAGATGGCTAGTGAATCGTGATTGCTTTGTCGACAAATCCGCCGAATACACCCACCTGCTTCTGGATGGATACAAAGGTGGCAAGGCCTGTGTGGATTTTGAGGACCTGGCCAGCTTTTACAAGGAAGTGGCCAAGGATGCTCTGAATGACACCCAGAACTTCCTGGTGGAGCAGAAAACGGCCGTGTTCCCCTTTTTCATGGACCTGGATTGTGAGGATGATCAGGATTTGGGGGACACCATCATCCAGCAGTGGATACCCACCATCCAAGAAGTGTTAAGGGAATGCGTGCCGGCGGAAACGGACAGCTATGTGATTGTGTGCAGGGCCCCCACCAAGGAGAAGAAGGGGAAGATCAAGACAGGGTTTCACATCCACTACCCCCTCCTCCCAGTGGATGAGAGGACAGCCTTAAAACTTCGGGCGTTTGTGGTGGACAAACTGCACCAGAATTTCGGCGACAGGCCGGCGGAGAACGACTGGACGGCCGTGGTGGACCCCAGCGTGCTGATGGACAACGGCATCCGTATCCTGTTCAGCTGGAAATGCGAGCGTTGCGCCGGCTGCTGCAAGGCGTACAGGAACATCCAGAAAACGATGGGGGATTGCAAGGGAAAGGCGCCGGGAGAGGATTGGTGCCACTGTGACGTGTGCAAGGAGCGGAGGAAGGCGCGCAACAGCTGCGGAGACGACCGCTGCCACTACGGCAGGATCTCTGAGAAGCGGTCGTACGCCCCGTGGGGTGTCATCAGCAAGGAGGGGGTGGTGGACACCGTCTTCTCGCCCGAGGACGTGCGCGAACACATCCTCCCGCTCCTCTGGCAGACCTCCGTGCGCATCCTGGACGGGCGGCCGGGCGTGACCCCCACCCCCATCACCACCCCGCCGTGGTTCGACGAGGCGACATCCATGTGCCGCGAGGAGCTGCAGGGGCGCCGCAGGAAGCACAAGGCCAAGACCCCCCAGGAGCAGCGGGTGGCCAGCACGCTGGGTATCCACAGGGACGAGGCGCTGAACCTCGACTCTCCCGAGCACAAGGCCGTCGAGACGGTGGTGCGGACCATGGAGGGGGCGGCGGGTGTCACGCACGTGTTCAAGCAGGGGGAGGGCGTGCACGCGGTCTACTCGGCGTGGTCCAAGCACCGGTTCTGCCACAAGATCGAGGACGCGCACAAGAGCAACAACGTGTGGTACTCCGTCTCCATCCACGGGCTGGTGCAGCGGTGCTTCAACTCGGAGTGCAAGGGGTACGCATCGGAACCTCGCCAAATCCCGGCGGCGGCATACGCGGTCTTGTTTCCCTCCCCTGCGGTGGCGGCCCCTGCGAGTAAAACGAACCCCACAAGGGTGTCGGCCGCAAACCTTGCCTATAAGATATCGTACAACCCCCACAAGGTTGCGCGACGGGGGGGGCCCAGGAGGAGGTGAGCGGCATGTACAGCGCGCAGGCGGAATCGACGTGAGTGGCGCGCCCGAACTCGGTCACCAGCTCGGGCTTGTGGATCAGGGCCACCGTGACCCCCCCGTGGACGTACTGGTCGCTCACGGTGGACGAGTCGGGGATGAACAGCACGTTGGGACTCTTTATCGCGTTTTGTTTGTCGTTGCTCGTGATGTACGATACGCATTTAATGAACACGTGGAAGTAATAAGACCCCGTGCTAGGAAAATTCATGCCCACCACCTCGCGAGCGCGGTCCATGCGATCACGGAACGGAGCCGATAGCAGACTCTTTGGCAATAGACGAGACAGTCGTGCACCACGAACGTAACGCGCAACCCGTCGCGGCACAGCACACCTTGCAACACGGTGCCCTTGAACAGTTTCGTCTTGAACGGCGGCATGTGGACGATGTGCACGCTCTTGTCCCAATGCACGATCGCGCACACCGTACGGCCGCCGCGGATCCGCGCTAGGGCCAGCAGGCAGTGCACCCCCGGCGTCAGGTCGCACATCCAATACGTGTCGCGGCCCATCTCCGCCACCACCTTGCCGACGTCGTCCGTACGGCGCATGTACGGCCGCGGGATGTCCGGAAGGCGGCAGAGGCCCATAATAGCCTTGAGCACGTCCGAGTTCTCCCGCGGCGACGCGCGTCTCGTTACCCACGTCCACCGGTGGACGCCGGCCTGCTGCATCCGCTATCTTACCCTAGGCGTCCACATTCCCCGCGGACTAAGCGCGCTACGAAACAAATCTCTGCCTATAGCGACCTGCGGACATCATGGACCTGTTGGGGCGCTCCCTGCAGCGCTTTTACGCGAACGTTGACAACTTCAACGCGCTATACGACATCACGCGTCCTGAGTCCGGACGCAGGTCGGACCGCCTGTCCCTGCGGGTGGTCGAGTGCCTCGTGACCAATTACTCCAAGACACACCGCGTGGAGTTCGAGCAGCCCGACAACGCGCTCCCGTTCAACCTGTACATGTCCTACCGCGAGCAGCTGGCCTTCTACTCCAAGCGCATGTTCGACCCCTTCGCCAGGAGGAACAAGACCACCATCCGCAGCGAAGACGAGCGGGAGATCACCACCACACCCGGACAGATGAACTTCTTCCGATGGGCCATCACCAACGGGGTGCTGGAATACGCTCGCCAGCACCAGGACGCCATACGGGAGGAGCTGCCGAAGGGGAGGGAGAGGAGGCCCTCCCTGCGCGTCCTCAACGGCAAGGTCATACGGTGTCGCAAGAGGTGCAAGGCCTCCGACCTCGCCATCCTCGTGCGACCGTCCGTGAAGAGCGTCAAGAAGAAGTTCACCGTCCGGTTCCTGTGACCCGCGCGCTTAAAATCGAAACTGTACATTGTAGTTGGCCAGGCTTCGGGATGGCATTCGTGTACGACGCCGTCATCGTGCGCCCCCTGAGGGAGCTGTACATGAAGGGGCCGCACTTCAGCTCCCTAGGCTTCTGGATGGGGATGGAGGATCACGACATATGCGCGGAGATGACCTCCACATCCTCCGACATATGGAGGGACCGGCGGGACCACTGCCTGTCCGTCATCGAAAAACGCTTTGAAAGCGTTCACGTCCTACTGAGGACCGCTATCCTGTGGTTGATCCTGTACTCGTGGTTCTCTGAACATAGTTTCTTTATAGTGAGATGGAAGGGTAGCCGCTATAGCTAGGTTATTGGGTTCACGTGACAAACCTTTTGAGGCCGGTGCGGCCTGATCCGGATCAGTCGTGGCCAAAGCTTTGGCCAGTTTTTTCTTGGCCAGGTGGCAGGAGCTACGTTGAGATATAAACCTGCCACTGTCTAGGTTTCTTGGCTCATGGCGTAGTGATTAACTAGATCTAGATTCTTTCTCTCACGCAATATGTGACCTAATAGCCCCGGCAGCCTTACGTAAGCTGCCGGCAATTAGAACGCCACATGGCGTCATTTGTTCAGGCGCAACATTTGCGTGGCGAAAAAATGCCGTCCGGGCCAAGGCCGCATGACACGCAAAAAAGGACAAAAACAAACCCACCTAGCTAAGGTCGGCCTCTTTTCTTTTCACGAGGGCGGCGACAGCAAGCCAGGGGAAACGAACCTCTGGTTTGACGAACCTGTACTGTCGGAGCCATTTTTGGCCCTGAGCAGCAATGCCGAAGGGGCGCAAAGCTACAGGAGGGCAGGCAGCGCGCGGGGAGGACGGGACGCCCACACCGCGGGCTGCTGCCGCCAGTCACGCGCCAGTCGCCTTCAGCGCCAAAAAGAAGCAGCTCGCCACTCTGCTCGCCAAGTGCATCAGCCCCGCAGAGGCGGTGGGGGCAGTCGAGCAGGTCTTCGGTGCCGAGGACTGGGTGACGGACGCCAGCTCGTGGAGCTCGAGCCAGCTGAAGTCTGTCGTGCAGTTGCTGGCCGATCACGTTGATGTTGGCGACGTGTTGGACGCACGTGACCCAAACGGAACGTTGGTGGCAAAACTGCTGGCCGTGGCAGATCTCGCGGCGGACGAGGAGGAGGATCAGGCGCTGCCACCAACGACACCTGCGCAGCGAAAAATGGCCAAGCCGAAAGGCGCGGCCAAGGTTTCGGCAGGTGGGGGGGCTGTCGGAAAGGAAATGAGGGCGAGGTTGGCGACATTCGTTGGGGCACCTCCGGAAACCGAAAATCAGGACGACGAGGAGGACGAGGAGGGGGAGGTCGCAGCCGAGAAATTCATGCAAGGTTTGAAGGCAGCGCTGGGAGGAATGGAGGGGGCGGGAAGCCACTTCAAGGCCTCGAAAGGGGTGGCGCTGCCAAGCCGAGCCAAGAGCGTGAAATATCGGGTTTCGGAGCGGGTGCTGCCGGGGGTGTTGGAGGACGCCAGCGACAATGGGATGGGAATCCGGTCGTGGGTCATGACGGTAAAGCCTGGAAATTGGCGGAACATGGAGAACAGGAAAATTGTCATGAACATTGCATTGGCCATGGACACCCTTCTCAAGGAGCTGGGCTCAGCAGCCGGGGAGCTTGTGGGCATGGAGTACCTAATGAGGGTGGTGGCGGCCTTGCTGCAGGTGGAAGGGCAAGGAGGGGGGGGTGGAAGGTGGCCAGCCACCTCCTGCCATTGGGGGAGGAGGCTGCACTGTCAGCCACCCCGGCTGTCAAGGCAGCTCTCCAAACTGCCATCCTCTTGGACAAGCTCAGCAAGGCTCAACAAGTAGGGAAATAGAATCCCAGCGGGACCGCTCCCTTTTCCCGCTGCCATACCCACTTAGGCCAGCGTACACCGCGTGGGGCAGGGTGAGATCGGCACGCCGGCGACAGCGTGCCACGCGCCGCCACCGCGAGTACACACTGCAATGCAAGGTAGTGCGTTGGCTTAATTGGCTGTGGGGAGGGGGGCAAGACCCTCCTCCTAACCCTAGAGGGGCGTGCTCTAAGGGGAGGGAGGAGGCCCTTGCGAGGGTCAAGAGGCACTGCACCTGGCACAGTCGCCGCGTAGGGGGCGTTGCGACAGGCCAGGAGCAAGAAGGTGCTGATGCAATATATGGGAAGCAGAATAAGTATGAACAACTGCGCGCGGACGCGGTGAGTCTACCAAAGGCGGAGGTGGCGGGGAAGGCACGGCTGCTCGACCTGTTGGCTATGCGGCCGAGCTGGCGGGAGATATATGCCAGCGAAGAGAACTGCATCAAGCCAGCGGTCGTGGCGAGCGCAAAGTATTGGAATGTGCCCAAGCCCAGCCGGGGATGCTCCATGGCTGAATGGGGCAAGCTCATGAGCCGGGCAGCGGGCGTGGGCATGGTGGCGTTCCGGGAGAGGCGGCCCAAGTGGGTGGATGGCTGCTTTGGAGTGGCCAAGGGGGTGGGTGAGCTTCGGTTCATCGTCAACAGGAAGCTGGGCAACCTGCTGTGGGTGGACCCCCCCAAGATCCTGCTACCCCACCTGGGCATCCTCGTGGAGGTCTACATCAAAGGCTGGTGCTACTGCGCCAAGAGCGACCTCGTGTCATACTACTATTCCATCGAGGTGCCCGAGTGGTGGTGGGACTACCAAGGGCTTCCTAGTGTGTGGTCGACTAGCGTAGGTCTGGCAGGGCCCAGGCGGAAGGTGTGGCCCGTGCTCAAGGTGCTGGCCATGGGACATTCCCATGCGGTGGCGCTGGGGGAGGCCATCCATGAGATGGTGCTCTACATGACCGGTGCCCTGGATCCGAGGCGCCAGGTCAACTACCTCTCAAGCGCAGGTGAGCTCACCTTGGTGCGCGACGAGTGTGGCCAGCCACTGCGCTTGGCCATCGAGTACAAGGAGGAGCGCGCCGGGGAGCTTCAGATTGACCTGGAAAACCCCCCTGCCCCCATGCTGTCCATCACTATTGATGACTTGGTGGCCAGCAACGGGCGGACCTGCGAGGCGGTGAACCAGCTCATCACGCGCGCTATTGAGGAAGGCTACCTCCCTAACAACCTTGTGCCGTCTAAGGAGAAGACTAAGATGGCGAGCCTGGAAGGGGACGAGCTAGAAGCCCTAGGGGTGGTGCACCGACGGAACGGCGTGCTGGAACCAACGGTCAAGCAGCTCAACCTTGTGATCGCCCACACGCAGGCTATACTCACTCGAGGCCGAGCTACGGCCGAGGGGCTGGCTGCCGTCTTGGGGCGGTGGTTGTGGCTGCAGATGTTAAGCCGCAGCTGCTTGTCCATTTGGCAGCAATGTTTCAAATTCATCAGCCTGCAAGGGTGGGGGCAGCGATCCTGGGTGCTGTGGGCCGGGGTGCGGGAGGAGTTAGAGTGTGCCCTGGCCTTGGCTCCCATGCTAAGGGTTGACCGAAGCGCACCTTTGGCCCGTGAGGTGGTTGCATCTGACGCGTCCACCTACGGGCAAGGTGTCGTGTACGCAACCATGGAGCCGGGCGATGTGACGGAGCTGGCGAGGGCACGAGAGGTGCGGGGGTACCCGACTTTGCTCATACCAAGTGAGGTGGCCTACGCTGGCCCTAGGCCACTGAGCGCGCGGGCGCAACAAGCAATCACTAGCCAGCAATGGCGGGTTGGGGTCCGGAGTCGTTGGCGGGATCCGGGGATGCACATCAACGAGAAGGAGGTGCGGGCTGCAGTGAAGGGCGTGGAGAGGAGTGCGCGCAGCTTGGCAAACCGAGGCAAGCGGGTGGTGAGGTTGGTGGACTCCACCGCGGCGTTGGGCTGCTTGGCTAAGGGGCGGTCCTCATCCCACAAGCTCAACAAGCAGTGCCGCCGCTTGTGCGCGCTGACCCTCGCCACGGGGAGTCGTTCCCAGTGGGTGTGGACGCCGAGTGCACTTCAACCAGCCGATGGCGTTTCTCGCGGCCAATCCATGGCGACTTTCTTGGCAGGCTGGGTGCGCGACCTGACCGCGGAAGGCATCCATCCTAACCCGGGGCCCCCTGCACCTGTTAGCTACCTTCCATTGCTAGAGGGGAAAGTAAAGCCGGCTACTTTGCTGGCCTACCGTCGTGGTCTTGATTCCCTCTTGACTTGGTGGGAGGCTGGTGGGCGGGCGGACGGGTCATCGTCACGAGCTGACACCCTTGAGGAGACATTTTGTGCGTATGTCGCCTGGGCTCATTTTCGGGGGTACAGCCGCCAAGTGTGTGTCAATGCCTTGATGGGGTTGCAACTTTATTATCCCGGTATGGTGAAGCGGTGGGACTTGGCCCGTGGCGTCCTCGCTGGGTGGAAAACACTTGTGCCCCCCCGTGCCCCTCCTCCCATTCCATGGGAGGCGGCGTTTGCACTTGCCAGCACGATGGTCATGCAAGGTCAGCGCCTTGCGGGCCTGCTGGTTGTCATCGTGTTCCGCCATTACCTGCGAATCTCGGAGGCGCTGAACCTCCGTGTTGGCCATGTGCGCCTCCAGCCTGACGTTCGGCTTGGGCCGGCTCAACGGGGCGCCCTACTGCTGAGGTCTACCAAGACCTCTAAGGGCAAGACTCAGTCAGTGGTGGTAGAAGATGTGATGTCTGAAACCATCCTCCGTCACTGCATCGCGGGTAAGCACGCTTGGGAGGCCGTGTTCCCTTTCACCTACCCGCAATTCCGGCGCATTTGGCAGGCTGCGAGTCAGGCCTTGGGGGTCGCCCAGATTTTCACCATTCACGGGCTGCGGCATGGAGGTGCCACTCACGATTTCCTCGCGGGTCGCAGCATGGGGGACATCCAGGGCCGGGGGCGCTGGCTTAGCAGCTCCACGGTTGCCCATTATGTGGGCTTGCACCGCAGTTTGGAGGTGCAGCTGCCTGAGGTTATTCTTCGGGCCATGGCCGCCTGCCCCCCTCGGGCCTGGCGGGCTATTTTGAAATTGCCCTCCACCTAATTTGGTTGTTCATTTCTCTGTCATTATGCTAGGTTCTTTGCCCCTGGCATGGATCGCCAGGGAGGGATATAAGGGTAAGGCTAGCCTTTGCCAAGCAATAAGTGTTCCCATGAGCATCGGCGGCCGGGATGTGGCCTGCCTTTTGTATGTGCTCCACTCATTGTTTTAATAAAGAGTCTGGTTACCCTGGAGTTCCACGGTTAATAGAATCGTGGTTCTCTGAACATAGTTTCTTTATAGTGAGATGGAAGGGTAGCCGCTATAGCTAGGTTATTGGGTTCACGTGACAAACCTTTTGAGGCCGGTGCGGCCTGATCCGGATCAGTCGTGGCCAAAGCTTTGGCCAGTTTTTCTTGGCCAGGTGGCAGGAGCTACGTTGAGATATAAACCTGCCACTGTCTAGGTTTCTTGGCTCATGGCGTAGTGATTAACTAGATCTAGATTCTTTCTCTCACGCAATATGTGACCTAATAGCCCCGGCAGCCTTACGTAAGCTGCCGGCAATTAGAACGCCACATTGCGTCATTTGTTCAGACGCAACATTTGCGTGGCGAAAAAATGCCGTCCGGGCCAAGGCCGCATGACACGCAAAAAAGGACAAAAACAAACCCACCTAGCTAAGGTCGGCCTCTTTTCTTTTCCCGCCCACCCTCCCTGCGTGTTTGGGGGTAAGGCTAGCCTTTGCCAAGCAATAAGTGTTCCCATGAGCATCGGCGGCCGGGATGTGGCCTGCCTTTTGTATGTGCTCCACTCATTGTTTTAATAAAGAGTCTGGTTACCCTGGAGTTCCACGGTTAATAGAAAAAATGTTGCAATTGCTCTTGAAGACCGGGATTCGATTGTTAACGCCCGCGTTTATTGATCATAATAATCGTGATAATAAAACTCGTGACTGAACATCATGCACTGTCTAACGGAACCCGCGAATGCGAGAGAAAAACAGAGGACTCCTCCCACCTGACTTTGGCGCCATCGGTCGCGAGGGCGCGCGATCCCGGTCATCTGCGGACGATGGGGACGATCGGAACCTCGCGCGGATCTTAGCGGCGGCCGCCGCGGCCGCTCCCAGGGTCGCGACCCCCAGCCACAAGCGCACGTCCCCCAGCGCGGACTGCAGTTTCCTCTTGGTGTTCTCGACGCACTCCTTGTTGCCGCCCCGAAGAGTCACCGCGCACCAGAACTTTGCGGCGGGTTCTGCCAGGGCCGAGCCGACGAAAGAGAACAACCACACGCACGCGAGGACGATCAGCACGATCGCGACAATCCAAAGCTTCATTCCTACTATCCAATAGCCGCCCATTTTATTTACGCGGTTATGTTGGGCCACCGCGGGGGGAGAACAGACGCGCCCCCCTCGCCGACAATGATCAGGTTGTTCACCCCCCTAGCCAGCATGTAGGTGCCGCCCGCGAGGCCGATAAACATGATGCCCCACTTGGTCATCCAGCACCGGAAGTCCATGAACCCCGTACAGTTCGTCTTCGCCTTGCGGTGGAAGCGGATGGAAGTGGCGGTGTAGTACAGGATGAACAGGGCCAACGCGACCGTGGGCCACGGTCCCAGGCTCAGCGGCATCTGGAGCAGCCTCATGGGCAGGGAGAGCAAACGGTTCACGGCAGCAGACATGGTGTGTATACTAGCCGTAAAGAAAAAAAAAATGCAGCCCCCCGGAGTCGCGTTCAACCCGGAAGATATTTGCCACCCCATGGTATCAGACCCATGGAGCCGGCCCGCGCCACCACTCCCACGGACAGAGCCATGGCCATCGCGTTGAGGACCTACCACCGCCCCCTCGAGGGCACATCGCAGCTGGAGACGTGGGAGCAGGTGGTGGACAGGGTGGTCTCCCACCAGAAGTGGCTCTGGGTTCGCGCCAAGGAGGACGCGCTCAACCGAGCCGAGCTCGCGGAGTTGGAGGAGCTGCGCCACTGCATCACGAACCGGTACATCGCCCCCGCGGGCCGCACTCTCTTCCTCGGGGGCACGGAGTTGAGCAGGAGGCGAGAGTCCTGCATGTTCAACTGCAGCTTCACCGAGGTCGAGACCGTCTACGACGTCGTCGACGTGCTTTGGCTGCTGCTGCAGGGATGCGGGTGAGTCTCACTCCACCTTCTCGTCCCAATAGCGCCACGTCGTCCCGGGGATCTGGCGCCGGCGCGCCTCCATCTCCCTCTTCCTCCTGTTCTGGTACTCCTGGGCAGCCAGCACGAGCGCGTAGGAATGCGCCCGGTGGCGGGAGTGGGCGCGGCACACGGGCTTGGGCGACAGCACGCACGCCTTGTTCTTGCACCTCTTGTTCAGTTTGGTGACCGCCGTGCACTTCATCGTTTTTATACTGGTAAGGGAGAAAATTTAGGCGGCCGTGGTCGGGGCCGTCGCCTCCGATACCGTCGCATCCACCACCGCGGCCACGGGGCGGCTAGAGAAAAAGGAGGAACCGACCGTCATGATGATGGAGTATGACGTCGAGGCACCCCCCAGTGTCAGCAACCCCTTCAGGATCTTCCAGATCGTAGTCTCGTAGGAGTACACCCTGTCGTGGAAGTTCCTGTAAAGCACGTAGCCCAGCCCGCCGAGGAGCAGCAGGTAGGTGAGGGCCAGCGTGGACCTGATGTTGGTCCGCAGGCGGAACCTCTCCCTCTTCACACGCACCCAGGTGGCGATCACGTGAGCCGCGCCGATCACCGCGCCGAACAGAAACAGGCTCTTGAAGTCCTTCCAGAAAGCTCCCATCGCGTACACACTATTGTGTTAGTTTTTTTTTCACCAAGTGCGGATCGGGGGCTCGTAGATGGTGATGCTGTTGGGGCCCACGATGATGGGGTAAAAGGAATTCGTCACCGCCGTGGTCATCACGCTGCCAAAGCTCCGACCGGACAGGTTGGCGTACACGAGGCTCATGATGGCCAGGTAGGGGGGGGCGGCGCCGGACGCGGTGAACACCCCCTTGGCGATCTTCGTCCACGTGTCGGTCTCGTAGGCGTAACTGCCCAACTTGTAGTGCTTGTACACGTAGAACAGGCCCATCAGCACCAGCGCCCAGTTGATCAGGACCGTGAACCCGATGGCCGTCTTGAGACGGAACTTCTCCCTCTTCTGCCGGACGGTTGTGGCGGTGGCGTGGGCAATGCCGACCACCAGACCGACGAGCGCGAGCTGCTTGAAGTCATTCCAGAACGCTCCCATGATCGCGTTTGTACTGTACCTCGATATTTTTTTGGACGCACAGGGTTGGCTTCAAGCCCGTCACCGGCACGCTCAACGGCTTCTCCAGGCGCATCCCGCACATCGACGTCATCCGGTCGCAGCGGACCTCCGTCGGGGGGCGCGAGTCCAACAAGGAGACCTGGGACCCCGACACCAAGACATGGACCCTATCCGTGGGCGACTCGGCCGTCGCCTGGGCCCGCGCCGTGGGGAAGCTCATGGCCGGCAAATACCCCGCCGAGCGACTCGTGCTGGACTTCACCGAGATAAGACCCGCTGGGACGCGTCTGAGGGGCTACGGGTGGCTGGTGAGGGATTGGAAGATACTTGAATCCGTCGCCAATATTTATGTTGCGTTATACTAGATCGATTCCATGTCCCATTTCGGTGCGGTCCTTGTAGAATCCGCGATCGTGGCGGCGGCGATGGCCGGTATCATGACTCTCGTCCATTCGGTGCACATGAAACAGAGCCCGATGATGGCGATGTCCCACGCTGGTATTTTGATACAAGTTGGCGTGTCTGCTGCCATCCTGCACGTGGTTTTTGAGTTGATTGGTTGGAACGGGAAGTTCTGTCTACGTTTGCAAGGTGGTGGAAGGATGTGACGGGATTTGAAGATGCTTCGAAGTAGTGGCAACCATCTACATCTCGTCCGCGGGGAAATCGCCGTGGCTCGCTAAGTGCCAGGCCGCGTCCTGTTCGGGACCCTCGGGGATGGCGTTGATGGCTAGCTCCCGGAGCGAGGGGATGTATCTGCTCCGGCGGTGTGTGGAGGGGTCGGTCAGGAACCTTTCATCCTCGGCGGACCGCTCCGGTCTTCGCCACGTTAAGCTGCCCGCGTGGAGGTGCGACATCGCGTCGGTTTTGCCATCTAACGCGTCGGTAAATGTTGAGACGACCTTGGGGTCTTTTTCGCTTCTCCCGAGAGGCACCTTTACAAAACGTTCCGCCCCCCCTCTACCTATGGCTTTGTTGTGGGCAAGTATGGACTTCTCGAACAAGTCGTAAGGGCTCTTGCGGAATGGAGAGAAATTGCTCGCCATTTCTGCGTAATTTTCGTCGAAATCCTTGCGGGTCGGTCTGGCCCGCATCGAATGCCTCCTCCGCCCGTGCACATAACACCTCTGCCCCCCTTTGACGCTCGTGTTCAGGCAGCGACGGTTCCCGCGAGTCTTAGCCGTGCACCTCATGATGTACTGTTGGCCCCGATATTTTTCTCGACCCCCGCAGAGCTCCGGCGACGACAACGTCTCCAAGGCGATGCTGGCCATCTCCCACATCATGTCCCGTCGCGCGGACCAGCTGCTCACCAAGATGGACATCCTGGACATCGTGAACCACCTGGGGACCATGTTGAGCAGTCGCCGGTCCGCAGAGATCGCCCTCTTCGAGTACGGCGACGTCGAGTGGCGCGAGTTCGCCTCCGCCAAGAAGGACTGGTGGATCGCCCACGCCCACCGCCAGCAGTCCAACAACTCGCTGGTCTTCACCAAGGAGCCCACCCGCCAGCAGCTGGAGGAGATCTTCGCCATCATGCTCGACTCCGGCGGCTCCGAGCCCGGCATGTTCAACCTCGAGGCAGCCCGCCGCCGCGCCCCCTGGTGCAAAGGCTGCAATCCTTGCTGGTATGTCACATTAAACTTGCTGGACAAATGCTTTTTTTTATCTTTCTTGTTTATATATCAAATACGCAATGCCAGATACGCTGCAGATTTTTATGGTTGGTGTTATAATACAGTTGCTCCTCTACTCCGGGTGGCTTTCAGGAGCGGTTTGGAAGGAAGACATGAACCAGAGGCAGAAAAGGGGTGTGTGGGCTTCTTTAGGCACTGCGCAAGGTGTGTTGGTGATCGCCTTTGTGGCGTGGCTGGCGAGTATGTGGCGCAAGCCTAATATGCTGCCTTTGTTCGGCACTAATTGGCTGACGAGAATACTAGTTTTGCAAGTCATCGCCGCGCTGTCGTGGTTGACGTGGGGCGTGTTAAAGAAGTATCAGGCAAAGCGCGGGCTGGACAAGGGGGCGGTGCGTTGGGCGCTTGCGAATGCAGGAATCTTCCAGTCCCTTGTGGTCCTTTTCTTCGTGTTATTTATCGTGGACAGGATCCTTTGGCCAGGACGGAAAGAGCTCGCATGGAACATGATGGCCCCACCCACTTTTAACATGGGATACGCCGCACAGGCTGCTTAAGGTCTCCTCCTCGAGTGCACCCCAGAACCAGACCGTCCCATCTCTCTCTCTCCGCGGTGCCAGGCGGCGGGGGGGGGGTTGTGGTCTGTGGATCAATTGGAGTTGACCGTCCACTCGTGTCAATTCCTGGCCATTTTCGAAGATCTCACGGGACACGCGTTGTTTATCTGCCACCTTTTCATCGATTTTTTTGCGTTTAATGCCCGCCAACCCATCCCCCACGGTTCTCTTGTCGAAGAACGGCGCCTCTCCTCTCTCCGCGATCACCTTCGCGATCTCTAGAGGCAGTTGAAGAGTGTCAAATTCATTCGCGCGTACGGAATGGTGGGCGCACCTGACCAATCCCGCACCGGATCTCCTCCGCGGTCGGGGCATTGTATACCACTTGCGCACTTTTTTTTTCCGCGCAGTGAGATCCTGCTCGCCAACAAGTCGTTTTGTAATTTGACCGAGGTCAACCTGGCCGCCTTCCACGAGGGCAACAAGTCCGGCCTCGAGAGGGCGCTCGTCTTGGCCGCGCGCATGAACTACCGCCAGACGCTCGTCGACCTCAGGGACGAGATCCTACAAGAGGCGTGGCATCTCAACAACGAGTTCCTGCACCTGTGCGGCGTCGGCCTCACCGGCATCGTGGCCAGGTCCGACCTGCAGGACTACGACTACCGCCGCATGAAGAACGTGGCCGTCTCCGCGGCCTACGAGATGGCCAAGAGTCTCGGGAAGCCCCTGCCCAAGAACGTCACCTGCATCAAGCCCAGCGGCACGCTGTCCAAGATCATGAGCACCAGGGAGTGGGGGGAGGTCCCGGAGGGCGTCCACAAGCCCATGGGCAGGTACATCCTCAACAACATCACCTACTCCAAGCACGACCCCCTCGTGCAGAGGTTCAGGGACGCCGGCTACAAGGTGGCGGACAAGCCCTACGAGCAGGATTCCGTCCTGGTGACCTTCCCCGTCACCTACGCCAGCGTCCCCTTCACCAAAAAGACCGTCACGAGGAAGGACGGCACCACCGAGGAGGTGGAGGTCAACACCGAATCCGCCGTGGCGCAACTCGAGCGCTACAAGAACCTCATGTCCAACTGGTGCGACCAGAACGTCTCGTGCACGGTGTCGTACGATCCCACCGAGATCCCCGCCATCCTGGACTGGTTCCAGAAGAACTGGGACCTCTACGTGGGCGTGTCCTTCCTGCTGAGGTGCGACCCCACCAAGAACGCAGCGGACCTGGGGTACAGCTACCTCCCCCAGGAGGTGGTCACCGAGGATGTCATGAGGAGGTACCGCAACAAGCTGACCCCGGTGGACTACGCGGGCATCGTGCACGTCGACGTGGACGAGGCGAAACTAGCCGGGGACTGCCCCTCGGGCGCCTGTCCCGTGCGCTGATCACGACACGGGGCATACGAATACGCCATCAGTGGGGGGGGGGCGGGGGCGCGGGGGCGGGACTGCCAACGCCGGCCCGGCGCATCAGGTAGTACGCGACGGCCAGGATCAGGGCCAGGATCGCGACGAACACGATTACGGATACAAGGGGCGAATACCCGTCCTCCTTTTTCGCGGTCCCGAACCCCGGGAGCCCCGCGGCGGTCGCGTCCTCCGGCGTCCCCGTCCAATCGTCCGTCCACGTGTCCTGGGCCGCGCCGACCTTGCTGCTGTCGGATCCGAACAGATTTCCAAGCGCCGCGAACACGCCGAAGCTGACGGCGGACATCCCCACGTTCTTCGCGAGGGACCCCGCCAACGAGCTCTTCTTCGCCGCAGCCCCTGCGGCGTCCGCGAGCCTGCCAGTCCTCGCTAGGTCATCCACATATTGGGATGGAAAACCCATCACCGTACCTGGAACGGTGTTTTTACCTATTATAGCGACATCATCACCTGACTTTACAACATTGCTGCCTCCTGCTTTAGCGAAATTGCTACCTGTTCTAGTAGTGATATTGGAAACTGATTTAGCCAATTGTCCAACTTTTGCAAAAAGGCCTGCGAAACTCATGCCTGCGATTCTCAGTTTATTATAAGAAATAAATGCGTCATGCCTTAATGCGACGACACGCCCACGCCCCGTGGTCCTTCCAAACCTCGAGCACGTCGGGGCAGACCATGTGAAGAATCTGCCCCCCCGCGGCTTGCAACTTGTCTCTCGTTTTCCCGTCGTAGCTGTCGATCGGGCCCAGCTGCTCCTCGACGTATTCGAAGAAGCCGCGCACGTCATCCGACGTCTTCACTCTCGCCGCTCGCTTCATGAGCTCCATCGTCTCCGTCATGCCCGCCTCGAACACCTCGGCGGTCGGGATCACGCCCGCGTCCCATTTCTTCTTCACGATCGCGCCGACCAAGTCCTTCCACTCCGACATCTCTGCTGCATCATGGGACGGGATCTTTAGGAGGGCCTAAGCGTACACAATTATTCTGTGAGTACATTAAGAAGCACAGATGATACGGGTCCATCACGCTCGACAGCGATCCTCGTCAAGGTACGGCCGAGACGAGGAGGTAGACATCACCCTCCCCCGTGCCGCCGTCTGGTCGAAACACGCCGTTCGCTCTAAAGGAGGTATACAGAAACGTCTTAAACGGCTGGTTAGGGAGAGCGAGAAGGCGGCGTTCCCGGACGAGGAGGAAGAGGTGGACGTGGACAACCTGCCCGCCCACGCGCCCCCCAAGCGCCCCCTGAAGCGGCTCGTGCGCCTGAGCGAAAAAGAGCCCGAGACCGCCACAAAACCGAAGGGGGGGATTCAAAGCCGTCTCAGGCAGCTGGTCAGGGAGAGCGAGAAGGCGGCATTCCCGGACGAGGAGGAAGAGGTGGACGTGGACAACCTGCCCGCCCACGCGCCCCCCAAGCGCCCCCTGAAGCGGCTCGTGCGCCTGAGCGAAAAAGCAGACACCCCAGCTGCTCCGGAGAAGACCGCGGAAAAGCCCGCCGAAAAGGCTCCAGCTGCTCCGGAGAAGACCGCGGAAAAGCCCCCCGAAAAAGCCCCAGAAGCGCCGCCGGACTACAGTCAGTGGCAAATGGTCTTGTACGATCCCAGCAAGCCTCCCACCACGGTTGCCGTCGAGCCCACCCCGGGGGCGTGGCCGCATCCCGTCAGGGACACCCAATACGCGCAGTTCGTTAAGAGGTTCTTCGACGGAGACGTGGAGGGATTCCTGCCCCCCGAACTGCGGCGCCCCGACGAGGCGGGGTGTGACGCGCCGATGGGAGCCAGAAAGCTGGCCCCCCAGCAGGCGGTGGTCAACCTGCACCTGAAGAAGATCGCGTCTCTGAGCCCGCACTACCCGTCGCGCGGTTTCCTGGCGTGGCACTCCACCGGGTCCGGCAAGACCTGCACGGCCATGGGGGCGCTGGACGCGTTCTGGGACACCAAGAAGAACTTCGTGCTGGCCACGAGCAAGGAGAACAAGACCAACAACTCCCTGGAGGAGATCGCGAAGTGCGCGACCCTCTACCCTCGATTCAAAGGGAAGGACCCAAAGACCGTGCTGGCAGAGCTCAGGAAGCGCGTGTGGAATCGCGAGATCGTCACCTTCACGCAACTATCGCACGCCATAGGGGTCCACAAGGCCAGGAAGAACTTCGACACGAGCGTGCTCAACAACGCGCTCTTGGTCATGGACGAGGTGCAGAACCTGTTCAAGCCGCTGCCTGGACAGCAAGAGGACCACCGGGCGCTGAAGGAGTTCCTGGCCACGCAGAACACCGACACCTCCCAGAACCTCTTCATGGTCATCCTCACGGCGACCCCCGGCGATTCCGTGGCGGAGATCCTGTGGCTCGTCAACATGATACGCCCCGTCAACTTCCCCGTGTTTACCATGGCGAACATCACGCCCGACCGGGTCCGGGGCATGATTTCATTCGTCGACTACACCGGGGACACCAACTCCTTCCCGGAGATCGCGTCCATGGAGGAGTACGATGTCCCGATGAGCGCCAAGCAGTTCGAGCTGTACAAGGCGCGGTTCAAGGAAAGCAGACGCGACATCCCCGCGAAGGACAGGGAGCGATACTGGTACGCGGAGGCCAGGAAGATAGCCAATTGCGTGCCCCTCAGAAGCGTGCCCTCCAACCAGCTACTGAGGCAACTGCCCGTTCTCTCCCCCAAGTTCCAGAAAATGGTGGAGATCTTCCTCAAAGGGGGCAAGCACTACGTGTACTCCTACTTCAACGTCCACGGGATCGCGGACCTGGCAAAGGTGCTGTCCGCCATCGGGTACTCGCGCTTCACCCCGGGCGGTCCGTTGCCTCCTCGGAAACGTTTCGCGGTCCTGGACGGCGAAACGACCGAGGGGCAGCTCAAGGCCTTCCGAGAGGTGTTCAACTCGGACGCGAACAAGCGCGGGGAGCTCCTCCAGATCGTGCTGGCCCGGAGGAGGTACAACGAAGGCCTCGACCTCAAGGCGGTGACCGACGTGCACATCATGGAGCCCCTCGTGAACGCCAACTCGGAGAAGCAGGCCATAGCTAGGGCGGTGCGGCACTGCTCTCACAAGGCGCTGCCGAAAGCGGAGTGGAAGGTCCGCGTGCACCGGTACTTCGCCGTGCCTCCCGGGTCCTCCTCGTCCAGTCGCCAGGTCCTCGACAAGATACCGGCGGACAAGGTCCAGATGATGCGACAGATGGTGCAGCTGAAACTGGACAACGTGTCCAAGGACCTCAGGAAGAGGAGTCTCGCGCCGAACGTGAGGGCCGCCCTCCAATTGTACAAACGCATCGCGGAGATCCAGATGGGAGTGCTGACGGGCGGCGGGCAGGGCGGCACCCCGTCGGTGGACAAGCTCGTGTACCAGGACGCGAAGGCCAGAGGGTCGAACCCGGACCTGGAGCGACTGCTGGCCATCTTGCGGGACGCCTCCATAGACTGCGAGTTCCTCAAGTCCTTCCACAACCAGCCGAACATGATGAGGGCCGCGAACAGGCCGCCTCTGGAATGCAAGAAGTAGTCCTGGTCTTTTTTTTTTCTCGTGTGCTATGTATATCGAACATGGGAAGGAGCAACTGGAAGGAGACCCCCAAGCAGGCGAAGGACCTCTATCGCAGTTTTCTGTCCGACCTAGCTGGTGCGCGGGCCGACGACATCGGGCGCAATCTTAAGAAAATTACAAACCTCAAGGCGAGAGACAAATACAGGGATTACCAGAATAACGCGATCAAGGCCACGGAGTACATGATGGGGTGGCCCGAGTTGAAAAAGGCCAATTTCGTGGCGCTCGCGGAAGGCGATCAGAGGTACTACGACGTGCAGAGGAAGAGGCGCGCATCGAGTGCCACGGCGTCGAGGTGGCGCAAGGCCTGCGCCCAGCTCGGGCGCACCCAGTACCGTCGCCGCATCCTGTTGCCAAGGACCAGCGCCGGGTACTGCGCCCCGGGCCGCACGTTCCCCCGGATCAAGTCCGCGTGGAGCGGCAAGCACATCCGTTTCGGCGATTCCAGTGCCCCCGCCCGCGCGTCGGCCGCCAGTCACCAGCGGAAGAAAAAGAAGAAGAAGGTCGCCCCTCTGTCTCGCCGCGCGCTGGTCGCGAGGGCGACCGGTGTCCCGAAACACATCAGGTTCTTCTGAGGCGTCTGAGGCGTAGCCCCGCCCGTCCTCCTCTTTGTTTTCGCGTTTGACTGACCTCGTTTCGTTTGCATGCACGCAGGAACTCCACCCCGTCAGGCCCATCAGGTAAGTCCCCCATCCACGTCGCGTCAGGGCGACTACGGGGCGGGTTCGACCCCCGCACGTGGACGAACGTGACAAAAAAACCTCCGTTACCTTACAACTCGCTACATGGGAAATAAGTCCGCGCCGGACACCTCCGGGTACCCACCCGACATCGTGGCCCAGTGCAAAGACACACTCACGACGGCGTGTCTGACGGCCGCCATGGCCGCGAGGGCAGCCGCCGACGCCGTAAGTAGAGCCCTGGCCCCTATGGAGACGCAAGTGAACGACGCGCTCGTGCTGCAGCGATCCGGGATGGAAGAGGAGGCCACCCGCGCGCTGGAGGAGCAGCGGTACGCGTACGAGACGCAGATGAAGAGCGTGCTGGCCAAGGACGCCCAAGAGGACGCGCGCAAGATCAAGCTGCTCGTGGGCATCTCCTTCGCCGTCGTCGCGCTCTCCGTGCTGGCCCTGTACGCGTGGATGAAAAAAATGACTCCTAAGAGTATCGTACCCCAGCCCCGATGAACTACGCGCTATCGAGCTGCACCGGACCCAGCGCCGGGTTAGAAAAGAGGATGCAGGTGTTCCTGACCGGCTCGAACGGGGCGGGACACACCGTGTTCCTGCTGAAGTCCCCCCTCCGCGACGTCACCTCCTGCCGCCTCGTGTGGGCCAATGTCCCCGCCACCGCGGGGGTCGGACTGAGCACCGCCGTGCACGTCAAGGTGGGCGACAGGAGCCTCGACAAGGTCGTGACCGCCGTGCCCGCCGCGCCCGGACCCGACATCACGTCCGCCACCGTCAAGGACTTCATGGCGGGCAAGGCGTACTTCTTCGTGATGCCCAACGGGGTGGAGCTGTACCGCCCCGCCCACGAGATGGACGAGAAGGTCATCTTCACCCCGGAGCTCCCGGGCGTGCAGTCCGTCGAGGTGGAGATCTACGAGATCCCCCCCGCACTTGATGAAGACGGGAAGCGCCCTCGCGTCCTACTCAACCTGGCAGACGAGACGTTCGCCATGGTGCTGGAATTCACGTGCAAGCACCGCTGAAAAAAAAACTGCCACCATGGTATCGAACACATGGCGAGAGGTCGCGCGACCGCGAGTAACGCGAAGAAGAAGAGCAAGGCGCCCTCGAGGGCGAAAGGAACCCGCATACACCGGGTGCGCGCACACGATGCGGTACCCCACCGCAAGTGGGCACGAGGCCACAGGTGACGCGGCCGGATCCGGTCAGGGTGTTTTCTCGTGGAAGGCGTTCCTGACGTCGGAGGACCCGCCACCGGGACCGGGGGATACCGGTTCCTCGGACGACCCCCCATGGCTCCAAAGGCACGCGGCGTGGAGGGCGGGAAGAGACGCGCGGAGCGGGCGCGGGAAGAGGCATGGGCGGAGAGGGAGAGGCAGCGGCTGGCGGATCCAGAGGCGTTTCGGAGGGCGCAAAAGGCCGCCAGAGAGAGTGAGTGGAGAGCGGACATGATAGAGAACGCGCCCGAGATCAAGTTAAGGCAGTTTCGAAATAAGGAGACTGAGCGAACGAAGGAGTGGTATCATCGCGAAAAGGAGCGAAAACAGCAGCTGCCGGAGAAAGCGGGGGCGAACGACCTTGAGGCCTTCCTGATGTCGGAGGACCCCCCATGGATCCAAAGGCACACGGCGTGGAGGGAGGGGCGGCCCGCTCGAGAGCGGGCGCGGGAAGAGGCATGGGCCGAGAGGGAGAGACAGCGGCTGGCGGATCCAGAGGCGTTCAGGAGGGCGCAAGAGGCCGCAGATGAGCGTGAGTGGAGAGCGGACATGATAGAGAACGCAACCCGTCAGAAGTCAGGGTTGGAAAGACTGTGGAACACCGTTAAAAAAAGGAGTGTAGCGGACAGGGATTGGGCGCTCCATGTGGCATTGATGGAGAAGAGGCAACGAATTGACAAGGCCATCCATCAGGCAAGGGACCGGGAGATGAGGGAAAAAGAGGCCCCGAAAGTCTCCTTGTTTCTAAACAATCCGGAGCCCTTCCCGGCGTCGGACGACCCATCACCGGGACCGGGTGTGGCCGATTACTCGGTAGCCGACCTGGAAGCCTTTCTGATGTCGGAGGACCCCCCATGGATCCAAAGGCACACGGCGTGGAGGGAGGGGCGGCCCGCGCGGGAAGAGGCATGGGCGGAGAGGGACAGACGTCGGCTGGCGGATCCTGAAGCGTTCCGAATGGCAGAAAAAGCCGCCGCCGACCGCGAGTGGAGAGCGGAAATGCGCGAGAAAGAGCCCGAGAAGTACAGGCAATATCTACAAAAGGCGCGGGTGCGTAAAGCGTCCAGCCGGCAGGCAAAGGACGACGGAGGTGGGCAGGCAAGTGGCGGCCATCGTGTCGGGGCGAGAAGGGTCGCGAGGTGCTCCGGAGGAGGGGTGCGCCGGGGGTGAGACAATCCTTATGCTGGCATTCGGGCTGGGGGGGGAGGGGTACCTACTCCGGCCTCGTCCGACCCCCGCAGCAGTGCGCCAAAATAACCTGCGTTATTGTAACACTATCATCATGCCCTTCTACCCCCCTACGTACTTGTACCAGACGGGGAACCTTCCCCTGCAAGGACAGCCCTCCTACAAGGAGCTGAAGGCCGAAATGGTCGCAGAGAGGGAGAACCGTTCGTCGGCAACCTCGCCACCGCCCACCACCACTGACGCGCCCAGCCCGACAAACGTCAACCAAGGGCCCTCGGCTGAGGTGCAAAGGGACCAGTTTCGTGCGACCACGCTGAGAAGGGACTCGATCGAGGGATACATGGAGCGACGCGACCAATTCCAACGCCAGCTGATCACCCGTCGTGACCGCGACGGCGGGCGCTCGGTGGCAATCGCCGCCTCCGTCGTGCTGGTTCTGGCAACGGCGCTACTTGTTTACGTCCTCGTTTATAAATAATGACAGGTACATGTAAATGGGTGGCCTCCTAGTCGGCGCTCTCTTGATCGTCATTCTTGCGAGTCTCGTTATTTTATTGGTGCCGGCACTCCGGAGAAGGGAAGTTGACGAGCCCTTTTTACCCCCCCCACCCTGGTTTCATGGCCAGCAAAGGGGCACCCAGGTCCGCCTTCCTGTGCCTGGGGGGGTGCCCGATAAGCCCTTCGCGGGTGGGGAGACCTTTGTGGACGAGACAGCCGGGATGCAGACGTCCGCGCCCCCCCAGCAGCAGGTGTCGAAGGGCCAAAAGGTCTTAAAGGTGATTTGCCAAATAATCACCCAAGGACTTGCCTCGTGCACCAAATATAATCTTCCCGATGAAATGCGGAGTCGGATGAGGGCGATGGACGAGCACAACGCGCGCTTACGTGGTGACAAATAACATCTCGTCGCATGACACATATACATGGCGACCCCGGGAGAGTGCCCCTTCACCCTGGACGAGCTGGCGCGGCTGGCGTGCGAGTTCGCGGACCGGCACGTGGTGCCCGCCGCCCACTGCGTGGACTGGATCAGCGTGGAGAAGGACGTCGCGCCCGCCTTCCGGGACTTCCTCGAGCTCAAGGGGCTGCCCCCATACGACTTCCGGCTCATGGACCAGGACAAGTGGACGGACCACACGCGGGTGTGGGCCGCCGTGTTCCAGGCGAGGGGGGGGGTCCTCGCCAACTCGTGCACCCCCGCCAAGAGGTGGATGTGGGTGCAGAACCTGGCCCTGCGCCACTCGGACGCCCCCGTGGCGCGCGAGATCCCCCCGCCCCCTGGTGGTTCGACATCAAGGGCTTCTTCCAGCACAGGACCGGGGTCGCCGACCGGAAGGAGAAGAGGGACTGGGCCGTCGAGTACATGCAGAAGTACGAGTTGTGTCTCACCGTCGGAGAGCAAGAGGAGGCCTTCCTGGAGGACTGCAGCGCCAGCGGGGTGTACGACCTCACCGACCTCCTGCAGCTGCGGGCGGTCCGCAAGCACCTGTCCGAGCACGGCGTGCAGCCCCCCGCCTGGGTCGATGCGACCATCCGCAACCTCAGGCAGCGCCTCACGCTCAACTACCACAACCACACGGGGAAGGGGGGCAAGAAGAGCGACGCGCTCACCCACCGCCTCATGTGGCCGTCCGCGGACGAGGAGGAGCAGCAGATGCGGGCTGCGTGCCAGAAGGCCGCGAGGGTGACAGGGGTGCCCGAGGGCGGCGGCAGGCAGGAGGACGAGGAGATGGAGGAGCCAGACATCCCGTTTCGTTTAAGTGGCCAGCCGGAGCGGCTGCTTAGGTTTTAGCGGGCAAGTGTTCGAAGCGCGTCATTGGTGAATTACTCGGGAACTTGGGTTTCCCCGCGAAACTCCAACCGCACGTTCAGATTTCCAAATCTCAAGTAAAGTTCGGCGCAACTTTCTGAACGGGGGCAGTTGACGAGCAGCATTCCTCCGGACGAATGAATTGCGTTCCATACTTGCGCAAAATTTTGAAAGGTAGCTTGCGTGCAGCCCTACTAAAATTTGCGCGCACGTTCAGATTTCCAAATCTCAAGTAAATTTCCGCGGAACATTCTGAACGGGGGAAGTTGGCGGGCAGCGTTCCTCCAGACGAATGAAATGCGTTCCATACTAGCGCAAAATTTTGAAAGGTAGCTTGCGTGCAGCCCTACTAAAATTTGCGCAAAGTGTAGGACTGAAAATTCGTAACGGAAAGGTTTTGGTAGTTGCCGTCACTTCCTCTTGTGCAAACGTGTGGGAGTGAAAATTCGTAACGGAAACTTTTTGGTAGTTGCCGTCACTTCATTTTGCGCGAGTGTTGGGCTGAAAATTCGTAACGGAAACTTTTTGGTAGTTGCCGTCACTTCCTTTGGTTCGACTGAAAATTCGCTGAAATTCGCTGAATTCGTACCGTAGCCTAATTTTTAGTACCTCGAAGTGACGGGGCACCTAAAAATTTGCCCACAAGTACACTTGGCAGCGCGCTCACTGGGAAAAATTGTACAGCCGCTCCGGCGGGCCACTTGAACGAATTGTAATGGGACGCCGCCGCGGGGCAGGAGGACCCCACCGGCGCCTCCATGGGCGCCCACCTGCGCACCTTCCTCAAGGCCAGCCGCCTCGTCCGGCTGGACCCGCAGGCGCACATGCAGCTCTCCGCATTCCGCAAGCTCTTCTTCCACGACTTCCTAGAGCTGAAGACCAGCTGCTCGAGGAAAGTCACCAACGAGGAGCTGGGGGACCTGCTCAGGCCCTACGGCGTCTCCATCCCGAACAAACGGGTGCGGGGGAGGAACGGCGAGCGGGTCGCCATCGTGGCCGGGGTCGCGTCCCAAGAGGAGGAAAAATGACCCGCGGTGGTGTGAGAAGGCATGGCCGACCCGCGGCCGTACGCCGGACCGGACCTGAGCTCCCGACCCCCGCCGATCACCCCCTCGTGCTGGTATGGGCGGCCCAGAAAAATAGCTTGTATATATACCACAGCGCAAACGGACATGGCCCAAAGAGTCCCTCTTAGCTTCCTCACCTCCGACGCCCCCACGCGCCCCGTCGTGGTCATCGCCGACTCCAACCCGTTCTCCGAGCTCGTCTACACCGCCCCGCCCTCCCCCTTCGACCCCTGGTCGGACGTGGGCAACTTCTACAGGGACAACTACCCCCCGTGATCGCCCCGCCCCCCGCACCGATGGGGAGCGGGACCGGGTGGGGGCGCTCGCCGCCATACTCAGGATCGTCTACGCCGAGGACACCAACAAGGTCTTCCGGGCGACGGTGTAGAAAGTTATCCGCGCACCTGGTACTACTGACGACGCATGGGGTTGTGTCTAGGAAAGTTGACAGTCACGCCGTCCCAGAGAGGCTCCATCCGCGTGAACGGGCGCGTCATCGACGAGCCCGCGTACGAGGAGACCTCCAGGGCGGGCGAGAGGCCACGCCACACGGGCGAGGGGAGGGTGGAGCCACGGTTCCATCTCTAACTATACCGATACGCCGGCTTCCTGAGAGGCCGCGCGCGTTTCTTGGCGGTCGACTTCGACCTCGTGGGACGCGCCCTCAGTTAACGTAAAGGATTTACGTTAGATGGATAGAGATTGTTACGCTCTTTCCAACGGCACCTTGAACGCCTCATTTGGTTAAGGAACGTAAAAGTTATGACGTTTCCTAGGCTGTGCCGACAGTACCCGGCGCGCCACTGTGGGCGCGTACGGACACAGGATGTACAAGTGTCACTTGGATAGTCCGCAGGACGTTGACAGGACTTGTACAGGACTTGATGGTCAATTGATAGGTAGGCGCACTGTAGCGCGCCAGGACCTATGAGACAATTGATGCTGACTAGTGTACGGATAGGTCCACAGGACTAGCCGTATGGACAATTGATAGATCTGCGCGCCAAAGGCGTGCCAGAGTCTGTGTAATCAATTGATTGACAGTTCAGCTGTGACAGTGCAGCTGAATACTTGGACGCGTCCCTAGCAAGCTATATGAGTGACTTGGTCACACCGGGACGCTAGTTCTTGCGTGCACGTTCTCTTGGCACTGCGACCCTGTCGTCTGTGCTGCGTGCAGTCTTGGAAGTGACGTGACTTACGTCTGTGTTTCCTGATTATTAATAAAGGCAACTTCCTGCAAGAACCATGGCGGAATTCGTGGCATTCTTACCCTCACAACTCGTATTACACGCTCTGTCAAAAAGATGCCAAATTCGGAAGAATTTCGGATTCCGGACGATGAGGAAATAGCCGCTCCGCCGGCTGGTTCTTCGTCAAGACCGACGGTGCCGTCGTGGCAGCAATTGCTCGACGAAGTAACGGTCTCGCTCGACGAGCTTCATCGTCAGCAGCGTGCAGCTCACGCATTGCTCGGGGATAACCCCGAGGACCCCGATTTGCCAGCACTGGTGCCGGCAATCCGCAACCTGTTGGACCAGATTCGAAATTTTATCGACATTTACGGTCCAGGTGCGGGGAGGTTTGCGGTCGGTGACCGAAGTCACGACTGCCATTGAGGAGTTGGACAACGTCCTCTCTTCACTCACCGGTTACCAGAGAAACCTGCAAAACTGGGCATCGCTACGCACGGGGGGCGCGCCGGCGGTGTCGACAAATTTGTTTCAGGATCTCGCGCTGTTATCGCTGCTCACTCGCGGCGTACGCAGTCGCGAGCGCCAGGTTTTAATTAACCTGGTGGCATTTCTCGCCTCTGTGCGAGAGTGGATTCCCGCGGGGTGGGAATTATTGACGATCTTTACACATCCTCTGCGCCTCGTCGCGCGTCGGCGCGTCGCAACTTACGCGGCGGGGAGCACGCCGGTTTTAATTCATACCGGTGCAGGTCCGGAGCTGGATATGGAGGATCGTGAGTTCGTATACACGTACTGCGACTTCAGGGGCCTTGACTACTAGTCGGCCTAATTTTCTTCTGCAGTACTCGTCGACATTTTTTTTGTCGAATTTTCAGCGGCAATTCGCGGGGGCGGCAGCGACACCGGCGCAGGCGGCAGTGGCGACACAAAAATTTTGTACATATTTTCTGCTGCTTTGTTAAGGTGTTCTTTGAATAGCTGGTAGTGCAGGATGGCTGAGGGACGCCGTAGCAAGGGTCCAGCCAGTGGGAATAATAATGGGGGTGCTGGTAGTGGAACCGCTCACGTAGATGACGTGGGGCTTACCGGAGAGATTACCAACCTTCCTCACAATAATAATAATGCACAAGCTATTCATGGCTTTGATCTTACCACACAGGGTCTTTTAATTGTCAATCAGTTGCAGCCTGTAACCTCAGACTCCAAGCCTAAGCAGGCTGAAGAGTTTGTGGAGGGATTGGAAGGGTTCCCTAGCTTGTACGGTGGTACAAATTACTATCAAATCTGGATAGGCAGTAGCACTTTTGGCAAGTGTACTGACCAGATTAAGGACCTAACCAGGGAGTGCAAAAAGGCCAATAAGGCCTGGGCACTGTACGTGGCTGAGCTGAAGGAGCTGCTGGAGGACCAACGAAGAAGGTCGGCATCCATTGGCAGGACAAGTATCAAGGGTGGGAGGTCAAGGGGGACCTGATCCAGAACTTTCTCAACTATTGTAAGATGGTTGAGGAGGGCAGGGCTCACGGCTTTAATGTCGCTGATAACATAGCCCTAACCAACTGGCTCAAGGTTTCTGGGCTGGATAAGGCGACACGTGGCTCCTTAAAAGTCATGTGTGCCCCACACTCTACCCTGAAGGCCTACAAGGTCATCATTAAACAAGCTCTCGAGGCAGAGGAGCTGTTTGAGGGTGGAGTGCCAGCAGTGAAGGCTACCCAGGCAGGCGGGCGTACCCAGGGTGGCTCCAAGACGTCTGAGGCTGACCGAAGCCAAGGAGGGCGTAGGGGCAACCATCACAAGCGCAAGGGAGATCATTCACCTGATTCTGACAGGAGGTCACACTCCAAGTCGGTGTTCAGGCGGGTGGGTGGTCAGCCCAAGCAGGGCAACGCGTCTGACAATGGGGGCAGTGGCCAGGGCAAGTCCAAGATACAATGCTACCTGTGCAAGGGGTGGGGGCACATCAAGAAGGAGTGTCCCAGCTTCAAGAAGTCCCAGGGCCAGGGCAGCAACAAGAATAACAACAACAACAACAAGAAGAACAACAACAAGTCCCAGGCAGGCCAGCCTTCAAAGGGCAGTCAGCAAGAAGACAACAAGGAGCAGTGACTGTCTGAGGCAACCCCTACACACCTTAATTCACCCAAGGGGGAGGCCAGGTGCTCCAATGCAGATTTTATATCTGGGCAACAAGAGGGTGATCTCCAGGTTCAGTGTGGCCCCAGGTCACCTGGAGAGGTACAGGTTCCTATGAAGACGTCCTTGACAGCTGATGCAGCTGTAAGTATGTCTGACCCTATGCATCCTCGTGCTGGGCACGAGGGTGGACCTCTCATTTTGAGAGAAACCAATGTACAACCACAGAGGGGTGTGAAGGCCTCTGGTGGTATGCATGTGGTCCCTGCTGGCGGTCCAGGTGTTGGGCATGAGCAGGGTGACTCAGGCTCTGAGTCAGAACAGGATGGAAGTCAGCATGGTGATGCTGGACAACCTGACAGCACAGTCCTGACTGTGCCAGGGACTGCTTCCTCTGTGTACCAGGAGTTGGGTGCCCGAATCCACAACATGTTTGGGCATGCCACTTCTCTGTCAAACAACTTTGCCTTCCGTATGGGCAGGGCACCCCTTCTTAAGGCGTGTCAGCAAGCTGCCTCACGGTGTAAGTGCCAGTTGTCCTCCAACAAGCCCAGGAAATCACATGCCAAAGCTCTACCTCAGAGCATTGGTGATCTGCAGTGTGATATCCAACACATCAGGGGCATGCAACTGTTGGTGTGCGTGGACAGGTACACGAAATACAAGGTGCTGGAGCATTTACCTTCTATGAAGAACAGGTACTTGCTGGCTGCCCTGCAGAATGTAAGAGCCAAGTTTCCTACCACAAGGATCCAGGTGGACATGCAGTTTCAGCATCTCAAGGGTGATCCTACCCTTCCTGAGTTGCTGGTTACACCTAGGGAGGCTCATGGGCAGCAGGGTGCTATCGAGAGGGCAATCCAGGAGGTCAAGAAATTGATCATCTCTGAAGACTGGGTACCCTTGTCTGCACCTGCACTTGTCAGGAGTGCATGGCTGAGGAACGTGGAGCAGCAGCTGAACAGCAGGGTTAACTTCTACTATGATGGAGTTGCTGTCAGCCCAATGGGTCTATATCATGGCCTGTGCCCACCACATGTGCTGGAGGGCTGGAAACATGCTGCACATGTCACCTTTGCCAAGCTGAGGGAGAAGGACCGGGGTTGGAAGATGCTGGAGCCACAAGTGGGTCAGAAGGTCCTAGCTTGGAAGGAACCTAGCCTTTATGGCAAACGTGGTAGCTGGAGTCCTGGGGTGGTTACCCAGGTTGATGAAGCTAGCCACGCATGCTTGGTCAGCATGGAGGACGAACCAAAGCATGTACACCGGCTGAGTTGGTCATATGTCAAGCCTAACCTGATGAATGAGGGCAGTCAGGCACAAGGCTCACAGGATCTGCAGGATTTTCAGGTCCCAGGTGACATCACTGACGCAACGACCACATCTGTTGCAGGGGAATCTGTCAGCCCTGGCCAGGTTGCAGAGGTACTTGTTGAACAGGCTGCAAGGTCAACAGCTGGGGAGTCAACTGTCAAGCCCAAGGCACTAACCAAGCCCAGGGGGACAAGTTTGGCTGGATTGATTGGGGCTCTACAAAGGGCCAAGAAGCAGCCCAAGGTAGCCAAGCTCAGGTGGCATGGCAATCTGGGGCTGGACACTGCCTTAGAGGTAGACACTAATTCTCAGGTTCCATTATTGGGACCAGGGCTGCAGCAGGGTACAGCATGTCTGAACCCAGCTATCAGTTTGTGTCTGACTTCAGTGGCGGGGTACACGTGAAGGTACTGGGTGAGGTATTCATTCCTATCCTTGGACAGGACACTGCTTTTTGTGTCTTGGAGGGCTATCAAGGACCTGCTCTTCTGGGGCAGAATTTCCTATGCCAGGATGGGTAGTGATCACGTCCTCTCTCCTGACTAAGGAAGGGGCTGGTCAGGTCCCACTGATTAATTTCAGGACCACTCACCTATCACGTGCAGTAACCAGGACGGTTAAGCGTGTGCAAGTGTGCCAGGGGCAGGAGCCCTTGGTTGATGACCTCATACTGCCAGCTGCTAGTCATCCAAGCAGTTTGGGCATTGGTCCTCACTCACTTGCTGGACACAGCCCTATCAACTACCAAGGCCTGGTGAAGCTCATGTCCTCTCCCATTATGTGTCCCCAGGTCACACTGGGTCTGATTAAATCTGGGGAGGACTGGATCTCCAAGAAATGCGTGGAACCTGTCAATGACCTGCCTCCTGCACGACGTCTACTCAAGCTCAAGTTTGTCATCAAGATGAAGGAGGTGGACGGGGTCAAGGTACCACATGTCAGGCCAGTGCTGAATGAGTTCAAGGGTACTGGTGAGTGCACTGCTGAGGAGTTGTATACCCCTGGCATGCTGCATGATACTTGGAGGCTGCTGCTGTGTGTCTTTCTAGGCCTTCTCAACAAGGGCTTGGACTATGGCTCAGTGGTGATAGACTTCAAGAGGGCATTTCTGGAGGGTGATGCAGATGTGGCACAGGAAAAGTGGGAGGGCAAGACGCCTTTCTATGTTAGGGTGCCTGCTGTATGGAAAAGGGACATCCACACGGAGTTCCTTAAAATCCTCAAGGGCCTGGAGGGCCTGAGGTCAAGTCCAATAATCTGGAGGGAGACTCTCAACCGTTTCCTGAAGGAGCATTGCAACTTGAAGGTCTCTCCTGTAGACCCCTGTCTGTTTCTGGGGCAATGGGAAGGCCTGCCAGTGTATGCTTCGCTGCACGGGGATGACCTACATCTGATAGCTCCCACGTCGTGGCTTAAGGAGCTGATCTCCATCATTAAGTCCAAGTTTCCTCTGGGTAGGGAGCAATGGCAGGTGGAGAATGAGCCTCTGCTGTTTGTGGGCATGGAGGCCACACTGGTGAAGAAGGGAGGGGAGTGGCGTATGCTGCTGGTGGGGGGCAATGACTATCAAGAGACCCTCATTAGCAAGCTTCCTCCAACCATCACACAGGCACTGTGTCCCATGGTGAGGGGCATGGTTGCTTGGGTGGCAGGCATTTCCAGGCCAGACCTTATGGTCATAGCCAGGTTGCCTGATGACATGCTGGTGGAGCTAGGGTCTGCCAAGGTGGCTGATCAGGTCAGGGCTTCATCTGGCATTCTGTTGTCTGCAGTGGATTTATCACAACCCATTTGCATGGAGCTGTATGTGGATAGCTCAATGGACAGCAGGCAGGTCTCCAAGGTCAGGGGCAGGGCTGCAGGGCTCTTTGTGCTCAGACAGGAAGGCCTGGGGAGTTTGGTGAGCTGGTTTAGTCGCCTGCACAAACGGGTGGCTGTCAGCAGTGATGTGGCAGAATGCAGGGCTATTTGTGAAGGCATTCACACAAGCCTTTATCTGAAGGAGTTGCTTCATCAGATGACTTCTAACACTCCTTGGCCACTTCAGGTTACCACTCTTCTAAAAACAGACTCCATGGGGATGGTGCAGTTTGTGCACAGGCAGATGGCCAGAAGTAGGGACTTGGATTATCTCCTTCTTAAGGAGTTGTCCTCCTTGGCCAATATTGAGCATATCCCTGGGGTTGACAATCCTGCTGATGCTTTGACCAAGCTAGTGCAGAAGGCAGCAGTGCAATACAAGGTTCTTCAGTCTCTGATGGACCCATCTCAGCAAGCTGTCTAAGCTGGTGCATGGTTATAGGGCATTGGAGAGCAGATTGTGTGGTAGTGTCAGCATTGTGACTGGCATAATACCTGTATTTTAGTCTGTACTAAGGCTCATGGACCATGGTACACTCACTCTGATTTTAATCAGGATACAGCCAGGTTTTGGCTGGGGTTCATGCTGTTGACTACACAAGGTTGACAGGTCCATTACAGACCATGTATTCTATTTTAAAAGAAATGTATATTTGTACATACTTCTCACAATGGTCTGGGAACCTTTATTCTGGGGTTTATAGGGCGGGGTTCGATTCCCTGGTATTATGTTTCTACAAGCTGGCCTGTTCAGGTGTTTGCCTGTTCAGACTTCCCTAGTTCCCCAGGGCAGGATTTAATTGTTGCCTATGTGTTTCATTTTGTCATTTGTTTGCTGTGGCAGTTTACCATCTGGCAAGTAGACGGGCGCCGTAAGACGGGCGCCAATAGACCCCTGTTGAGAGAATGACAGGCAAACTATTGTAATACGCCTTACTTTGTCAAGTGGTATTTTAATTGTCATGGATTTATTGTACTTATATTGAATATGTACTGGGTTTTATGGGATTAGTATCTGGGATTAATGTAACTCACCGCCAGAAGGTCATTGTACTGGAGGCTCTACCGAGGTGATGGGATTAATTCCTGGAGAAGACCTCATAGAATTAACCTGTATGTATTTAATTTTGTGTGCTTCTAATATCTGGTGGTACTCTGTAATGCCACTTCCATAGGTTTTTATCCATTTCTCATGAAATGGTTTTCCCTGTGGCAGATCTGTTTCTTTTCCAGTTCCTTAAAAGAAAGGGCTGGGGGAATGGCAATGGCCATTAAAGACATCTGTTCAAGCTTCAAGCTGGAGTGAAGGACATTTCAAGCTACTTCAAGGGTCCCTGGCAGGGGATGTGATCCCTAAAGAAAAGAAGGGATTGGAGTTAACGTAAAGGATTTACGTTAGATGGATAGAGATTGTTACGCTCTTTCCAACGGCACCTTGAACGCCTCATTTGGTTAAGGAACGTAAAAGTTATGACGTTTCCTAGGCTGTGCCGACAGTACCCGGCGCGCCACTGTGGGCGCGTACGGACACAGGATGTACAAGTGTCACTTTGATAGTCCGCAGGACGTTGACAGGACTTGTACAGGACTTGATGGTCAATTGATAGGTAGGCGCACTGTAGCGCGCCAGGACCTATGAGACAATTGATGCTGACTAGTGTACGGATAGGTCCACAGGACTAGCCGTATGGACAATTGATAGATCTGCGCGCCAAAGGCGTGCCAGAGTCTGTGTAATCAATTGATTGACAGTTCAGCTGTGACAGTGCAGCTGAATACTTGGACGCGTCCCTAGCAAGCTATATGAGTGACTTGGTCACACCGGGACGCTAGTTCTTGCGTGCACGTTCTCTTGGCACTGCGACCCTGTCGCCTGTGCTGCGTGCAGTCTTGGAAGTGACGGGACTTACGTCTGTGTTTCCTGATTATTAATAAAGGCAACTTCCTGCAAGAACCATGGCGGAATTCGTGGCATTCTTACCCTCACAACTCCCTCCTCTTGGGAGCGGAGCGCTGGATGATGTAGACGGGGGGCGACCGGCGCGGGCGTGGGCGCGGACGGGGCTTCGTGGCCCCGCGCACCACGTACACCGGGTTGTAGGCGGGGTAGTACGAGTAGTAAGGAGCGGGCTGGTAGTACTTGTAGATCTTCGTAGTCGCGGTCGTGGTCGCGGCGGGCGCCGTCGCCGCTGCCAGTGCCGCCGCGGGGGGGGCGGTGCCGCCACTGGAAGGGGGGGGGGCAGGCGGGTCCGGGGGGGGATCCGGCCCGCTTCCCGGGCCCGGGCCGCCTCCCGGGCCTCCGGGACCCGGCCCTCCCGGGCGTCTGGGACCCGGCGCCGGTGAGAAGGGCCCGCTGGCGTCGACCGAGGCGCGCGTGGGGCTGGGCGGGGCGGACGCGGATCCCCACAGGTTTCGGATCCGTCGGCGCACACCGTTCATGAACCCTCCACCCCCCTGGTCGTCCTCGGGCTGGAAAGTGTCGCGGGCGTCGAAAAACTCGTCTGCCCGCATGCAGTGCCCCCTGCGGCCCCTGGTGGCGTGCTGGGCGCAGTGGTGGCGGCCGCCCGGGACGGCCGCGCGCCTGCACCGGCTGCCCGTCTTGGTGGAAGAAGTGCATCTACCGGATCTCATGGATATCGCTGAATTACAAATGCGGTTTTATTTTATAAACCCCTCAATAAATATCATGGACTCCAAGCTCAACAAAGTGTCCAAGGGAGACAGGATCGCGACCGTCGCCGTGGTGGGCGTTTACCTGGCCGTGGTTCTCGGACTAGGGGCCTACCAAGCGTGCACGGGGCGCGCCGTCAAACGCCGCGTTGTGTGAAATAATAATTTGCGTCACGTGTATATATGGCGCGATGGCTCTGACCGAAAAGGCGAAGAAGAGGTGGATAGACAAGTTCAACAGGCTGAGGGAGGAGCGCGACTCGAGATACGCGGACCAAGCGCACAGGCGGTTCTGCGAGGCCGAAGAAAACGCGTCGTACGACCGCGTGCCCGTGTTCGAGACCGGGGTCAGCCAGCTGGAGTTCCCAAGACTGGGGTGGCTGCTGTATCATCGGTCGTTCATGATCCTGGCGTATCCCCCGAAATGGGAGTCGGAGACGCTGGAAATAAAGACGTTTCGTCACGATCTCCTCGACCCGGTGTTTCAGACCATGCCCGGGTACGTGCGGGGGGACATACCCGACCTCATCGACATGAAATGGTACGGCGACTGTCTGGAGTACCTGCGCGGGCTGTCACCTCTGCAGCTGATCCTTCTGCACGACTACGCGCGGGACGGATACAAATACACGAACAGCCAGGGATGGAACGTGGTCGAAACGGACAGGATAATAGAGGTGCAGGACGAGGAGGCGGCGATCCCGATCCACTTCTACGAGGTGAAGTCCCGCGTGTGGCCCGGCGTGGTGTGGCTGGCCCGGCACGGCGTGGACGGGGTGCCATTTCAAGAGCTCGACCAGGGCAAGATCTGTCGTAAGCGCGCGGACATCGCCGAGTTGCGTGCCGCTCTGGTGACACACCTGTCGAGGCGATCGGGGGATCCTAACGTCGCCTTGGTCGTGGACAACAGGCTGAAGGGGGAGCTGGTCAATATGGCAGGGTGGAAGGAAGTGATCGCGATGATCGCGAAGTTGGACGAGCGACTCATGGACATCATCTTCCTGCTCTCCAAGTGGGCGTGCAAGTACCTGCATCTGACCTTCATCCGAGAGCACGTGCTGAAGGAGTACGCGCGGGAGATGTTCGCGATTCTGCAGGAGGCGCCCGTGATCAACAGGGAAATGATCGTGTACAGGGGCGTGACGGAGGACTACTACATGCCCGCCAGGGGGCGCAGAGACGTGTACAAAAACACGTTCCCGATCTCCGTATCCGTCGATCCGGCGGTGGCCATCAATTTTTTGTTCAACAGGTACATGAGCGCCGGGTGGGGGCGCAGCACAGAGGATTGCTGTCTCAAGGTCATCCATATCATGCCCGGGACGCCGGCGCTGGCCATGTGGCCGATCGCGGGGGGCGAGCAAGCAGAAATCCTTCTGCCGCCAGGCACGGACTACCTCATCAAGTCGCACCGGCTGCGTCACATCATCGCGGGGGTCCCCACTTTCACGAAAGGGAGGGCGTTGAAAAGCGAGGTCTGCTGGGACGCGATGATCACGCGCAAGTCGGGGGGGGACAAGCTGTTCCCGAGAAAGTGGGTCACGGAGATCTACGTCGACGGTTCGGCCGCTGCGATCCGGCACGCGAATACAAAGAGAAACAAAAAGCGCAAACGGGCCACTTCCGGGTAGTACAAGCGGCTATGGGGTAGTACAAGTGGCTCCGGGGTAGTACAAGTGGCTCCGGGGTAGTACAAGCGGCTCTGGGGTAGTACAAGTGGCTCTGGGGTAGTACAAGCGGCTCTGGGGTAGTACAAGTGGTTCTGGGGTAGTACAAGCGGCTCTTTGCCGGGTCTTATGCTGGCATCCGGCAGTACCGGGCCAATTCACGCTCTACGCCGGATCTTATGCCGGCGTTCGACGGTACCGGCGCCAATTGGCGCTTTGTGCCGGCGCCAGTCATTGGCACTTTGGTGCAATGACAGGATGGAATAATTTAATGAATGGACCAAGGCATCCATGACCTGCACAAGGTCTCAATGAGCTGCACATGCTAGAAAGGTTTCGAATTATTGGCCGCCTGCGCCGAAACTTGTAGTTTTGAACAGGGCTTGGTTTTGTTACTTGGCCAGCACCTGCTTTTCGAGTTATTCGCCGGTTGCGCCGGTTCTTGCAGCCTGTGAAAGGCTTTAGGTGTCTGGAGCTGGCCAGCACCTCCTTTTCGAGTTATTCGCCGCCTGCGCCGAAACTTGTAGTTTTGAACAGGGCTTGGTTTTGTTACTTGGCCAGCACCTGCTTTTCGAGTTATTCGCCGGTTGCGCCGGTTCTTGCAGCCTGTGAAAGGCTTTAGGTGTCTGGAGCTGGCCAGCACCTCCTTTTCGAGTTATTCGCCGCCTGCGCCGTAAATGAGGTCAGCCAACTCCAAGAAGGTGGCTGGCATGTTGCCCCACCCCCTGGGAGAGTTAGTGAGGCTGGAGGGCTTCCAGAGAAATGTAATCTATGAGCACCTGTTCCAGCAGCTTGGGCCAGCTGACTCTCTCCTGTTCATGATGACCTCCAAGACCATCTGGGAGGATTCGTGGCCGGCCTACAAGAATGCATTTTACTCTGCATCTTCGAGGACGGATCTGGACACCCTCCTCGTGCACCCGCGGTACATGGCTCTCCTGCACGATACCAAGGCGCCGTTGATGAACAATCGCACCATCTGCAGGATCTGCGTTTTCGACAAGGACCACGAGATCGCGGGGGATGGCAGCTGGAGGGGGCCGGCCGGTGAGCCCTGCGCGGGACGAGTGGACGTGGAAAGCTCCAACATCCCCCTGATCGTGGACGGGCCGGGTGTGATGACCGCGTTCCTGGACTACAGGGAGGTCAAGGGCTTCCTGCTCAGGAGGCCGTTTTTCGACATCGTCGTCCTGGACCCGGCCATCTTCCTCAAGAACGGCGAGTTCAAGGCGTTCGACTACGCGGTTCTCGCCACCGTGATCCATCTCGACAGGTGGAAGGTCGAGTACAAGTGCACCCTCTTCGCGGTCATGCGGAGACAGGGGTACTTGGGGCACTACCCCGGGTCTCGCGCGACAAGGACCAACCGCTGCATGGAGCTGGTGCGGCAGTGGATCTTTGCCTCCCGGGGCCGCGTCGAGATCAGGGGCGCGCGGAACGTCGTGTTGGGCAGCGGCGACAAGGGGTCCCTGGAGGACCAGATGCACGGGTTGGCGAACGGGCATGGCAAGATCCGGTTCTTCTTCCCGGAGTCCACCAGCCTCTTCACCACGTCCGATATGATATCGGAGCTGCTCGAGGATCGGCTGGCGGAGGGCACGAGGTGCAAGCTGGTGCTGTATAAGACGGCCAACCAACCCAGGCCTTTCATGGAGAAGTGCGAGAAGATCTTCAGCAGCATCGTGCTCGTCGGGTTCACGGATGTCGATCTGCACCACCCCTCGACCAAGGTCGCACTCATCCCGGTGGGGGAGCGCCCCTCCAAGGTTACGGTATACCTCGGGGGGGAAGCGGGCTCCGTGTTCACCATCTACTACTGCGGGTACGAGGTCCTGCGCAACACCCTCAGCAGGAGGGGCAAGGAGGCCTTCAACATGGTGCCGATCAACAAGGCCATCGCGGGGGATTGGGGGGCACACTTCCCCATCATCCTCAAGTACTGGTTTGTGTAGAGGACCATCCAGCTGCGTGTCGTCAACGACCACGAGTCTGTAAAAGACAGATGTTTATGAGCGCTGTCGCTTGGATGCGGTTTGTCCATTGGCATTTTTAGCTCTGATTTCAGCCCGATATCTTTCAAGGTCCTTATCAAAACCCAAGTATTTTCTCCACGTGTCGTGTAATATTCTATCGACTTTGTATGTTGCATTCAGCAACTCATTGACTTCGGGATTGGTGTACTTATTATTGGCGTACAAGGTATCGTAATATTGTTTGGTTTCTTTTATGGCCGATTGTGCCTTACTTATCTGTCTCTCCAGATCGTGCAGATAGGGGTCTTGGAGACGCATTGTCTTCAAACTCTCGAGCAGGGAATCCTCGTCTAGATCGGTACGAGACCTTTTACCACCCGTGGACTGAGATGGTTGGGGATCTGTGAGGCGCACGTTTCTGAAATGTTCAAGGAGTAGCTCTTCGTTAGGTATGGCCCCCGACTGCGGGGAAGACGCGTTTGCGTCAGTAGCACGCACTCGGTGCTTCTTTCGACTACGAGAGTGGCGAGTGCACGTCTTCCTACCCATTTGGGCATCGTTACGGCATGGTAGACCCTTGCGCGTTTTTATCGAGCACTTCATATTGTTGCCTCATGCAAAGATAAAAAAAACCCTTTCCCTCGAACGCGGTCCACCCGCCCCCCTTCCCGGTGCCGGTCACCCCGCGAGAAACCCGACCCGCGCGTCATCGCCGGACCGAACTGCGTCCACCGTCGCACGCCCAAACGACCCTCTCGCGGCCCCGCGGAATAAAAGACCCTCCCAGACGAGGTTCTCGACAGTCGAAGTGGACGCAGCTCGATGGACCCAGTTCTTTTTTTCTTTTTTTTTTTCAAGAGCATAAAAGTTATGGGGAATGAAAAGCCATCCCTTCCGTCACCCCGTGATGATGACCCCATGATCATCACCCCATGATGCATACACCCACCCGTATACCCCTTTCAAAAAAACCCTCCCCTCCAAAAAAAAATTTCAACTGCGTCCATCGAACTGCGTCCACCGTCACCCCCCTCCCGGCCCTCCCGCCCGACGAGTTAAACCATCACCCCCTCGCGGCCCTTTCCCACCCCCCACGGTGGACGGACTTCGGGACCGAGTTCCAACCGTCGACCCCCCTCCCGGCCCCGCCGCGCCCCCTCCCTCGCGCACCCGCTACCGCGGTGGACCCAGTTCGCCCGAGCCGGTCCACCGCCACCCGGCCCGCTCGCCTATCGAGCGCGGTAAATTATCTCCGCCCACCCTGACGACCGCGCCGGACCGCGAGCCGCGAGCAACGACAGCAAATGGGCTCGCGCAAATGAGGAATGCAAGAATTAACTGCACATTTTGTTAAGTTAGTCAGTGCTTGATACGCGGTTGTCAATAGTGCAATGGGCGACGCAAGAATTAAGTTGCCATTTATGTCAACTTAGCTAGTGCTTGTCACGAGGTTGTCAACAGGTCTCTGGGTCGTAACTAAGCAAAATGCTTAGTCGCTGTGATACCGCGGAGACGCCCTGACTAAGTCAGCAAATTGCTGACACGTGTTAGTACGCGAGAGTGCGCGCTTACAGATCGCCAAAACTTTTCTGGGCGTATGGTATACCACGACCATGGCTCTCATCAGCAACTCTCCCTCCCTCCGCCAAGACTACTTTGGCCTCGTGCCCTTCGATGAGCTGCCACAGGATTGCAAGGAGTATGCGGATGAGTACGAGTTTCGCACGTTCAAGGGGTGCGAGTCGCTCATCCCCTTCCACAAGGAGACGGGGGAGGGCAATTTAAGCAAGCTCTTGAGGAGTGGTAGGCAACACAAGCGACTGGTGGACAGGGCGCTGGAGACAAGTGCCGTCCGGGATATCATCAGCATGCTGGAGGCGAATGGTGTTGACTGCACCTTGCGAGAGGTAACGGGTCGCGGCCCGGTAGCTGGCCAGTATGCCCCTAAGGTGCTGGTGTTCGCAATGGCCGTACAGCGCTTCCCCTCCTTTGGCGTGGTGGCAATGAAGGTGGCGACTGAGCTGTTCGCGGGCGACTCCCTCAAGGTGGCCGAGCTGGCACTGGGCATCTACGCCCAGGACGTGGACAATGGCAAGGAGCGCGACGAGGAGATGGAGAACCGCCTGCTCGCGGTGGTCTCGGAGCACCAGGAGAGGCAGCTGGCCCTCATCCACCAGCACCACAACCTGCAGGTGGCCCTCTTGAAGGACCTGGCGGGCAAGGTCGCTGTCTCGGAGCAGGAGCGAGCGGAGGCAGCAAAGCTTCAAAAGGAGCTGGTGCAGGCCAACAAGGAGCACGCCGCCAAGGTGGAGGACGCGCAGGCCCAGGTCACCGCCATACACAAGGAGCTCAAGTTCCAGGCCAAGCAGCACTTCCAGGACGAGCTGGCCACCGAGCGGAAGGCCGACAAGGACAAGTTCAACCTCGAGCAGGAGAGGGACAGGTTCGAGGCCGAGGCCGCCAAGTGGAAGGCCGCCTACCAGGAGCGCAGGCAGGAGCTGCTGGACAGATACGTCGACGTGGCCAACCAGTTCATGGACGTCGGCATCAAGCGCAAGAGGGACCTGGACGACGGGGACGACCCGCGCAAAGTCGTGCAAGACGTGATCGACGAGTGCCGCGACATCCTCAAGAAGGCCATGCGATACTAGTCGACCCTGGCCATCTGCACGCGCGCAATAAAGAGGGCAACAACGCAGGCAGAGCTCTCACTTTCCCACTTCAGGGGATGGGAACTTTTTACCTCCTAACAGCCACCCCTGAACAATAAGGCTAAGGAGAAGGAATGGGACCGGCAACACCCGACCAGAAGAATAAAGGGCTATCCAGGGCCCTACAATAAAGCAGTATGGTGTCCTATTCAATAATCAAGTAATTAACAACATATATCCATTGCCTATTCAATTTAAATAGCAAAACAAGCAGTAAATAGGGGGTTACCTTGCGAAGCCGTAGGAGTGCCCCCAAAAGTGCCACAGCCGGCCAAGAACCCCCTATTGACGTGGAGCCAACATTATCGCAAGCCAACCCCCTTTCAGGGTCCCAAAACCACCTGGCAGGGTGCCAAAATACTAATATTCACCCCCTGAAAAGGCTTTCTCACTACCTGAGGGAGACCCAGCCAAAACCCCGGCTCAGACCCTGAGAACCCCCCCCCCCCCCGCCCTGGTTATTAGCCAGGGGGTGGGGATATTTTCTCCCCCTCCCTGGTCCCCCATACCCGGCAGACTGCCACGTGTCACCCCCTGATTGGCTGGCTACTAGGCCTGATATAACCAGGGTGGAAATAGGCTCCGCCAGGGTGCTCCAAAAGCAAAAAAGCCCCATCACCTGGTTGGTGACGGGGCCCTGTCAGACATTGACACCCGGCTGGTTTCCCCTTCAAATTTTGACAGGGTCCCTGGCCAGGAAAAAAAATATCTAAAGCTACTATAGATATATTCTAGTATATCCAAGATACTCCCGAGTACCAGGGAGTAGACTCGAATATTCCCCCCTGGTCCCAAGGCGGCCGGGTCCACCCCAGAGATGCGCATCTCTGGGGTGGACCCGGCCGCCTTGGGACCAGGGGGGAATATTCGAGTCTACTCCCTGGTACTCGGGAGTATCTTGGATATACTAGAATATATCTATAGTAGCTTTAGATATTTTTTTTCCTGGCCAGGGACCCTGTCAAAATTTGAAGGGGAAACCAGCCGGGTGTCAATGTCTGACAGGGCCCCGTCACCAACCAGGTGATGGGGCTTTTTTGCTTTTGGAGCACCCTGGCGGAGCCTATTTCCACCCTGGTTATATCAGGCCTAGTAGCCAGCCAATCAGGGGGTGACACGTGGCAGTCTGCCGGGTATGGGGGACCAGGGAGGGGGAGAAAATATCCCCACCCCCTGGCTAATAACCAGGGCGGGGGGGGGGGGTTTCTCAGGGTCTGAGCCGGGGTTTTGGCTGGGTCTCCCTCAGGTAGTGAGAAAGCCTTTTCAGGGGGTGAATATTAGTATTTTGGCACCCTGCCAGGTGGTTTTGGGACCCTGAAAGGGGGTTGGCTTGCGATAATGTTGGTGCCTTGGGCCCGTCGGCGGGTCCCTGGTCCTAATAAATGGGTAACCTTTTGTCTGGTGGCATAGTTGTTTTTTCTCGCTACTTATTACATCACTATTCATGTGTGATCACAAGGGCGCGGGTCGATACCGTGGTGATTTTGACGGCCTTGAGGCCCCCTTGAGTTCCCTACCTTAGAGGGTTTTGTATGGTCTGCATTTGATGTAATTATTTTGATAATTAATCAAAGAACAAAAGAGTATGTCGGAGTTGAGTAACTCTAGAGCCCTAGGATCTGGCTCTAAGTTCCCCATGTCCGTCCGCACGCCTTCCGCTAGCGTCCGCTAAGCCGCCGGCTATAATCCGGCGGTCCGATGCGGTCGACCGGTCTAAGGGCGGCGCCTAGGGCCGGCGCCATCTAGGCCCCAGTCCGGGCCGGGCCTTATCCGGGTCGGTACGGACAGCTAGCTTGTCCCGCGGTTACGGCTAACCGGATAGGCTTTGCTGGCTAAGACATAAACCAGTGGTTGGCCAGCTCCGACAGCAGTTCTCCGTGTTCACCTTATCCCAAGCTCAACGTGACCGACCGCCATAGCTCAGCCGGTCGGAGGCTTTAACTGTCCACCGGTACAAGGCTGCTACACGTAAATCTAAGAACGACTGAGGCAAAGGACCTAATTTACATCCGTAACTTTAATAGGTTGTTACGCGACGTAACACCTCCCCCCCCACAAAGGTAGGGAGCCCTCTCCCTACGCACAGGGAGGAAACCAAAGGAGTAGGAATAACCTAACGCACCCAACACGAGCCCAGCACAATCGACAGACCATCCAAGGCACAAAGTAAAAACATGTTCACCTCGGTTCCACCCCGAGTGGTGTAGGGCTCACCAGCACCAAGCCTGGTGTGAGGTTCCCCTAACTGCCTGGCACGGAGGCCTTGCCGGGAGGGATGGCACTGGGCAGGACACACAGAGGAAACAACGTTAACACTAAGGACCAAGAACGACCAACCAACTGGCCAGACCATGAGGCGTCTCTATATACCGGAGGGACAACACCCTCAGGTCGGGCCTAAGGCCCACTATCTAGTTGCCATCAGTCTGGTAAGTACCGTGCGTGGCCATCAGAACATCCAGGTACGCATGGTAGTGAGCCACATCATCAGCATTGTCATGCCTGTCCACCGTGAGGAACACATCGGCCCAAATGCCGTCAGGAAAGAGGCCCAAGGAGGCCCAGTAGTACCGATGCTGGGTGAGGACCACCTGGCCCCTAGCCCAGTCCAGGAAACCGCAGGCGAAAAGCCGAAGGAAAGGCTCAGCAGCCAGCGCAGGGTCCTCCTCCAGCCTCAGCCGGACGGTCTCCCCCACCTCGTTGGCCTCCGCCACCAGGATCAGCGCTGACATGTTGATGCTCAGCCCACGACTAGCCTCCAACGGCGGCTTGGGGCCACAGCGGTACAACACAGACTGATGCACACACTGGGCCACGACGACGGCCAGCTTGTTCCCCATTGGCCAGCACAACATCCACGGCCACACCTTCCGACGAGCCCCACTCAGGCCCACCAGATCCGACCACACCGGCATCCACGCACAGTACCGCCGCATCCAAACGGGCAGGCGGAGCCTGTTGTAGTACGAATCCAAATCTGATACGCCCCCAAAAACATCCTCCCCAGCGCGCGTGGGCAAATCGCAAATCACGCCAAGGTGTGGTAAAAAAGCGGGCATAGGATCTGGTAGTGGCATGTTGCCACGTCGTTTGTCCACAATCAGCCGTATACGGCCGTCGGGCTTTCCGACCCCAAAAGTACCGTTCACCATACTAAGGCGGCTCCTCCTCAAAAAATCCACCCAAAATCCCCCTCTCCACACACATGCACCGTGCAAACCCGGCCGCGCGAACTCCTCCATGCTACACCCCCGGCCGCGAGATCCGCATCAACTTCTGCAAGATCCGCTCTGCTGGGCTCAGCGTCCGTACCATCCTACTCTCATCATTCAAAATTGCTCCCCAAGAGGGGCCGGGTAGTAAGTTCAGCACATCCACTTGGCCACCTTCCCCCGGACCAGGAAAGGCCAAGCGTGCGGCCACTAACGGTTCGTAAGGGGCTCGATCCTTCAGCATATTCACCCCCATCCACTACAGATCCTGCCACTGCCGCTACGGAACCACCGTTCCGGCGGACAAAGGACCTGCGAGCATCATCGATCCCATCTAGGGCCGCCTGCTGCAGAGGCCCGGGCACACGGGCTGAATCTACAGCAGGCGGGTCTCGCCCCCCCCCCCCATCCAGTTTAACGCCCTAACCGCTTGACAGGCTAGTGTGCGAGCATTAAAAGCCCGACTCATCCTATCGCGCCTCGGCCTGAGCGTACCTGCTGCCACCAGTCACGAGGTGGCAGGGGTGCTGGAAGAGGTGGTGGAAGAAGGCACCGCTCCCTCACTTGTTGTTGTTGGACGGGCCGCCCTGCCCCTTCTTGCCGGGACCCTGCTCCAGCTTGTGCTGCAGCTTCCCCATGCTCATGCATGGCTGCCCCCACCGCTGGAGACGCCAGCATCGCCCCACCCTCCTGGAAAGGCAGCATTGCCGACGGAGTGCCCTTCCAGCCCGTCGATCCCGCATCCACCAGCTGGCACGCCGTGATCAGCTTCGCCACGTACTCGGCTGGCAGCTGCCAGCTCCAGAATTACTTCGGAGCGTGGCGTCCCCAGTCCCCAAATTCTGTCACCATCGTGTCCAGAATTCCTGCCATCTGCAGGACCAGCATCCGCCTCTCACCCGCTGGCTGAGCTGCCTTGCATCGTCAGCATTAACGATGCACGGATGGACTTCCCCCCCACGCTCTCCGCGTAGTCCAGCATCCCCGGCAGCACCGCCTCCAGCATGTTGCTCACCAGGACCGGCACTGCATGCCCGCTCAGCGCCACTCCCTTCGTGCGCGCCAGCCTGCCGGCAGTCGTCGTTGCGGCTGGGCTTGCAGTTGCTGGAGTCTTTGCCTGGTCCAGCAGCTTCGACATGGCCGAGATCAGGTCGCCAATATCTCCGCCAGTGCGGGCGTTGCCCGGCCGGAATGGAAGCCCTCCCGCTGGCGTTGCATAGCCCGTCTCGGTCCCCAGCAGCCGACCTATGTTTCGGTCTAGGTCCGCCACATCCTGGTCGATCGCCCCAGGGGCGCCATCTTCCTCCCCAGCGCCCGCTCCACCATGCACCGCCCCTCCGCTTCCACCTGCCGAAGGGGGAACACCCCCAGTTCCCACCCCACCTGCTGACACTGGTGGATCCGGCTCTGCAATAGCCTCCCCCAGTTGCGCTGCTACAGTAGCACATCGGCCAGGGCCTCCTCCCCATCCCAGTCGCTGACAAACCCCCTTTTCTCCAACACGTCCATGACGTTCTTGGCACGGCCCTGATTGAGCTTCTGGATCCGCTCTAGCCAATTCCCCTCCCCTAGGATCTTCTGGACCGCAGTGGCGGCCTCCTTTGGGGTGCATCCCTCCTTGGCTGCTTGCTTGAGTTTTGCTATGAAATTCCGCTCTGGGGCTGTCACTGAGGTCATGGTGGGTTATAATGCTTGATGTGTTATGTTGCGTTTTGTTTTTTGTGATGTGGTCACGTGAGGTTCTCAGGAAAAAGAAACAACCTGCTTCCCTAGAATGGAAGCCCACCTTTTATAGCAACCACCTGTCCAGCCAACCCCTACCTGGGTGGCTGGGGTACAGGTGCCAGCACAAAAAATATTTTTTCTAAAATTATTTTTTCTTTTTGCTCACTGCTCTGACAGTGGGGCATGCAGATGAAAGAGGTGAAGCAGGCACACTCAAGCCAGCATGAGATGGAGACTCACACTTCTTGTAAGGAGGCTTCTTGCAGTCCTTTGGGTCGCCGTGGGGCGGCCCGTGGCACTTGTGGCACAGGACGTCGTGGTCCTTCAGCTCGGGCATGTTCTTGCGGCATGTGGCCCGAAGGTGGTACTTCATGCCACAGCGGGTGCACCGCTGAGAAGACTTGTCCTCCTTGTCCTGCTTGTTGTTGTTGTTGTTGTTGTTGTTGTTGTTGTTGTTGTTGTTGTTGTTGTTGTTGTTGTTGTTGTTGTTGTTGTTGTTGTTGTTGTTGTTGTTGTTGTTGTTGTTGTTGTTGTTGTTGTTGTTGTTGTTGTTGTTGTTGTTGTTGTTGTTGTTGTTGTTGTTGTTGTTGTTGTTGTTGTTGTTGTTGTTGTTGTTGTTGTTGTTGTTGTTGTTGTTGTTGTTGTTGTTGTTGTTGTTGTTGTTGTTGTTGTTGTTGTTGTTGTTGTTGTTGTTGTTGTTGTTGTTGTTGTTGTTGTTGTTGTTGTTGTTGTTGTTGTTGTTGTTGTTGTTGTTGTTGTTGTTGTTGTTGTTGTTGTTGTTGTTGTTTCTGGAGCTGCCCCCCTTGGAGGGAGACTGCTCCTTACCCTTGCCCTTGCCCCAGCCCTTGCCCTTGCCCTTGCCCTTGCCCTTGCCCTTGCCCTTGCCCTTGCCCTTGCCCTTGCCCTTGCCCTTGCCCTTGCCCTTGCCCTTGCCCTTGCCCTTGCCCTTGCCCTTGCCCTTGCCCTTAAACATCTGTCCCAGCAGGGACTTCACCTCTGCCATGGTGACAGGCCTCTTGCTCCTATCCTCCCTCTCCCTATCCTCCTCCTCCTGCCCCTCCCCCCTGACCCTCTTCACTGAGGTGCCCATGGCCCTCTTACTGAGGGGGGCCAGGGCCAGCTTGATGTAATCCAGGGCCTCCTTCATGTTCTCCCAATGCTTTGCCATTCCTGTCGCAAGCATAGCGTATGTGTTTTTGTCAAGTTTGAGTTTCTCCAGGAAAGCATGCAGCAAGAACTTGTGATCTAGCTGCTGGACATCAGGTCGGGCTTTGATGGCTAGCTCATACTTTTTGGTCTCAGCCACATAGTCTAAGGAGCTGACATGGTACTCCTCTACCCACCTAAATGCCGGCCCCATACTTATCCACAGAGGCGGGGGTGGAGAGGAGGTCAGTGAGCTCCCTCAGGAAACTCTCCCAGACTGCATGCCTTAGCCTGTGTATCCTGCCACCTGGGATACCTACGCTGGAAGACTAGAATGAGATTCTGAATCTGAGTGGAAGACTGATGGTAAAAACCCCCCTGCATGAGAGACCCATACCAGTTCTTTACATTCAGTTCCTCCCTGGCTGAATGGAGAGACAGAAGTACATGATTCCCCTGCTCCCTAGTATGCCCCTCAGGCAGCCCCCTGACAGTGATCCTATCCACAGGACGGTTCTCATTGTAGGTAGGCCAACGGGAGGGGGACGCAGGGGGAGAAGGAGAGGAGGGTGCTGCTGCAGCATTCACAGGAGAGACAGTTTGGGTGGGAGGTACTACGTGAGTGGGCTGACCAGGAGGGACATGCATGGGCTGAGTAGGATGGGTGGGCATCAGATGGGTGGGCTGTGTAGGGTTGTTAGTATGTGTGACGTCCCGCCTCCTGCTGCGGGCCTCCTCCCAGTCATGGAAGGTGGGAGAGAGAGACACGTCATCGTCAGTAGTGTTAGTAATTTCATGATGCAGCCAGGTAGGCAGCAACCTACCAGCCCCCGCCAAGATGGCGTTGTGCAGGCGCTCCAGGTGTCGCACCAAGCGCGCCCGGTTGCCCAGGACCCTCCTCCCTGCAAGGAGGGCCTGCAGGGCAGGCAGCAGGGTGTTGCACACCCAGCGATTGCCCTCCTGCAGGTTGGGCAAGCCCAGCAAGTGCGTGATGATCGCACAAACCAGGCTGCCCGCCTCAGCAATGTGCAGCTGCTGAGTCCTGTCAGCCAGCCCGCGAAAGGATGCTGTGGCAGCCTCAATGGCCCGCCACACTTGCTCATCCCCCAGGGTGATCATGTCATCTCCAGACAGATCACCCTCCATCACCTCAGGCCGCTCCTGCGCCTGGGTGGGACCCGAGGGCCCGCCTTCCCCGGCCATGGCCTTGTCCTTGGGACGCCTGGAGGTGGCCTGCCCACCTGAGCTGCTGGAGGGGCCAGAGACGCCCTCCATGGGAGTTGCCTCCCCCGCCTGCGCCGTAGGCGCCGGCGTCGCTGCCGGGGTCCCTGCAACCCCGGGAGCTGGCGTCGCCGCCGGGGTCCCTGCAACCCCGGGGGCCTCAACAGTCGCCTGGCCCCCTGCGCTGGGCGGGGGGGCCGGCTGCTGAGGGTGGGCCCTCTGACCTGCCAGAGGGCCCTGGGTGGTCTGACCACCCGGTGGTGTGTGGGGGGCGCCTGCCGCCCCGCGCCCAGCCGTAGGCGGCGTCGCAGCCGCCTGGCTCCTCACGTCGCCCCAGCCAGCTGGCGTGACCTGGGGCCACTGAGGCAACGGGGTGAAGGTCGCGTTCTCACGCGTCGCCCCACCTGCAGCGCTTCCCGCTGACGCTGATCTGACACCCACTGATCAGCCGTCCCCGGGTTCTGAATCGCTATGGTGGCGAAACAGCGCATCCAGACCGCCACCTGAAGCAGATGGAATTCCATCTGCAAGCGACGCTGGATTGTCGCCTGAACAGAATGAACATGGAACGACGTCGCCTGCTCAACAAAATTCAACTGAAACCGCTGGCGGAGACGCCACCCCGTCACCGGAATGAAATCCGGGATATCATCTGCCCCGAGGGGTAGATAAAAGGGCCGAAGCCCGAACTGGACGGGTGGCGGGACATGTGCGCCGAAGCGATCAATATCCATGGTGGCCAGCTGGCGGCCCACCGACAGGTTGCCCGACGTAGCGGGCGTCTGTGATGACACCTCGAGCGAGGGACCGTCGCGGCCTCACGGGCGGCACCTCCCCGTCCTCCTCAGAGGAGTCGCTACGCTCACGTCCCCCGCCACCTGCGACGGGGGTGTCACGTGCCCAGGGTTCCTGCACCCCGGGTGCCATGGCGGACAAACCGCCAGCGGCAAGCGTGCGACCTCTCGCCTGCCCCGGGGCGTCGGCCCCCACCTGCGGGGTCCGACGCCTAGGGTTATCAGCAACCACCGTGCTAAAGGTGACGTTGGGCGTCACCCGCACGGTGGCGGAGGGCGAACCCTCCGGCAAGAGCCTTGGGGAGGTGCGCCTGGTCGGCGCACTCCCCTTTTTGTTGGTGTTGTTCTTGCCAGCGTTGTTGTTGGAAGCCATTGCGAATTTTTTCGGTCCAAGTTGGAAAGCCGAGAATGCGGTGGACAACTCACAAATGCTGAGAGCGGAGAGAGAGATCGTATTAGGCAAATAATACAAGGAAACTCGAAGAGCTCAGAATGGAACTCTGCCGTGTGCAAACTCGGTGCTGTGGCACTCCCCAGTGCTACGCCTATATGCCTATGGCAGTGCTCACTGCAGCACCTACCATATAGTGGACAACTGTACACTGCAATGCCATGCGACCACGTCACTAGCATCAACTACACTCGGCCCGTCAGACCCGGATAACCCGGATCTGGAGGGTCGAGCTAGAGCCTAGGAACAGTCTGGCACTAACTGCACATCAGTCCACATGACACCTCAGGACCGTACGACCTGCCGTACAGTACTGAGGTGTCCCGCTCAGCCGCGGTAGGCAATACGCGGCGCGCAGGCCGGAAATCCGTGTGTCAGCCTAAGCATCTCATCTAACTCGTCTCGGTCCCCAGCAGCCGACCTATGTTTCGGTCTAGGTCCGCCACATCCTGGTCGATCGCCCCAGGGGCGCCATCTTCCTCCCCAGCGCCCGCTCCACCATGCACCGCCCCTCCGCTTCCACCTGCCGAAGGGGGAACACCCCCAGTTCCCACCCCACCTGCTGACACTGGTGGATCCGGCTCTGCAATAGCCTCCCCCAGTTGCGCTGCTACAGTAGCACATCGGCCAGGGCCTCCTCCCCATCCCAGTCGCTGACAAACCCCCTTTTCTCCAACACGTCCATGACGTTCTTGGCACGGCCCTGATTGAGCTTCTGGATCCGCTCTAGCCAATTCCCCTCCCCTAGGATCTTCTGGACCGCAGTGGCGGCCTCCTTTGGGGTGCATCCCTCCTTGGCTGCTTGCTTGAGTTTTGCTATGAAATTCCGCTCTGGGGCTGTCACTGAGGTCATGGTGGGTTATAATGCTTGATGTGTTATGTTGCGTTTTGTTTTTTGTGATGTGGTCACGTGAGGTTCTCAGGAAAAAGAAACAACCTGCTTCCCTAGAATGGAAGCCCACCTTTTATAGCAACCACCTGTCCAGCCAACCCCTACCTGGGTGGCTGGGGTACAGGTGCCAGCACAAAAAATATTTTTTCTAAAATTATTTTTTCTTTTTGTGCTATACGGCGTTGCATTCTCCGCTCAGCAGGTTAGTCATAGATAAAATGAGCATAGCTCACCAAATTCACACTATTAGTAGGGATAGGTATTTCCTGGACTTCTAGCTGAAGGAACATACATAATAAGTATCCATATTCCTTTAGTTCAGATCGCAACTCATCATTAGACATTAATACTTCAGGTATAGGTCTTATAGGAGGATCTACAGGTGTAGGAGGAGTAATGTCTACCAAAGATAAGTTTTTCTATCCTATAGTGGCGTTCCGGGACCCAGTAAGAACTATCATAAGGGAACCAGATCACCATAGTATCGTAATTAATAGTAATCTTATTATCCTGGTGCCAATCTAATCCTAATAACACATCTGACAGCGGTAGTGATAGGACCTATAGTGGCCGTAGTAAGACTAACGGTACGTCCTTGTATAACCAGGGGTAGGGATACCGTACCAGGGGAATGACTAGTGCGACCATCAGCATAATGAACAGTGACGGGTTAGGTGTGAGGGATAGGGACTAGTCCTAAACGCCTAACTAGGGCTTCGCTCACAAAGGAGCTAGCCGCACCGCTATCCACTAACACGGAGACATTCAAGAGTTCATCAGCATGCCAGAAAGGGTCTACAACAGTGTGAGGGATGGTTAAACCGCCATTTAAAAACATAAGAGGACGAACACGTAAGGGTAAGGGTGATTCAGCTCCTACGGAGGTTATGAAAACAGGCAGGCAAAAACTATTATCTGGGGTACTAGCTGAGGTCGACCTGTCCAGGTTACCCCCGGCTGACAGGCCTACTGTTCCCCCTCCCCACCCAAATCCACGGGTACTAACCCCGGAGAAGACCTTGGTGAAAAAGCCACTGCTGGAGGGTCACGAGGGAGCGAAGAGGGTGCAGGAGCCTGATAATCATAGGGGAGCCCTGAGGATCCTGTCAGTTAACGCCAAGCGCATTGGCGTGATCCTGATTCGGCATATCTCTGCGATTCCAGCGGCACCGGAACGAGGTCATTCCGACGAGTATCAAGAAAGTTATGGCGTTCCGACTTCCCGGTCGCGCGCGAGCGCGAGCCGGCTGTTCTTCTAAGTCGGACGTGAATATTTGCCGACGACATATGGGGTCGACAGTAATTCCTGGGCTGACAGGAATTAGGTGCTGTACCTACGACGGTATTGGATTAATACGTCGTACGCAGGAAATAGGAACCTTAACCTGTGGTCTGTTGGTACCGCAGGCTTAGTCCTGGACTTCTAGGTGCAGATGCAATAATCACTGTGGTGACTGTACTCTGTGGTCACTGTGCCTGTATGGCAGACCTACTGTATAGGAACTGGGCGCTGTACAGGTAGTGAATACTGTACCGGGAGTGTTATTACTGAGCAGGCCTCCTAGGCTGCTCAGGACTAGCAAGCACAGTGCACAAGTATATAAACAATAGGCCAGTGCCAAATGGGCATCTCTTGCGAGCCCGCCTCACGTGTTGTGCCTTGACTTGGCAAGCTCGTGTGCAAGCCTCAAGTGCTCCGTTTCCAACCATATTCACACATTGCTGCATTGCAACCATATCCTTCACATTGCGTGTGCGAAGAACGTTTAACTCTGTCTGCACAGCATTCAGCCTACTAAGGGTAGGGGCTGAGGGGATGCGTCCTGAAGAGGGGCGAATAGGGGCACGCTGAGGGGTACGAGGAGGGCGAGCATCGGGATGAGGGGGAGCACCAGAAAGGAACTTGGGACACTCACGTTTAAGATGGCCTACTTCCTTACAATGATAGCATGTAATGTGAGACACATCAAGAGCAGAGAGATCTGTCACGCAAATGTCTAAGTCTTCTACATAGGAGTTTTCCTCCTCAGGGGTAAGGCTAATATTATTGAGGCGGGAACGGATAGGAAGAGGAGTGGTGAAGAAATCTGCTACTCGCAATAAATGCTAACGCACATGCTTGAGGGGTAAGTCAGTAAAGCGGTAGGCAGGGAACTGACGTTTCACTTCACGTAACAGAGGTCTACTGAGGCCTTGCAGGAAGCGAGCCCGTACTTCTGCGCCCGACAGATCCCTGATGCGAACCATCTGGGCATCAAATTCCTTCATGTATTCGATCCTTACGATGTAAACGACTTGGTACCCTGCTGCAAGGTGCCAAAGGCTAATCTATCCTGCCAATCTGCATCAGGAGGAACAAGATGGCTCTCTAAACGCTTAAACAATTCTCACCACAGAGTGAGGATATGCATGGGAGGCCAAGGATTCACACTGAATGAGGGTTGCAAGCTCAGAGGTAATGCAGGTGGTGAGATAATGAGGGACCAACACTGCATCAGGGAGACGCCATCTATTATGATTTTGCCACGACTCTGTGTTTTGAGTCAGCAGCATACAGTAATAAAGGTGAAAAACTGTTGAGGGGTAGACTTTACATCTAGTTTAGGAAGGTTAGCAAAAAGGGGAAGAGCAGGAGGCTTAGGAGGATGGGAAGGATCGGATCTACCCATAGGACCACTGTCTTCCACTGCTACATACGAGGGATAGAAGGAAGGGAGAGGATAGGTTTTGGATAAAGGCCTAGACGGGGCCACCGTTTCCGGCTGGTGCCCATGGGAAAAGGGGACAGTGTAGGCTTCACGGAGGGAAGAATAGGCAAAATGATCATAATTTCTGTCATCCAGGGGCATGGTGCTAAAATCACTATTAACTTCTAACTCTGCCACACGATGAAGGAACCTGGGCTGCCTCGTAGGCCGTGTCAGGGTAGGACCAAGAAGCAGGAGGGTGAAAAGGAACTGCACTAGGGCGACCAGAAGGGCCTACAGGGGCCGGTTTGCGACCCATGTTATAAGCAGGGATGGAAGAACCAGGATGAGATTGAGGCCTAGAAACATTCTCAGGAAGTGAGGACCTAGTTGAGGGTTGAGCCAAGGTTGCAGAAGGGGCAGGGGCCTGGTTCAAGGTGAAAAAAGGGTCTTCACTAAATCTGACACGCATGCGTTGTTCATAGGTAGGAGGGGTAACAGAGGCACAACGACGGCCACTAGTGGTAGGGGAAGGAGGTGAGGTACGTAGGATACCTAAAGGAGTGAGGTGATGTACCGCTTCCAATGAGTCCCGTCTATTAACCCTAGTATTGTTATCATTATTATTAGTAGTATTATTAGTATTAGTGGTATTCGTGGTAGGTATAGGTGACATCTCTCCACCCACTGGATCCATGTTTAATAGAAGGAAAAACAATTAAGGTTTTTGTAAGAAAAATTACAGGAACCTAAATTAAAACAAGGAAGATAAAAAGGAAAAACCTTTAATATCCTAAGAAAAGGAAACAATTAAAATCAATCCTTTTTAACAACAGCAATAGAGAGGGAACCAAATTCTAAAGTGAGAGGAGTGTCTACACTAGAAGAGGATGACACCGTATGACGAGGGGGTGATGGAGGTGGAGTAACAAAAACAAGGCTATCTACAGGAGGACGAGCATGAGGAGCAGGACCAGAATGGAGGCAGTTAGGTTAAATAGTGCAGGAACCTTTTGCCCACTGAGGCAAATCGGTCCGTCACACTATTTTGCCCGGAATAACCACTTCCGAGCACCCAAGTTAATTCGGCCTCCTCGCCTCCACTGTGCACAGCCTCCTCGCCTCCAAGGTGCACAGGGCTTTTAACGAGCGAACAACCCTTGGCGGGTTCAGTTCGGCCAGCCCGAGCCGGAGGTATACCCAAGGTGCTTGCAGGGTCGAGCACTTGGAAGAGGATTAAGCTTATCCTGTAAAAAGCTATGAAGCGGATTAGGCTTATCCTTGAAAAAGCCATGAAGAGGATTATGCTTATCCTTGAAAAAGCACTGAAGAGGTTATTGCTTAGCCTATTTGAAAAGCATGCGTGGTCCTGCCGTGGGAATTTTTTTTTCCTATGTGATCCTCTTTTTTTTTACTTTTTGGCTCTTCCCATTTTTCGAGCTAAAAAGTGGGGGGGGAATATAGTGGATCACACACATGAGTACTCCATTGCTATGGATATGCCTTCCAAGTGATAGGCTAGGATATAATGGCACGCAAACGCGACAGCTGTCACGTCCGTGATCATTTACATCCGTGCACTCAAGAAGTTACGCGGTTGCCGTAATCGGAATCGTTACCGACGTTTGGTTGGTTCCGATTCAGTAGGCCGCAGGCTTTGTTCCTTGGGCCGGTGTGGAGCGCCGCGCCGGAAAGGCCTGAATTTCTAGAGTGACAGTCTTAGGTGACCTGACTTAGGTTCAGGCGCAAGACTTTGGGGCGCAAAGCCTTGGTGGCTTGCGCAATATTCCGTTGCGTGACATTTGGCAGTTACGAATCTTTTGTATTGTCCAGACGGAATGATGTTCAGTCCATCGGACAAAGCTAGATACGCAGATCGTAGTGTGCGGTGTGCTGGCTCGCACGTGGCTGTCGAACAGACTTGCTAAGCATTTTGCTGGCAGTCTAACTGCACGTCAGGCGGCTTGCTGGCAACTGCGACAGCGCATGGATGCCGGGATTTTTGGAGGTATTTAGGAGCACGGCAGCGGCCATGGTGGTCGTTGTTCGCTCGTTACTCTCCCTCACAACTTGGTGTTGTCGTCAAGGGGTTTAATAGTGGAACAATCCGGAGCAGCCCCCGAGAGTGGTTGCAATGAGTAATTGTCATGTGATTGGTTGACGGAAGTGATAGCTGTTTGGTTTCGTCAAGATGATGTGTGCATTGTGGGCGAGACTCGGGAAGGAACCCGGTCGTCGTTGGCCAGTGAGCCATAGCTGGGGTAAGCGGGATAGGTAGACAGGATAGGGGGCGCTTAAGGACACTGTCAGCCGTAAGCCAAGCGGAGCAGTGTGGCGTCACCCGAGGCCTGCTAGGTTATCAAGAACCGCTGAGCCTTATTCGGACAGTGACGCACAAGTACGACATTATACGACTAGACAACACTTGTATTCTTGTCGATGTCTTTTGAAATTGAATGTGAATGTTTTGGTTGCTTTCCAAATATATAAAGCATCATGGTTTTATTCTACAGCTGGTTGGCTACAGAATTGCCTGTCATGAGGTCGGCGGCCAAGTATGTCCGTGACCTGCATCACACAGGATTTTAACGAGCGAACAACCGTGCACAGTGGCTAAATCTGCCGAATTAACTTGGGTGCTCGGAAGTGGTTATTCCGGGCAAAATAGTGTGACGGACCGATTTGCCTCAATGGGCAAAAGGTTCCGGCACTATTTAACCTAACTAAAACCTGTGCACCTTGGAGGTCAGGGGTTCGAATCCTCACTGAGGCAGTTCGGGTGCAATATCATTTGCGTGCTCAGCGGCCCAGGCGGATGTCTCGGGCTCTTCGTCCCCCCTCCACGAGGCCAGGTTTTAGTTAGGTTAAATAGTGCCGGAACCTTTTGCCCACTGAGGCAAATCGGTCCGCCACACTACTTTGCCCGGAATAACCACTTCCGAGCACCCAAGTTAATTCGGCCGAATTGACTTGGGTGCTCAGAAGTGGTTATTCCGGGCAAAATAGTGTGACGGACCGATTTGCCTCAGTGGGCAAAAGGTTCCGGCACTATTTAACCTAACTGAGGCCCACATCTGATTCACTATGATTTAAAAGATAGGTTTGAGCTTCTTCAAAGGACATAAACTTCTTGTATTTGGAGACATTATATGAACGCGATTGAACGAATTTCCTAGCATCGGCCCACGATAAGAAAATAGATGCCCATTGAGGGGTAATGACGACGTTGTATTTAGCTAAACTATTATTGCTAGTCGAATTAGAAGGAGCAGGAAAAGGACGTCTCTGGCTCATGATAACGCACCTGGTAGGTCTTGAGCAGTCACGTAAGGCGAATGAGGAGTAGGCGACTTAGCTGAGGTATCTGGATCACCGAAATCACGAGGGCGGCAAGGGTCCAGCGCTCGTTGTCCTAAGTCAGCGACCCAATGAGGTTCTGCAAGTGCAGCCGCCTAATAAGCAGCAACACGAAAAAGAGGCGGAGCCTACAGAGACGCTAAACGTCTCACTATCGCTTAAAGAAAACCATCACCTGTCTACGACGATAAAACAGCACCCTAAAGAAAATACTAATGCCGAAAGAGGAGCAGGAGCTATCTAGTGAGGATTTTCCGCTCCAAGCAGGTCTAACTACTAGACAGGCGTGTCCCAAATCGGGCAGCACTACTCTGCTAGCTTGCCGGCGACCCGCCCATTACCTGGCAAGTCCGTGTCGACTTCGATATCCTGACCGCGGAAGGTCAGAGGCAGAAATGGGTTCTGTTGCAAAGGATGGTTGTCGATGTCCCTACCTAAACTTCCTCCGAGTCCATGGTTACGCCTCGGGTTTCTACCACCACTTCTACCTAATCCACGCCTAATTCTACCTAAGCTAGTGAGGCCGTTGGTTGAGGAACTACCCTGTGCGAAAGACGGACGCGACGACTCGGATCTCAACAATGCATTTACATATGTATAACTATAATATGCCATCAACCACTTATGCCAAGACCATTTCAATTCCGGAATACGAAGGAAACACCTAAACAGCCGTGACCCTAGCTAGATGTGTTACAATCCATGACACACGCCGAGTGCCCACCCGAGGGGTAGGACGTGCATAAATGATCACCAACGGTCCAGCATACTCGGGCCGACATGGCCCTCGCATACAGATGCACAGATGCACGCTGGTCTGGACACTACATTCTACGCAAGGATAAGGACCACTACTAAAGTACGCGGCGCGGCGCCGAATGCACCTAATGCACCGAGGTACCGGGACACATAATCAACATTGTCCACCAGTACAAGCTACACGTAAATCTAAGAACGACTGAGGCAAAGGACCTAATTTACGTCCGTAACTTTAACAGGTCGTTACGCGACGTAACAGTATAGTGCCTGTAGGAGGCATACATGTACATGGCCACGGTCTATCTATTCTACACTACTACTGCTGTATTCCCCTAAGCTGGGGCGTCTGGAGTCGCTGGGGCTGCGGGGGTCGCTTGCCAGGGCTTGTGGCCAACGTAGATGGTCGCCCCCTTCCAGTACACCGGCTGCCCCGCCTTGGTCTGCCGGAGCTGGAGGTAGGTCGGCCATAGCTCCCGTCGCCGTTGTTGCTGCGCCAGGGTCAAGTCGTCGTCAAGGGTGAAGTGAGTCTTCTCGAGCCGCTTGCGGCGTCTGAGAAAAGAAATCTTGTCCGCCGGGTTCTTTAAGGTGAGAAGGAGCGGGGGCGCCCCCGCCTTACCCCGCGCGCGGGGAAGGCGGTGGGCGACCAGCTCGATCTCACCAGTAAGGCCCATGCGACCAAGGATTTCTCTCTCAAACGCACGGGCAAGCTTCTAGGAATTCTCACCTTCCTCCATGTTGTTCAAGTTCTTGACGATGACGTTGAGGCTGCGCTTCAAATGGCGAGCTTGGCCTCGCGGAGGTCAAGCGTCTGCCGCTGGAGCTGGGCTGCGACGGCGGAGGTGGTGGAGGTGGTGTGTCCGCCCAGGTCTGGGGGGGGGGAGCATCGCCAGCCAGGCCAGCGGGGGCTGGCTTGGCGGCAATGTCCTTCACCGCCTGGGCGGTGATGCCTGCGGTGACTTGCAGGCATCTGATGGCAATGGCGGTATCCTGGAGGCGCTGGTCGAGGTCGCGGAGCTGGGCGGTGATGGAGTCGATCGGTGGAGTCGGTGGGGGGGTGGGTGGGGGAAGGCAAGGAGGGTGGCGGTGGCGGTGGAAATGGCGGGGAGCTCAGCAGCCAGCGTGCGGCCCACATGCAGCTGCCACATCTGCAGCGAGGGGCGTCTGCTGTGAGATGGCGTCGTGGAGGTACGTGGAGGAGGAAGGTGGATTCGGTCAAGGGGGCGGGGTTCAGAAGGTCCTGAGTCCTCGGCAGAGCGCTTAAGGATGGTAAATAGAGCGGCGAGCTGAAGGCGGGGGCGAGACCAGCCGGCCCAGTGAGTCGGCATGTCAGATGCGCGGTGGGAAAACCTGCCGTCAGCTCCGTTGCGGAATAAATTGAATTGGTTGAGGTGCTGGCGCAGGGCCAGCAGCGAGGCGTGTGACCCGTAAAACACGAGCTCCAGTATCTTGATGGGTGGCATGTTGAAAAGGCCAGGCCTGTTGGCGTCAAAGGTGGAAAATAACCTGTCGACGTCAAAATCGCGCTCAGACCAGCCAGGTTCGCCGGGGCGACTGCGCTTGGGCTCAGGCGATGCAGAGGGCGAGGAAAGCCCGGGAGGGATCTGGGCGACCACCAGTGCGTGACTAGTGTCACCACTGCCTTCTGGACCGGAGGGCGAGGCTGCAGCCGGAGCTGCAGCCGTATTTTCAGGGCCTAGAGCAGTCGCCAGGCTGCGTTGCGTAGAGGAGCGTTTGCTCGTCATATATTGCGTAATAGCTTCGGAAAATTATATCAGCGTGCGCGTCTTAGAAAGACTAAGCGATTGTGATAGTCACAGCCGAATGGGGTGCCCAAACGTGAAAGTTATGAGCTCCGCCGTCAGCCATGGCTACCTCGTGGCTCGATCCATCCATCCATCCATCCCTCCACTGGACCTTGGGGTAGACTTTTCAAGACGCACCCGCCAGTATCATCGGTTACGGCGGTAACGCAATATCGGAAAAGTTACGCATGTGACACGAGCCCATCTCACGGAGCTTTCCGGCTCCCTGGCAGTCCAACCCACTCGCCAAATGTTGTTCTCGCTCAGCCGGCGCCCGGATTATACCCGCCAACCCATCACCATGAAGCGCCTCCCCTGAGCCCAAGAAACCCTGCTGCACATACAAATGGAGTTACAGTTGAATGCCCTTCACCGCTGGCTAGCACGCCGGCGATGGAGACGGGATTTTTGTTGTTTGGGGAACCGATTGTGGGATCGAGGCTGAGCCCGCAGCCGCCACTGATTGCTATGGAACCCTTGCAGCTGGCCAGGCCGCAAGGAGCTCAGCGGCGCGGCGCTAACTGATAAGGCATGCTCGAGCCTCTAACCCGAGACTACCGGTAGGCTACCCGATAGTGCATGCTCGAGCCTCTAACCCGAGACTACCGGCACTCAGCGGATCTGTGCTACCGAGGGCGACGGTTCTCTGACCGTCCCGGCGCGCACTGGCTTCCGTACCTTGCTTAGGCACCGACTAGCATCTAGACACCAATCTTTGATGCCCACCTGACTAGGCGCCCAGGCCGGCGACTACCGGCCAGCGGATAGATGCCACTCGGGAGCACAACTCCCATACTTTCTTTTTAAATAATTATCATAAATTATTTAAAGCGAGGGGCAATAGGGTAGCACTGACCCTACGTACGTTCAAGTAGAGAAACACGTAACGGCACACTGACCGTCCCCAAATCCTAAACCCCAAGGAGGGTGCCCTACGCTGGGATCTGAGCACGCCAAAAACACCCGGGCTTTGCTCCCGGCCTCCTTTTCTACTTGGGTGCAACTGCACCACATGCATCATTATTAGGCACACTGGCCGCCTGTCAGGTCTAGGGAAATGTATTCACAGATGAAAGAAGCGCCCATTCCCATGCAAAAAGACGACAGGTCACACGGTAAAAAAAAACTCATGTCATCATGAGCTGCCGCAGCAGCTTGTACTGAGGCCCCGACAGCATCGCTGGCTTGGTCAAGGCATCGGCAATATTCTCGCTCTCGGGGATCCACCGCCGCTCATCCAACACCGTGGCGGACTCGGCCAACACAAGGTAATCTAGTTTGGTGGTGGAGGCGAGCGGGTTATTCAGAAACTCAATTATTGACTTGCTATCTGTGCACAGCCGCATGCGGAGCGACAGCGCCACGCGGGCCTTATCCGCAATCCATTGCAAAAGATGCTGCACATAACACGCATGGTCGACAGCGGAAATGAACGCGCGACACTCCGCGCGATTGCTGTCTACCACTACCCGCTGATGGATGCGGCTATACCAGTCGACAATAGTGGGCTGCCCAGTGGGGCTATCAAGAAAAAAGATGGCCGCCTCCCGCGCGCGCAGCTGCGTGATGGTACGCGACTCCAGGTTCGCGTCAGAGTAAATGGTCATTGCCACCGGGCGGGTGATATCAACCCCCCACACGCGCAGGCCCGGTGACGCCAAGACTTGCGTCCGAAGATGCTGCGCTCCCATGCCCGCAAGCACGGCGTCGGGCGCACGCGCGTAGATGGACAGGTCGGGTCGCACCGTGCCCGCGAGCCACCCCAGCTGGCCGCGCAATGCGGTCCCGCGGACGCATCCAGCCGCTCAGGCAGCGATTGCGCGAGCTTGTCGGCGTATTCCTGCTTGGCCGCCATGTCAATGCACCAGCCAACCGGTGTGCGGTGCAAAGTGTAGGTTAGGCCACAGAAAGGGACGGGGGTGTCGGGGTCCAGCCACAACGTGCGGCTAGTGGGCAAAAGCTTGGCCACAGCGGTTATGAACTGCCGGACCCACGCCCGGGGTCCAATAAGCCGCCAGTCATCCCCATGCCATTGCATGAACGCGGGCTCGTGTGGGTTGGGTGTGTGGATGTGAAAGAGGTTGCTATCGATGCGGGAAAACACCGCCCCCATGCTAGCAAAGATGCGTTCAGCCGTCTTGCGAAAGATGATGGGGCTAGACTGCAGGCCCTCCACACCAAGGAGAAGCCGCAAGTACACACACCGCAGCTCCCCCTGCCACACCAAAGGGACCTTGACCACATACACCGTGCCACGCCACACTTCCTCGGCCACTGCCGGGTCGCTATGGAGAAAGGCCCGCTGAAAATCTGAGCAGGCCATGGCATAGTCCAACCCCCGATCCAACAGCCCCAAGAACACCGATGTTAACACCCGGCTAGTGGTCTGCGACAGCCCGGGCGTAAACAATTCCTCCTCCGACAACTCAGACGAGCCCCTAAACTCCGTGACACAGGGCCGTACATGAAATGTGACAGGGTCAGTGGGGAGGACCTGCTTATACTTGAGCACAAACTTCAAGTTCAGCTTTACCGCCCCTTGCGGCACCTCCATCAACTCCCCATACACCCCATACATCGCCCACTCCAGCTGCGCGCGCAAGAAAGCCGCGCGCCACTTATGGAACTTGACAGGGTCACGGCAGTCCTCCTTAAACTGCGGATAACTAACAGGAGATTTAGTGGCGATGCTCCAGGGAAAAATGCCAAGACTGCTGGGGTGACACTTCTGCGGCTGCGTGACATCGGCTACCAGCGGCTCTGCCGTATATTCCGCCCCGCGAATGGCCCCTACTGCAGTGGCATAATCCTCAGGGTGATTAATAGCCTCGGGGGGACCCCGGCCCGTGAGGGCTGCAAGCGCTACGTGATATTGGTACAAGCCTATGCTCCCCACCCCCTCGAGGGTCACCAAGCCGGCTGACACAGAAAACCCGGGGAGGGAAACAAAAGGGTTACCTATGAGGGTGATCCCCTTGTAACCCTCTAGCACTTGCACAGGGACATCTACCCCTAGGATGGGCATGAGCACCTGCCCAGCCACCTTATAGGCCCGCTGCCCGTCAAACCCCGCAACCTCCTTCCAACTACTGGGCAGCAAAGGGTAATAGGCCTCGGCCGCCGCCGGGCTCGTGATAGACACGCCTGCCATGGTATCTATGGCCGCAATATGCCTAGAGGGAACATCATGAGCTTCAGTCACAACCGTGGGGCACTTATCTGGCATGACGCGGCTGACTTGTGCCGCACCCCCCGCTGCCGCCGCCTTGAGCTTGTCCGCCTTGAGCAGCTGTCGGAGGACGTGGGCCAGCTGGGAGCCCACGCCCGCGCCTGACGATGTGTCCGGCGCCGCCACGGTGGGCGCTGCTGGGGTCGCGGGGAGGGGCTGAGGTAGCGCCCCCGCGTCGACCCCGGGGACTTGCTCCGGCGCGGCGCCTGCAGGGGGGTGGGCAACAAGCGCATCATGCACAGCCACCCCAAGTGGGGTGGGTAGGACAGGTTCCAGCCGGGCCCGCTTGGCCGGCCGGCTATCCACATCCCAACCGAGCTGGCGGCTGTGCTCCTTGGCCGCCTGGACCTGGGCATCGGACGCCTTGTACCGATACACCTTATCCCACGGGATGAGATAGTCCCTATGCTCCCAGTGCACCTTCACCCGCCTATGCACCCAGTCCAAATCCACCACCATGCCTGGCCCTTGCATCTGCCCCCGCTTGCCAAAGGAATTCTCCTTGTGAAACAAGACCAACTCCCCCAGCTCCCACTCCTGCGACAAGTCAGGCTGGGTGCGGTCTAACTGCCGCCTAACCTCAGCGGTGGTAGCGAGGTGGGCCTCCCAATGGTCTGCCACGTCCGGAGGGTAAATGCCCGACTGCAGCCCCCGCGCGGTAATAAGACCTAGTCCCTGGGGCAGCTTGAAAAGCACCTGGCTGTTGTACTTGTCCATGAGCAAGCGGCACCACAGCGCGCGTTGTGCATAAGGCTGCCCCGCGGGCTTGAATCCTAACCCGCTGGCCTGCTGCTTGGCTGCCATGCCCTTTACGCTGCTGATGTGCCTATCAATCAGCCCCAAGTTGCCATGGTCCTGCCGCCCAGCAATAACCACCATCTCACAGCCCTCCCGCCCCACAATGCAATCAAATTGTTGGTCCAACATGACCTCAGAAATGGGAAAGAAGTGAGACATGGCAATGCGCAGCCCCCGCCACAAGGACTCCTCTACCATGCTTGGCAGGGGCTCGATGGCTAGGAACTTGGTATAGCGATCCATCAAGACCAAATAATAGTCCCCCTCCTCCAAATGCATGACATCCCCCACTAACCTCCCCCGGTACGGGGAAGGAGTCTTAGCATGCCAGCGCCTACGCTTCTTCCTGACACTTGCGCATGCGTGGCACTCCTCTAACTCCGCCTGAGCGACCTTCAACCCCGGCGCCCCCATAAGCCGAGTCGCCCAGTCTAGCGTTTGCCCCGCCACATGACCCACCGCAAGGTGAATCTGGTGAGCAAGCATCCGCAATCCTATGGCCGTGGGGGTGGTGCCATCCCCTTCTATGCTAGGCACCTGCCCCGCCAAGCTCTCTGCATGTGCATTCCTGTCGGCAATGTGCTCTAGTGAGGCCTTACTGAGGCGGCGACCCAACTCCACGTCTACGTGAGGGGCTACCTCGGCATCTGCCGGCACTATCTCACCTGAAGGGGTGAGCTCCGGAAGGGCGTGTTCAGGCTCTATTGCGACCACGCTGGGCACGCACTCCTGATCAGCTGCAGCACTTGCACTTCCATTCTGAACCACTGACGTGGGAACATTAGGACTACAAGGCACAGCATCCTCACGCCTAGCCGACTCACCGCGACACACATCACCTCTATGACGTCACTTGGGCATGGCTGGCCGTGGGGCGCGGCATGTGTTGGGGTCGTGTCCAGGAAGCCGAACCGCCCAGCAGCGCCGGCACACTCGAGTCGCCTTGCCGAGGTCCAGCCGCAGCGTGCAGTTGGCCTCGGTGTGCCCCACGCCGGTGCACCGCTCGCAGACGACCTTCTCCTTGGGGACGCCACCCTGCTGCTGTTGCTGCCTGCCAGCGCCGCCCTCCTGTCGAGGCTGCTTGCCCTGACCGCCTCCCGGCCCGCGTTTGCTGGACGCGTTCTGGTTGTGCCGACCACCGCGAGCTCGGCGTTTGCCACCCAACATTCGCACCACGTTGTCGGCCACCGTCGTGGACAGCTGGGTAACAAGAGTGGTCAAGTCCGACAGAGAAGCTGCTGGCGGGGTCGAGGCAGGCACAGGGTTTACCTGAGCAACTGTCGGCAGCTTGTTGTTACGCCTGGGGCCGCCCCGGTCCTTGAACATCTCTCGGAGGTGCGCCATGGCTGCGTTGAACCGTTTCTGGTCGTCCGGGGTGCCCACTACCACGGAAGAAGCTAGCGCAATTTTCATGCCGAGACCGGCCTTGACATTGGCACGGCTCTCTGGCGTCAGCCCCAGCGCATCCAGAACTGCGCTGAGTAAATATTCGCTACTCATGTGCTTCAAGACACCCTTGCTCCGGACCTGGGCCGCGAATCTGGCCATGTCCGAGCTGAGGTAATTGGGGTCAAGCGACAGGTTGCGCACCAGCGCCTGCCCCTCCTTTTCCTCGTCAGGAAAGCTTGAGGTGTCGAGCACCTCTTGCAGGGCCTTCACTGTGTCGGGCCAGGTCCACGCCTCTTTGCTGGCGTTGATAATGACCCCTCGCACGTCCGCATTACCCGTAGCCTCGTTGCATACCTCTGACCGGCGCAGCTTGGTGAGGAAAACTGCGTCGGACAGTTCGTTGTAGTCCTGCCGGAGCTCGCCCAGGCTGTTAATAAACTCCTCCACGGCGGACGGCGTCAGAACTTCGGGCAGCTTACTTGGCAGCTCTTCTTTCTTGAAAACGTTCCGGGCAGTTGGTGCTGACTGCTGCCCCGGAGCTGTGCTGACCGAGCCACCAGCTGGCCCAGTCGCCACAGTGGCTGCGCCACTCCCATCCGCCGGAGTTGATGCATGCGTTCCCTGGTCCTGGGTTGGAGCTGGCGTTCGCTCCGCGCCACGCGCCATGAGCCCAGAAAAAGTGGTCAACGGAAATGTTGACTGTTGTGAATACAAGTTGAATGCCCTTCACCGCTAGCTAGCACGCCGGCGATGGAGACGGGATTTTTGTTGTTTGGGGAACCGATTGTGGGATCGAGGCTGAGCCCGCAGCCGCCACTGATTGCTATGGAACCCTTGCAGCTGGCCAGGCCGCAAGGAGCTCAGCGGCGCGGCGCTAACCGATAAGGCATGCTCGAGCCTCTAACCCGAGACTACCGGTAGGCTACCCGATAGTGCATGCTCGAGCCTCTAACCCGAGACTACCGGCACTCAGCGGATCTGTGCTACCGAGGGCGACGGTTCTCTGACCGTCCCGGCGCGCACTGGCTTCCGTACCTTGCTTAGGCACCGACTAGCATCTAGACACCAATCTTTGATGCCCACCTAACTTGGCGTCCGGGCCGGCGACTACCGGCCGGCGGATAGATGCCACTCGGGAGCACAACTGTTACTACATCCCCAGCAACCGCTACTTTAAGGTCGCCAGCGCTCAGTGGCTAAGCCTGCATGACCGTGGAAGAATTTTGTACCACTATCCATCATCACATATTAAGCACAGGACGGGCATTACAATCTTTGGGCCCTCTGGGCCCAAAGCCAAAGTCGACATAGTAGAACAGTATCACCAAGCCACCAGGGCCAATCGCCCACCGCCAGGCTATCATATTTAGCTTCTTTCAGCTCAACGGGTTCACACTTCACGCGCCCTCTCCGCTAAGCTCCTGAACCCAGCAGCCCATTTGACCGGCTCCGAGCTGCAAGGACGATGTCCGCGCAGTGCTGGAGGAGCTGCCAATGATGCGTGACCTGGCCGCTGGCCGAGAAGATTACGTGATTCGCTGACCGCGGCACTCACTCAACACGGTGGAGACCAAGGTCTCCAATGCGAAAACCAAGGTCCGGCCCACAAGCTTCAACCTCATCTCACGAGTCACGGCGCTGCAGAGGGCGGCGCAGGCCTCTGATGTGCATGCTGCGCCCTCACACTCTCTCGCCTCGATCAGCAAGGTAGAGCTTGGCGAGTGCGGCATGCTCATCAAGAAGCTAGTAGCTTGAAGCCATCACCGCCCACACCGAGGCTCTAGCCACGCAGGTCCCGGTGGTCGCGGCGCAGACGGCCACCATCGCAGCCAAGCCCACCCGCCGCATGCAGGACGCTAGCGACCTCCCACCGCTCTCCTATGCAGCGGACCTGCTGCAGTCATGCAGCAACCGGCCGACCGCCTCGACCACGGACGCCATCGCCTCAAAACTCCAGGAGATGGAAGCCCACCGCCAGGCGGAGGAACGGGAGGCCACCGATCGCGCCTGCCGCGAGTGCCGAGTGCATGGTGCTGCGTTGTTTCCCCCATGAGCCAGGGGAGACGGCAACACTCTGGCGGACAACAAGAGCAGGCTTCTTACCCTCATGGGCCTGGCAGGTGAGCTAGAGCTAGCTGCGTGGGCATCGCCTTCCCCACGTAGGTACACACGGGACAAGGTGGCTCCCCCATGCACCAGTCCTGCTGACCTTCTGCTCCATACTATAGTGAGGATAAGCGGCGGTTCCTCTCTCGTCGCTAGAGGTTGCACGACCTTCCCTGGACACTGGACGACGACCTGACGGCCCCCGCTCAGCAGCAGCAGCAACGCGACCTGTGGCCAGAAGATCGACCTCCGCAACTTAGCAAGACCCAAAGAAGGCAAAGGTCTACTGGACTCAGGGGCGGGGACTTGATGATCAACCACGAGATGTGGGCGCCCCCCGCGGACTAGATAAGCCCTTGTAGCTTGTAGCCTTGTAGCCATTGTAGCTGAGGCCTTGTCTTATAGCCACAGTACTGCCAAAATGTGCCATGATAATGCACGGTAGACGGCCTAGCCTTGCTCTACAGTCTGTAGCCAGTTGCTCTAGTTTCCCCATCGCCAGCCTAGCGCTATGCCCTGCCTTGCATCGCGCGTTCGCTCACGCCACCACAGCCATGCAAAGCTCACACGGGTCTTGCTGCACCCACACTGGGATGCCAGATATCGTTTCGTCGGGTCCGATTGTGCACCCTGTGGCATGCCAGTGGCATGATGGAAGAGGGTGGTCCCTGCCCTTCCCGTTGTGCACACATAGGGATTGAAAGCACTTTGGTGCTCCGTGACTCCCAAACGGGAGCACTTGCTGAATTGATTACTTAATATGGCAGCCCTACTGCATCCGAGCTATGCTTTTGCTATGTCGAAGCTTTGCACCCACAGTAGTTGCTAGACTCTCCCAGTGAGCAGTTATTAAACTGAACCAGTGGCCTGCCTATCAAGGTGCAACGAGAGAATGGGGGTCCCATGCCCCCTTCTTAATTGCTGTGCATCAAACAGGGATGAAACTATGTACATCCGTACTCAAAAGTTGGTACCCTATGACTCTCCCGAGGGAGGCACGTGAATGATGGATGAATGTATTCATTAAAAAGGAACATAACTCCGTTGGGAGTATATGTAGCACATATCCCAGAGAAGGGGCATATGGCTTTTAATACATTCTGGGCTACTTCCTGCAAGGGTGGGAATGTAAACGACACTTGCTCTAGGTGCACCAAGGGCACCTGCACCACCATGATGTCTCGGAGCTCACGTAAGGCCCGTCATGGGGGGGAGATCATCATGGCTATACAAGAGCTAGGGCATGGCTTCTCAACAGAGAGCGACTCTCTGCATAGGCAGAGCGTGGCTAAATGCTTAATGCAACATCCATGGGGTTCCCATTATATAGTCATGGCTTGGCTAAATTCTGAAGCTAGGCGTAGTCCATGGGGGCCATGATGGGCGCACATGCGCGTAGGCCACATGCTAGGCTAAGCCTGACTAATCCACACTACTGTTATATATTCCCTAGACTGAGGTTGCTGGGGTGGCAGGAGGTGCCTGCCATGCAGGGCTTGTGGTCAACGTGGATGACCGCCCCCCTCCAGTATACCGGTTTCCCCCCTGCGCTCGGCCGGAGCTGAAGGCAGGTCGGCCATAGCTCGCGTCGCCGCTGTTGCTGGGCCAGGGTCAGGTCGTAGTTGTCGTCCAGCGTGAAGCGAGTCCGCGAGAGCTTCTTGCGGCGTGACAGCTTGTCCGCCATGTACTTGAAGGTGAGGAGCACAGGTGCCGGGCCAGCCTTACCCCGCGCGCGGGGGAGGCGGACAGCCGACATCCGCAGCTCACCAGTGAGTTGCATGGGGGCAAGAATGTCGCGCTTAAATGCCGTGAGAAGATTCGTGGAGGTCTCATCTGCCGGCTGGTCGAAGTGCTTGACGAGGACATTGTGGCTGCGCTGGGTGATGTTGGCCTCCTCACGAAGGTCGAGTGCTTGTTGCTTGAGCTGTGCCGCGATGGTGGAGGTGGTGGAGGTGGTGTGGTGCTTAAGCAAGTCCGCCCAGGTGGAGGGAGCATCGCTGGCCGGGCCAGCAGATGCCGGCTGGGCAGCGATGTCCTTCACCGCCTGGGCTGTGAGGCCTGCGGTGTCGTGCAAGCACTCAAGGGCGGTGGCGGTGGCGTGGAGGCGCTTGTCGAGGTGGAGGAGCTGGGCCTTGATGTCGGCAGTGGAGGCGGAAATATGGCAGTGGAGGTGGAGGCGACGGTGGTGGAAAGGTGAGGGAGCTCAGTAGCCAGCGTGCCTCCCATTGCTGCCACATCGGCAGCAAGGGGGGTCACGTGCTGCTGGAAGGCTTCCGTAAGGATGGAACGGAGTGTGGGTGCGGAGATGGATGGAGCACAGATCTCGCCATCAGAGCGCATGAGAAGGGAGTTGAGAATGGTGTGCTGGAGTTGAGGGCGGGCGCACCCGAGCACGGCGTCGGCCGGGTTAAACAATTTGCCGTCTGGGATGATGAGGCGGTTGAAGTTAAAGCCCCCGACCGGCTAAGCTATGGCGGTCGGTCACGTTGAGCTTGTGAGAAGGTGAACACAGAGAACTGCTGTCGGAGCTGGCCAACCACTGGTTTAATTTATGTCTTAGCCAGCAAAGCCTATCCGGTTAGCCGTAACCGTGGGACAGGCTAGCTGTCCGTACCGACCCGGATAAGGCCCCGGACTGGGGCCTAGGTGGCGCCGGCCCTAGGCGCCGCCCTTAGACCGGTCGACCGCATCACTAGGAACTCGCTACTGAGAAAACTGAGATTTCCTGAGATTTCCTGAGATTTCCTGAGAAAAAAACTGAGATTTCCTGAGATTTCCTGAGACGTTCCTGAGATTTCCTGAGATTTCCTGAGATTTCCTGAGAAAGTGACCTGAGATTTCCTGAGATTGGCCTGAGAAAATTGGCTTTTTCTCAGGAAATCTCAGGAAATCTCAGGGCTAAATGGAAACTGAGATTTTACGTGGACACTTAGATTTTTTTTTCTCAGGCTGAAAATCTCAGGGCATTTTCTCAGGCTGAAAATCTCAGGGCATTTTCTCAGGCTGAAAATCTCGGGGCATTTTCTCAGGCGCTGAAAATCTCAGGGCATATTCTCAGGCATGCTGTTGCCAGAATTAAATGTGTATTCTAACAAAGATAACAGCATAATGCAATGAATGCAACAATTAATTCATGATATAAATACACGTGATTAGCACATCTTGTGGTTTTAGGCGTGGCATTCATGGCATCACGCTGTTTGATTTAGTAATAAACTAATGTTTCATTGTGGCATTGCGTGACTCATCGTTTCAATACAATCAAAATATAAAACATCGACTCATCAAATTGCTCGAGCATCCGATTTCTGGACTGCTATAGCTGATGGCTCATGGCCATATAACGGCTGGCATGCCAGAGTCCACCAGCAACGATTGTTTCACTCAATATTGATGCGTACGTCTTCTCTTCGAGCTTGCATGCTCCGCAATCTGCATCAAGTCATCCCAATGAAAGAAAGCACAAATAAGAAAGGAGTTACATTTACAAACATGATAACAAGTTCTTATGCCATATTATGCAACATGATAAATATTCCAAGAATGATATAGAAGGTGGGCATGCTGCCATGCATTGCGTGAGTGTGTGAGCGCGTGCAGCTAGGTGTGCGTGCGTGGATGGGTGCATGAGAGTGTGCAGCTAGGTGTGCGTGCGTGTGTGTGTGCGTGTGCGTGTGCGTGTGCGTGTGCGTGTGCGTGCAGTTGTGCATGTGTGCGTTTGTGCAGGCGTGGCTTGATGTGTGGTTTGATGGCTGCGTGCAGGCGTGCGTGCGTGGGTGCATGGGTGCGTGAGATCGAAAGTGCAGCTAGGTGCCGTGCGTGCGTGTGCGTGTGCGTGCAGTTGTGTGTGTGTGTGTGTGTGTGTGCATGTGTGTGTGTGACATGTGTGTGTGTGTGTGCGTACGCATGCGCTGGTTGGTGGGCATGGGTGGGCTGCTGGCTGCTTGCAGGCGTGTGTGCGTGGGTGGGTGCGTGAGAGTGTGCAACTACATAAATAAATGGGGTCGGGTGCTGGCATGCGTAGATGGTGGTGGTGGGGTGCTGGCATGCATCAATACATGGGGTGTGGTGCTGGCATGCATCAATAAATGGGGTGGGGTGCTGGCATGCATCAATAAATGGGGTGGGGTGCTGGCATGCGTAGATGGTGGTGGTGGGGTGCTGGCATGCATCAATAAATGGGGTGGGGTGCTGGCATGCGTAAATGGTGGTGGTGGGGTGCTGGCATGCATCAATAAATGGGGTGGGGTGCTGGCATGCATCAATAAATGGGGTGCACTAGGAAGTCGGGTTCTGAGATTTTTCTCAGGATCCTGAGATTTCCTGAGATTTTTCTCAGGATTCCTGAGATTTTCTCAGGATTTCCTGAGATTTCCTGATTTTTTCTTGGGATTTCAGGAGAAATCCTGAGAAACCCTGAGACTTTTCTCAGGATTCCTGATTTATATCAGGACTTCCTCTTGAGAATCTTGAGAAGTGCCTGAGATGCGTCTCGCGAAACACTGAGAAACACTGAGATTCGTAAAAAAATCCTGAGAAATCCTGAGATCCTGAGAAAACCCGCTGAATCAGAAAAAATCAGGAAAATCAGGACACTTAACAGCACAAAAAATCAGGAAAATCAGGACACTTAGCATGGCACAAAAAATCAGGAAAATCAGGACACTGAGCATGACACTTGAGAACTCTCAAGTGCATGAAGACAGGACACTTATGCAATATATGTGGATGCAGAAATGATGCAGTTGACACACATGTTCATTGGAAATAAATAAATATAAGTGTGACAAGCACACAACAAGTTACATCAATCCATCATTACATTATATTAGGAATATAATCAATCCCACTCCTCATCAGTGTATGCAGCACTGTCAGAGTCCGCATAATTTACTACCACACGTTGCCTCTCACTTCTCCTTTGTGTGGGAATGCATGCCTCACCGTCGCTGCTCAGCGACAAATCACTAGCAATGTCATCAGGGCTTGATGCGCTGCCACTAGCCGCTGCCATGGACTTGCCAGCAATGCTCTTGCCACGCGAGCGGTTTGGTGCAGCGGCTGTGTGTGTTTCTACCAATGTGTCCGCAGTGCGCTTGCCACGCGAGCGGCTTGGTGCAGTGGTTGCTTGTGGTTCTACCAATGTGCCAACAGTGCGCTTGCCACGTGAGCGATTAGGTGCAGTGGTTGCTTGTGGCTCCGCAGCCATGCGTGCAGTGGTTGCTTGTGGATCTATGGGTGCAGTGCGATTACCTTGTGAACGACCTCGTGTTGTCATGTCTCTTCGCTTAACACACAGTGTCACCTTGCGCTGCAGGTTCATATCAGCATACACGTCTGTGGTTCTCAGCTGAGCACCTGCAGCACGGGATAATACATGCTGGGCTGCACTACACGTTTCCTTTACCATTTGCCACGGCAATTTACAGTGCACGATGGCTATCTCAGGTGCATACTCTGGATCAACTACAAAACCAACTGAACATACACTCCCGGGAAGGACTAAAGCATCCTGCTTGGGCGCTCGCTCCCCTAAAGGTATAAGCGTCAATCCCTCTAAAGGGAGCTCTTTCACAGAACCGACATCAAACAGAGCGACCTTTAAAAGAACTTGCCTACTCCATCCTTCCGTCGGGGCACGGAGGAAACTATGCAGAATGTGTGTGATGCGGCCATACCTAACCCCCTCTTTACCATAAACCATTACTCCCGAGTTGCGATGGCGAACAGTTTGTCGAAGGTCGGCGACTGCAGTTCGGTAATTGCTGCCATTGATGTGGATTGAGTCATGCTCGTCACAAGCAGGCTCCATGCCACACACCGCCGCCGTAATCATCGTGGGGAGGCGTGGCTCCTGGTTTTGCGTGATCCATTGCTTTCTATCTGAGCAAGTGACTTGACTAGTGCGAGACCCAAAGTGGAAATGCCGTGTCTATTCCGGCCTAACATGGCTGATGAAGGCGTTTATGGAATGGTGCGGCTAGGTGCAGGGTTGTGTTGCCTACCATGGCTGCTGAAGGCGTTCATGGGTGCGGCTAGGTGCAAGGTCGCGTTGCCTAATCGCAACCTTTCTAAATTTTTCGCTCGTTGGACCAACGGTCTACCAGGTAACGGTTAAGAGAGGTAGGGCGCGAAGTTGAAAGTTTGGAACGGCACTGTCGTCATGCGGCTATTTCACGGCATCATAACGGCCTTTATTTCAGTTATGTTCAGTTCAGTTTATTCCCACGCCGGTTCCCTAGCCTTGCCCGTACCGGCTTCGGAATAAACGGATGCCGGAACCGTATCCTTGTTCCAATTTTTAACAGGCAGGTACTACTTATATAAAGCCCGAACTAAGAGCTCTTTTGTAGAATGTTCTCACTGCCTAATTGCTTTAGTGACTTTGCGTTAATAATTGTCGGCTGTCAGTCTGTCAGCCAACAATCAGAAATCGTTGTCGCACTTTATAACCTGCTCCAATGGTTGTCCGGCAAAGGCAGGACCAAGCGTTTTCTAGGGTCTGGCAGGACGGCGGTTTTTTAAATGCCTGTGGCTTTCATTGGTGAATACTAGTTACTGTACCTGTAAATTTATCGGCAGTTTGCGGCTCCGACCGTTCTAAAAGGCTTTGAGACAAGTAGTAACCAGTGGAAAGGTAAGATGTCATGACAATACGGAAGATCGCTTGGCTGGAATCACTCGAGACATTCCGCCTGCCGCTGGCTACGGATGTGACCTAGTCGCAATCTTTTTTTTTGCGCAAATTCAAAAAAACGCGTCTGACGTAGCCCTAGCCGTTGTTCGCAGTCAAGTCAGTGCTGGGGCTAGCGGGCAGTGAGGGCACATACACGCTAGCTCGAGCGATGGGGCAACCGATTTCCATACGTAACCAATGAATGCAACCACCGAATAACAAGCGCTGCAGGTGTGGCAGCAGGGGTGGCAGCGAGAACCGCACTAGAAGCGGTTCTAGTAGCGACGACATGTGAGTGACATAAGTAACGGAGAATAAACAGAGCGAGATTCTGGAGCTATCCAAAACCTACAAGGCCGTCATGGACAGGCTGTGATCGAAGAGGAATGGAGCCGGGAAAATGAGCAACTGCGTAGCTGAGCAAGGATACTTATGAGAATTGCTTGGCAGTTTGCATTGGAAGGCCCATAGACCGCAAAAGCGGCATTCTGAGCAAAAGCTGGTTTCTTAGTATAGCATGAACTCTGAATACTTGATTTCTTGTCCTCTTACATGCGTGGTCAATTTCATGAAGATGACCATCATGAAGTACCGTCCTTGGGCATTTTTGTGCGTACATGCCCGTTTGTTGTCAAAGCACGTCCATGCAGACCTGAATCCCATGCAAGCCCCAAGCGTCAATTGCGACTATCTTTGCAAAGGAAAAGCATCTAGACGTGTTCTGATGAAGCCAGTAAGGTCAAATGTTTCATGGTGCTTCCTCATAAGCCACATAGTAGATTAGATACTAACTTGGTTGGTCCATGCGTGAGTATGTGCATGTTGTCATCAGTTTGCTACCTACTTTTTAATTACCTTGCCTACTTACTAGCTTTGTTATTGAAGGTATTTTCCTAATTTTGCACTGGAATTCATTCCTTACATCACTACTATTCTTTCTCCCCTTTGCAATCGCAACAGGAGGGACGGAATGTTATCTTCTCCGCGGTCATGAGGTTGTCCCTTCTGCGTGGTAAGTGTCATAAAGTTGATTAGTCCCTTGGTCCCTCACTTGCTCCTTGCTTCCTTGCATGCTTGCTTGCTGAGTTCGATAAACCCCTTGCTTCCTTGCATGCTTGTTTCCGTCTTTGCGTGCTTGCTTGCTTCTTTGCGTGGTTGCTTTCTTCCTTGATTAGGCCCTTGCTTGGTTGTTTAGCCGCTTGCTGAATTTGATTAGTTCCTTGCTTTATTCCCTTGCTTCCTTGCATGCGTGCTTCCTGAATGTAATTAGTCCCTTGCTTCCTTTCTTAGTCCCATGCTTCCTTTGTAAGCCACTCTTCCTCGCATGCTTGCTGAATTTAATTAATGCCTTGCTTCCTTTGATATGACCTTGCCTACTTGGTTAGGCCGTTCCTTCCCTGCATGCTTGACCACTTGCTGAATGGAATCAGTCCCCTGATTCCTTTGTTAGGCCCTTGCTTCCTTTGTTAGCCCCTCTTCCTTGCATGCTTGCAATTGCTTGCTTGCTGAATCTAATCAGTCCCTTGCTTCCTTTGTTACGCCCTTGCTTCCTTATTTAGCCACTCTCGTCCTTGCGCGCATGTACGCTTGCTTGCTGAATTCAATTAGTCCCTTGCCCTGAAGAAATTTAGTCTAGTTACCCTGGAGCTTCACAGTTAATAAACGTGTTTTCCCTTTTTCAATGCATCGGTCATATGCAATGTCGTGGTTTCTTGGTCTTGCACATCTCAATAATGGCGGTGCTAGGCTTTCACTTGGGTCACCCTTTCAATGTTTTGTACCAGTCAGAAGTATCTTTTTTTATGCCGAGCATGATGTTGTTTGCTATGCCTTTGGTCTGGTTAGGTGTACATGTGCACATGCTGCAGCCCAGCGTTTCTAATCATGGTCCTGTTTAATGCCTTTTTTCCCCCTTCCTGGTTTATGCGTGCAGGTAAATGTGCAACGAAGCACAGTTTGGCAGAGTATATGAAGAACCAAATGATCTACAAGATCTGCCAAACGATGAAGAAACAATCCTCTTTTTGTTGTGATTTATTTTTTGCCTATGAATAAAAGATTTTTTAAATAATATTTATCAATGTAATAAATGCACTGATTGTGAGTCATGCCCCTGTTGTAATCATCTTGCATTGTCGTATTTCTGTTGGTCCCTGATAACACCATTTTTTTGTCCCAGAATGGCTGGAGAATTCGCCTGTGCATGTTCTTGATTTTCTTGAGATTCTACTCGTTTTTTTGTCCTGAGATTTTCTTGAGATTCTACTCGTTTTTTTGTCCTGAGATTGTCCTGAGATTGTCCTGAGATTTTCACTACAAAGTCAAAATCTCAAGACCTGAGTTTTTCACCAGAAATCTCAGGACCCGAGGTGTGCACTTACCAGATTTTGTGAAGACGAAAAAAATCAGGAAAAATCAGGGCAATCTCAGGAAAAATCTCAGGAAATCTCAAGACGATCTCAAGACAATCTCAAGATATCTCAGGATTTCTCAGGATTTCTCAGGATTTCTCAAAAAAAACTCAGGACGATATCAAGAAATATCAGGACGAATTTTTTCCGACTTCCTAGTGTGGGGTGCTGGCATGCATCAATAAATGGGGTGGGGTGCTGGCATGCATCAATAAATGGGGTGGGGTGCTGGCATGCATCGATAAATGGGGTGGGGTGCTGGCATGCATCAATAAATGGGGTGGGGTGCTGGCATGCATGAATAAATGGGGTGGGGTGCTGGCATGCATCAATATATGGGGTGGGGTGCTGGCATGCATCGATAAATGGGGTGGGGTGCTGGCATGCATCGATAAATGGGGTGGGGTGCTGGCATGCATCAATAAATGGGGTGGGGTGCTGGCATGCATCAATACATGGGGTGGGGTGCTGGCATGCATCAATAAATGGGGTGGGGTGCTGGCATGCATCAATAAATGGGGTGGGGTGCTGGCACGCGTAGATGGTGGTGATGGGGTGCTGGCATGCATCAATAAATGGGGTGGGGTGCTGGCATGCATCAATAAATGGGGTGGGGTGCTGGCATGCATCAATAAATGGGGTGGGGTGCTGGCATGCATCAATAAATGGGGTGGGGTGCTGGCATGCATCAATAAATGGGGTGGGGTGCTGGCATGCATCAATGAATGGGGTGCAATTAATTAATGCATCAATGAATGGGGTGGGGTGCTGGCATGCATCGATAAATGGGGTGGGGTGCTGGCATGCATCAATAAATGGGGTGGGGTGCTGGCATGCATCGATACATGGGGTGGGGTGCTGGCATGCATCAATAAATGGGGTGGGGTGCTGGCATGCATCAATAAATGGGGTGGGGTGCTGGCATGCATCAATAAATGGGGTGGGGTGCTGGCATGCATCAATAAATGGGGTGGGGTGCTGGCATCCATCAATAAATGGGGTGGGGTGCTGGCATGCATCAATAAATGGGGTGGGGTGCTGGCATGCATCAATAAGTGGGGTGGGGTGATGGCATGCATCGATAAATGGGGTGGGGTGCTGGCATGCATGAATCCACGAGCTACCGCAGCCACGAGCCACGAGGTAGCCATGGCTGTCGGAGCTCATAACTTTCACGTTTGAGCACCGAATTCAGCTGTGAATATCACAATCGCTTCGTCTTTCTTAGACGCACATGCTGATATAATTTTCCGAAGCTGTAACGCACTATACGATGAGCAAACGCCTCTCGACGCAACGCAGCCTGGCGGCTGCGCTCAGCAATGAAAATACGTCTGCAGCCCCGGCTGCAGCTTCGCCAACCGGCCCAGAAGGCAGCGGCGCCACTAGCCAAGCTCTAGTGGTCGCCCAGCCGCCTGCTGAGCCCGCCTCGCCCGCAGCGTCGCCTGAACCCAAGCGCAGTCGCTCTGCCGAGCCGAGTTGGACAGAGCTCGACTTTGTCGCCGAAGCCAGCCAGCCCGGCTTCCTTGACACGCTTAACCCGGAACGCATCCTGGTCTGCGTGTTTTATGGAACGCACGCCTCGCTTCTTGCACTATGCAAGCAGCTCTTCAACCAAGGTCGCCTCTTTGACCCTCGCTGGGTTCGTCTCGCCTCTTTCGACATCATTCCCAGCCTCCACCGCCCCTTCCTCCAGCAATTCGCTCTCTTTTCCCTCCTTGGACGCTCCATCGGGGAGCTTTGGCCCCCCAAGCCTCTCACCACCACCTTAACCGAATCCTCCCTCCGCTCACTCCTTAAGGAGGTCCTCGAGGAGCACGTGGACCCCATTGCTGCAGATGTGGCGGCCATCGGCGGCACGCTGACTGCCGAGCTTCCCCTCCTTTCCACCGCCACCTCCACCATCTCCACCGCCACCTCCACCCTCCTCGCCTCCTCCACCGCCACCACCTCCACCTCCGACGCCATCACCGCCCAGCTCCGTGACATCGACCAGCGTCTTAAGGACAACGCCATCGCTATCGAGGTTCTGCAGAACACGGCAGGCCTCACGGCCCAGGCGGTGAAGGACATTGCCGCCAAGCCAGCCCCGGCTGGCCTGGCCGGCGATGCTCCTCCCATCACCACCTGGGCGGACATGCTTAAGCAACATACCACCTCCACCACCTCCGCCGTCGCAGCCCAGCTCCAACGGCAGACGCTTGACCTCCGCGAGGAGGCCGAGCTCGCCCAGCGCAGCCTCAACGTCATTGTCAAGAACTTCACCATGGAGGAAGGTGAGACTTCCGAGAAGCTTTTGCGTGCGTTTGAGCGAGAAATCCTTGGTCGCATGGGCCTTATCGGTGAGATCGCGCTGGCCGCCCACCGCCTTCCCCGCGCGCGGGGTAAGGCAGGGCCGCCCCCGCTCCTTCTCACCTTTAAGACCCCGGCGGACAAGATTTCTTTTCTCAGACGCCGCAAGCGGCTCGAGAAGACTCTCTTCACCCTTGATGACGACCTGACCCTGGCGCAGCAACAACGGCGACGGGAGCTATGGCCGATCTACCTCCAGCTCCGGCAGACCAAGGCGGGCCAGCCGGTGTACTGGAAGGGGGCGGCCATCTACGTCGGCCACAAGCCCTGGCAGGCGACCCCCCCCCCCCGCGGCCCCAGCGACTCCAGACGCCCCAGCTTAGGGGAATACAGCAGTAGTAGTGCAGAATAGATAGACCGTGGCCATGTACATGTACGCCTCCTAGAGGCACTATCCTAGCTAAGCCACGCGCTTTCCTTAATCATGTACATGTGTGCCTATGATGAGCCACACCCCAGATGATGCCTAGCTTTATTTAGTTATGTTGTGCCCATGCAGGGAGTAACTCTCTGCTGAGACGCCATGCCCTAGCTTCTTTGTATAGCTATGCTGCTCTTCCCCCCCATGACAGGCTCCCCCTTCGCTGGGCATAGCTTGAAGATCATGGGATGCAAGTGCCCTGGTGCACCTAGAGCAAGGGTCCTTTACATCCCCACCCTTGCAGGAAGTAGCTTAGGATGTATGATAGGCCATATGCCCCCCTCTCAAGGGCTGTGTGCTACATATACTCCCAACGGAGTTATGTTACAATTCAATTCAATTCAATTCAATGCATGAATAAATGGGGTGGGGTGCTGGCATGCATCAATAAATGGGGTGGGGTGCTGGCACGCCTAGATGGTGGTGATGGGGTGCTGGCATGCATGAATAAATGGGGTGGGGTGCTGGCATGCATCAATAAATGGGGTGGGGTGCTGGCATGCATCAATAAATGGGGTGGGGTGCTGACATGCATCAATAAATGGGGTGGGGTGCTGGCATGCATCAATAAGTGGGGTGGGGTGATGGCATGCATCGATAAATGGGGTGGGGTGCTGGCATGCATCAATAAATGGGGTGGGGTGCTGGCATGCATCAATAAATGGGGTGGGGTGCTGGCATGCATCAATAAGTGGGGTGGGGTGCTGGCATGCATCAATAAATGGGGTGGGGTGCTGGCATGCATCAATAAATGGGGTGGGGTGCTGGCATGCATCAATAAATGGGGTGGGGTGCTGGCATGCATAAATAATGGTGGTATATAGAAAAGAAGGTAGTCGAAAAGTGTAACTGTTCACCACACTTACTTTACGATGATGAGCTTGAATCTGTCATGCAGGTTGGCCATACTCGGTGCCCGCTTTGGACTCTTGCTCAGTCCCGCTTGCCTGCAATTCAGCAATTTTATAAGCATCAAGAAGAAAAGAAAGATATTAAAACAAAATTGTCTGCCAAGTCGACATTTACTTGCTGAGTGCGCAATAACTTGACATTCAAAGCCAACATTAATTAATTAAATATTTAATAGACACGTGACTGCGTAAGGTCAACATGCATGGCCAATGATTTTGGAAAGTTGCCACAAACTTACAGATGGAGTCTCCTCGGTTTCCATCGGGGTGGCCAGCTGGCTCCTTGCTTGAGTTGACATCTTCTCTTGCGCAGCCTTTAGCAGCGCCAGCTGCTCTTCCAGCTGCCTCTGCAGATCCTGGACCTTCTTCTCGGCATCAGTGAGCCCATGCTTGGGAGGATCCAGTTCCTGGAGCTCCAGCGTTACCCGCGCGCGCTTGTATGCTGGCTGGGTCCCCGGCTTGGTCTCCTGCTCGGTCTCCGGCTCAGTCTCCCACTTGGTCTCCGGCTCGGTGTCTGTCTGGGGGAGCGTTGCGGCCACCTTGGAAGTAGGTTTAGCCTTTAGAGAAGGCAGGTCTGTGATGCTGATGCCTCCAAGGAGGACCCATGAGGTCTCTGTGGAGCCCTCCTCACCGTAGGGCAAAGTGAAACAGTCAATCTGATACTTTTCAGGCTCTTCGCCCTCTTCGGCGAGAAAGGTGGCCTTCCAAGGCTTTGCGAGTCTGAAGTTCACCGCGCTGATCATGCCGATTTCCCAGGACCACTCCGCACCTTTTTTGAGCGCCGGCACGGCCTTCAAAAACCACTTCTGCGCGAAGAAGAGACCCGCCGTGACCTCTGCCTTGATATCTGCCGGGCGTGGCAAGATGTGCGCGTGTGGGATGCCGGCTTTCTCCAAGTAATGGGGTAAGCCAAAGTCTGTTGGGGGAGGTGGGACCCACTTAGGCTGGCGCAGCGGCTTCGGAGGCTTTGGCTGTGCCTTTTTCTGCGGCGGCGGCAGTGCGGCCTCGGGCACGGGCACTGCAGTGGACGCTGGCGCTGGCTCCTTTCTCTTTTCCATTACAGCATCAAGTAGAGTGCACCATGTGTCACACGCTACCTCCATTCGATTGGGCAATGTGGGTTCCTGAGGAGGCAGCTTTGGGGCTGCAGTGGGCAGCGGTGGAGGTGCCGCGGGCGCTGCAGCAGTGGGCAGCGGTGGAGGTGCCGCGGGCGCTGCAGTGGGCAGCGGGGGAGGCCATGCCTTGGGCGATGATCGAGGGGGCACCGGCGGAGGCGGACGAAACGGAGGTGCCTCGGGCGCCGCAGCGGGCAGCGGGGGAGGTGCCGCCGGCGCTGCAGTGGGCAGCGGGGGAGGTGCCTTGGGCGATGATCGAGGGGGTACCGGCGGAGGCGGACGAAACGCGGAGTCTTCCTGCGTGACCTCCACCTCATACTCCGCCTCAACTTCCGCAATCTGGGCATGCAGCGCTGCAAGCCTCGCAGCCTTTCGGGATGCCGGTGACAGGTTGCCTATCTCAGCCCCTGACATGATGCCTGACTCTTCCTTCACGTCGTTGGTTGACAACTGCATCATGCAACGCCGGTGTAAAAGAAGTCATCCAAACGCACGACGAGCAATTATTATTAGAGGCGAAACACGATGGAAGATGTGGTACAGAAATTGAAAATACTATGAATGTCCCCTACACAGACCAAAAAATCCCAGCAAAACTATAACCAATGCCGGCCCTATAAAATCATTTCATGCACCTTGGAATCTGTCGTTTCTCCGTTAGTGATGGATGCCAGGGGGCGGCGAGCCGGAGCGGGGGCCTCGGCGGCCGGTGGGCCAGCTGTCTTGGTCGGCTTGTTTTTCCGTGGCTCAGAACCGCTAGCCGCAATCTCGCGCAGCTTGGCTTCCCGCTTCCGGTTTGAGAGATGTCGCGAGACCTCGCTTTCTACAAACTCTCGCGGGGACTGCCCGGTAGGCTCCTTGCCTTTCTGATTCCCAGCGCGGAATCTATTCAATGCCGTATCATGAGCGCTTTTGGCTAACGCTCGGGTAAATCCACTGCAGACACTGCAGACGCGCTCTACTACGGCATGAAATAGCTCATCGTCTTCCTCTTTTCTGGCTAGTCCGTCCAGGAAATACTTCTTGGAGAGCTCTGGAATATCACGGCGCGCAGCCGTTTCTGATATTCGGCTGGCGGTACGTTCAATAGTGGTTGAGACTCAGTTGCGTGGCCCGCGTGAAATCTCTGCCACGTATCGGCATCTGCCTTGCGCCTTTCCACCATCCTGTCCAGCCTTCGACATGTCTCACCATGCCTTCCAGCCAAAACGATCACTTTTGTGCGACCAGCAGGCAGCAGCCTCCGTCCGGACGCAGCGCCCAAATAATCCAACGGAGTGCACTAAATGCCGCGGAAATTTGAAATTCAGCCCGGAGGGCAAGCGCCGCGCCAGAGCTGGCACAGGAAGTGGACGTTGCACGTGAAGGCACGTGAATTGGAGAACGCCACCGTTGACAAAGGAGGGTGAGCTACGCCAACGTGAGCTACGCCAACGTGAGCTACGCCAAGGGCAGGTACGCAGCCTTGGCAACGAACGCCATAATAATTTGACGTGTACACCTTGCGCGATGCTGTAGGCAGCCATATTTATGTCATGCACAGTGACTCGATGTAGAGTCGGGTGGTGAAATAGCGACATCACCGGGCCCGCTACGTTTTTCGTAGCGGGCCCGGCACCACCTTAGTGACGCGAATGGCTGAAACTGTGGATGACTTCATGATGCAGGAGCGTGATGATGTAGATGGCAGCGGGGAGGCAGAGGCGGAGGCATTTGCCCGCCAGTTCGACGAGACCGTGAACCGAGTCAGACAAGACACTCCGCTCTATCCTGGCTCGTCGGACTCAGCCGTAGTAACGTCATTGCGGCTGCTGGCTTTACTGGGGGAAAATGCGTGCACGAAGGCGTTTGGTGACCAGCTGATGCAATTCATATCGGAAATCTTGCCGGCAGGCAATTGTCTACCAGCCAGCATAAAGGAGGCCAAAAACCTCGTCAACTCGGTAGGGGTGGGGTACCGAGTCTATGACGCCTGCTGCTGCGACAAGTTTTTGTACAAGGACAAAGACCTGCAGAAATGTCCCAAGTGTGGCGAGACGCGGTATGAGAAGTACACTGACAGGAAGGGTGTGGAAAGAATGACAAACAAGCCACATCGTCAAGTCCGTCATTTCCCTCTCCAAAACCGTATCCGCAGCTGGCTGAGAATCCCTGCCATGTCCGCCGCTTTGCGGTATGCATCAGAGGCTGAGAACAAGGAGTCAGATGGCCCAACCCGGAAAGTGAATGGTGTAAAAGGTTCGTAAAGATACCAGGGTTTGGAAATCGCATTTGCTTTTAATTCATCTGCTGCTCGATTTCCCCCACGGCCTCCCTTTACAACGCCTTTGCTTTATTTTAGACTGATGGTTTCTTTGATTTTTCCTATGCCATTAGTCGGCCTGGGAACTAAATCTCTCCCACCTGTCGCACATGCGTGTTGTTGTATGCTGTGCCTTTGTATGAATGCCTGCAGACTGCCGTGCTGTTCAATTCGTGAAGGACAAATACCCTGAGTTCAGACGCGATCCCCGGAACTTGATGTTTGGGGTGTGCATTGATGGCATGAACCCTCGGAGCTTTAAGATGACTTACTCCTGCTGGGCCGCATTCGCGGCTTGTTACAACCTGCCTGAGGGTGCTTTTTCCAACAAGCATTTTTCACCACCAGTACTTTTGATCAGTGCTTGCAAGGGTCGTGCGCCATCGGACTTGCAGATTTTTCTCGAGTTGGTGGCCGATGACTTTGTGGGCATGTGGCGTGGGTTTCACGTCTGTGACATCTTGGATGACAAAGGCACTTGTTTCAAGCCTGTTCGGGTCCAGTCGCTGCTTCTATGGGTTATTCACGACTACCCTGCCTTCGCCAAGGCACTGAATATTCCGGATTCCGGGTATTTCGGTTGCACTCTCCATGGGCCTAGGTGGGAAGGGGTGTATTTCTCTCAAGGCAAAATTGTCTTTCTGCAAAATGACACTCTGCTAGAGAAGGATGACCCTGGCCGCCCCGCCGATGCCGGCGACGCCCCGCCTTTAATGGACCGTGACTTATACCTTGAGTACTGTGGCTTGAGAAAAGTCCAACCCGAGGTGTTTGACCGGCTGGAATACTGGCGTGAACTCCCCGTACGGCACCTAGTGGATGAATTCCACCTCATCCCGAACATATTGAAGCGCATGATGGCGTGCACAAGGGGTAAGACCATAGATTTTTCTTTGTTTTTTCATTTTTTGCGTTTCTTTCTTTCCTTGTGTAGGGTACGTCAGAGATGTTGATGTTTTTGTTTTTTCTGTGTGTGCTTTTTATTCCTTCTGCACTTGCAGGGAAAGCCGTTACCGCCGCAGTCCGAAAGCGGCTGAAAGCTTTGGGCTACAACCAGGAGCTATGGATAACAAAGACCAAGGTGGCGGTGGCGGCGGCGCGTGGCAATAAGCGCAAGATGACTACGAAGGACGTGAGGCATCACCCTCCCTGCCAGCTGACGCCTGCAGAGAAAGAGGCCTGCACTGGTACGGATCATTTGCAAGATGTTTCTTGCGTTAGAAGAAGGCCAATTATGATTCTGATTCGCTGGGCTCCCTCTTTGCATTAAAAAAAAAAAATTGTTTTGCCCCTTAAAGCACTGATAACAAATAACTTAAACATGCGTAAACTGACATATCGCTTTCTTTGGTTATGTATGTACTATTTATTTGACTCTTGCTTGCAGCCGTGGAGGGTGCCATGTACAGCTGTCTACCAGACTACTGCAGCGGGGACTATCGCCGGTTCGCTGCGTCGGGCAAGGGCAGTGAATGCATGAAAACTACCGACAAGATCAAATACATGTGCTACCTACTGGCTGTGGTGCTCCGAGGGCGGCTGCACGTGGACGCCCGATCTGCCTTCTTGCTTATGGCTGCTGCCTGCAACTGCATTTTTTCGTGTAGGGTGCTCACCCAGGAACAGCTGGCTCACGTGGGCCGTTTGATGGTGCGTGCAGTTGTTGCACTCGAGCGGGTTATGCCAGCTTCGGAGATGTCGCGCTCTGTTCACGCGGCAGTCCACCTTAGTGAGCAGATCCAGTGGGCTGGTCTCCCTGAGGGCCGCTCCATGGCGTGGGGTGAAAGGCAGATGGCACAGTGTACCGATGGAGCGTTATCAAACGTGAACGTCGAGCACTCAATCGCCGAGTTTTTCGTGAGCCAGGAAGCGTTGCGGATCCTGCTGCATTTTGCCGATGACACCTGCATTGTAAGTTCGCTGCTGTAGTCTATGTTTTTGTACATTGCATGTCCATGTTTTTTGGATTGTATTTTTTGCCACATAAATGTAATGCACATGTCCCAGCCTGATTTTACGTCTTCTTTTCTTTGCCTCACACTAATCCAGCCAAGAGACGCCGTACACTGCTGGGACATACTGGACAACGACCTGTCCAAAGAGGTCATGCTGAGCAAACGCCTTCGCCCTGACAGCCACCGCTTCACTGCATCCGAGCTGGAAGAAGTACGCGGCCTGTTGATAAGGGATGCGCTGGCACGTGCTGTGTACACTGAAGGTCATGGGGACCAAGATTACTGGTGAGTGCTTGTATCACTTTTAGGCATGACAAGGTCGTCCTTGCTCTCCTTTGGAGTTTGTGCATGGCAATATTGAAGCAAGGGCAGCATATTTACGTGGCATTGATTAGCATGCAGAGTGAGCATGTTTGGCAGGTGCTTAACTGGTGCATGAGGGTGTATAGTATACCACAATCAGCAGCATGATTAGCATTTGCATCTGCATTAACATGTGCAGCAGAGAAGGTAGTAGTAGCAAGTCTCGCAACTTGAATTGATATATATTGATCCAACTTCTCGGATATGGAGTGTTACCCCGCTGTTTGGATTTTCTTGTGCAGGCGACCACTGTGCGCCGACATCGCCTGGCTGCTGTGGTGGATCGGGCAGAACATCAAGCCGTTAGTGCCTGACTTGATCAAAGCAGCGGCATTCGGCATCCAGGCACTAGCTGATGAACATGACACGGTCCAGGCGTACGGCGTGAACTATAGGACAGAGCGTGCTGACGAAGCGACCAAGCGCCACCAGAACTCAGGCGTTGCGGTCCATGACGGTAGTGGTGGGGTGCAGTATGGGTATGTTACTCACATTCTGCACACGACACTGCAAAAGCCGGTGGGGACATGGAGAAGGCAGATACTTTTTAAAGTCAGTCTTTTTCACTCTTCACACGTGGTGGACCGTCCCATGGAGTACTTGACAACAGTTACCAGTGTTGACGCCCCACGGCATGCTAGAATAGTCTTACCTAGCAGTGTTAGCTCGGTAGGGTATGTACTGGACCCAGCCTATGCGCCTGAGATGGCGATAGTCCATATGAAGCTGCCATGGCATTTGTCGGCAGCGGATGGGAGCACATCATACAATGAACTCACTCGCGCCTTGAAGCTTCCATGGGAGGGCACTCGAGTGTTTGCTGATCTTGTCCCTGAGCCTGTCGCCCGTCCTCGTCCACGGCTTGATGTGCCACTGGAAGAACTGAAAGAACGCAAGAAGAAGGCTTCCAAGAGCAAGAAGAAGGCTGCCTCAGCAGATGATGCTGCCAGTGGCAGCATTGGTTGCAATGGCAGCGAGGATGGCATGCCTGCACCGAGGAAGAGAAGGGGTAAGCAGCCTGCAGCAGAAACTGATTCCTCCATCTGCAGCGGCAGTGATAATGGTAGCCAAGAGGATGTGGCTCCACCTAGCAGCGACAGTGATGACCCATGCAGCTACGAAGCGTCTAAACCTGCACGGGGGACGCGTGGACGGAGGGGGAGAGGAAGGAGGCAGCCTGCAGCAGAAAATGCTGCTGATTCTGCCCGTGGTGACGATGGCCGCGAGTATGCGGCTGAACCTAGGCGGGGGAAGCGGGGGCAGAAGGGGAGAGGAGGTAGGCAGCCTGCAGCAGAAAATGCTGCTGATTCTGCCCGTGGTGACGATGGCCGCGAGTATGCGGCTGAACCTACGCGGGGGAAGCGGGGGCAGAGGGGGAGAGGGGGTAGGCAGCACAAGAATGTGGCTGCACCTAGCCCGGGCAACCTTGGACCAACGAGGAGAAGTGCAAGGGCGCATGGAAAAGTGAACTACGCTGAAGCAGATTGTAGCAACTCGTCTAGTGACTGAAATTGATGTTCTTATTAAACTTGAATAGCTGTACTCCAGCTGCACATGAAATTATTATAATTTGTAATCAAAGCGATTTTCGTGTTGCGTGATGAATGCGATTTCTCTTTGTGCATCAAGGTTTCTCAGTTTTTCTCAGGCCTTAAGTTTCCCAGATTTTCTCAGTCTCAGATTTTCTCAGGCAGCAACCTGAGAAAAAACTGGGTGCCTGAGAAATTTTGCGCCTGAGAAAAAAAAATCTCAGGCCGGGCGACTTTCTCAGGCTGATCTCAGTTTTTTCTCAGTTTTCTCAGTTTTCTCAGGCGATTTTCTCAGTTTTCCTGAGAAAACTGAGATTTTTCTCAGTTGATCTCAGGAAATCTCAGGAAATCTCAGGACATCTCAGGAAATCTCAGGAAATCTCAGGCAGCCTTCCTGAGAAAACTGAGAAAACTGAGAAAAACTGAGAAAAATCTCAGATCTGACTTCCTAGTGATCGGACCGCCGGATTATAGCCGGCGGCTTAGCGGACGCTAGCGGAAGGCGTGCGGACGGACATGGGGAACTTAGAGCCAGATCCTAGGGCTCTAGAGTTACTCAACTCCGACATACTCTTTTGTTCTTTGATTAAATATCAAAATAATTACATCAAATGCAGACCATACAAAACCCTCTAAGGTAGGGAACTCAAGGGGGCCTCAAGGCCGTCAAAATCACCACGGTATCGACCCGCGCCCTTGTGATCACACATGAATAGTGATGTAATAAGTATCGAGAAAAAAAAAAACCAACTATGCCACCAGAAAAAAAGGTGACCCATTTTATTAGGACCAGTGACCCGCCGACGGGCCCAAGGCACCGTCCAACGTGGCTAGGGTATGGTCGGGACAAGCAAAAAAAACTACTACCACGAGACCCGTGAATGATAGTAGCAACACAGGGTGAGTTATGGCTGTATTCATAAAGCGCCCGAGCCGTAACCCTGTGTGGCTCACGGGTGTTGCATCGTCATGCGCTTGCGCAACACTGCGTACTGCGGGGCAGCCTCCCGCGCCTCCTTGGTGAGTGCGTCCGCGGGATTGAGTTCATCCGCGATGTGCTGGAGACGCGTGATGCAGGAGGCCGCCTCAGCGAGTACGAGGTAATCAACGTCCTGTGACCGCGCATAGGGATTGTCAAGGAAGGCCAAACAACTTTGTGAGTCAGTGTGCACCGTGCTAGTCCAGTGAAGAGTGAACCCACACGAGCCAAATACCCAACCCAGCATGTACCGCAGCCACATGCCATGTGAGATAGCTGAAACAATGCCCCGGCATTCAGCCGTGTTGGGGCTAGTGGCAATGCGGCTGTGCAAGCGCGAGTACCAATCTAACAACATGCCAGGCTGGCCCTCATTGCCGATAAAGAACAGTGCCCCCATGCGGGCCCGCACTTGGCTGACGGTGCGCGTCTCTAGATTAGCATCCGTCACTATCTCGAGGTGCACCGGCTGTGAGCAATCGAGCCCACAAAGCACAATGCCGGGCGTCATGGCCAGCTGCCGCCGAACATGAATGGACCCTAGTCCTTCCAGCACATCATCAGGCAGGCGAGCGAGCACTGCCAAATCAGGTGCCACCGTGTCCGCCAACCACCCGAGCTTGCCCTTAACCGAGGGCCCATGGGTTGCCAACAGCGGGGACGGGAGGTCGGCCAGCAGGTCAACCACATAGTTGCGGCTATCCTGCATGTGCATGACCCATTCGCCAGAACGCGAATCCCGCTGCAACGTAGACTGCACGCCGCAAAACACCACGGGTTTACCCTCCTCATGATCCACCGCCCTGCCCAGGGGAAACTTAGCCGCCACTGCAGCAAGAAACTGGGTAGCAAATGTGCGAGGTGCCACCAGCTTGAAGTCATCGCCATGCCACACGAAGAGGGCTGGCTCGCCAGGGACGCCGGTGGGGACCACAAAGAAGTTAGGATCAGTGCGATGGTACGTGGCCCCTAAGCTCTGCAAGACCTCCTCCGCGGAAATGCGGAAGATTATGGGAGAGCTCTGCAGCCCCTCCACCCCTGTCAACAGCTCGATATACTCGCTTCCAATGGTGCCATCCTGCCAGACCACCGGGACCTTCACCACGTAGCGGGTGCCTTGCCATGTTTGCTGCGCGACCCCAGCGTCGCTGTGGAGGAATGCCCGCTGAAAGTCACCGCACCACATCCCGTAGTCCTTGCCCGCGTTCCGCTTGCCCAAGTAGATGACCGTCAGTAGCCGATGCGAAACATGGTTGAGCCCAGGGGTATAAAGATCCTTTGCATCCAGCGGGGAGGACCCCTTCGATCGTCTCCGTGACCACGGGCCTAACCCGGAACACCACCGAAGAGTTGGTCTCGTCCGGCTTGTAGGTGAGCACGAACTTCAACCGCAACCGCGTGGCCCCGGCTGGCACACTCTCCAATCCTCGGTAGACCTCGCGCTCTCGCCACTGCTCCTTGGCTCGAATGAACGCGTCGCGCCACAAAGCAAACTTGAGAGGATCTTGACAGTCCAGGACAAGTTGCTCCCACGTCACAGGGCTATCCGCCACCAGTGAGTGTGAGTGGAGGCCGAAGCTGCGCGGGTGCCAATCCTGAGGCTGAATGATGGACTGGACGAGCGGCGGTGTGGAAAACGCCGCCATCGGTAAGCGCCGCACGACGCCGGGCTGCCCTACCACCACCCCCAATGAAGCGTGGTACTCGCGAAGCGGGATGCTGCCCACCCCCGCGACCGACAGCAAGTCAGTGGACACTGAGAACCCCGGGTATGATACGAAAGGTTCGCCCAGCAAGGCCACATCCTCGTAGCCATCCACGACGTGAAACGGCGTGTCAATGCCCAACACCGGCAGCACCACCATCCCGGTAACTTGATATGCCGAAGTGCCTGCAAAGTCGGTCACCGATTTGTACGGCGACTCTAGCACTGGATACAGGGTGGCCGCCCGACGAGAGATAATAGACATGGATGCTTGCGTGTCCACAGCCACCAGCTGCCACGGTCTACACGTAGGAAACAAGGCTGACCCCCTGTGAGAGAGTTTTGACCTGAGCCACCCCTGATGCAGTTTTCGCTTTAAGCGCCTGAGCACGCCACAAGGCCGTGACCGTTGAAGCCAGGTCCCTAGGTGAGTTAGGTTAAACAGTGCCGGAACCTTTTGCCCACTGAGGCAAATCGGGCCGGAACACTATTTTGCCCGGAATAACCACTTCCGAGCACCCAAGTTAATTCGGCCGAATTAACTTGGGTGCTCGGAAGTGGTTATTCCGGGCAAAATAGTGTTCCGGCCCGATTTGCCTCAGTGGGCAAAAGGTTCCGGCACTGTTTAACCTAACTAAAACCTGGCCTCGTGGAGGGGGGACGAAGAGCCCGAGACATCCGCCTAGGCCGCTGAGCACGCACCACTAAATGCGCCGGAGCTGCCTCAGTGAGGATTCGAACCCCTGACCTCCAAGGTGCACGGGTTTTAGTTAGGTTAAACAGTGCCGGAACCTTTTGCCCACTGAGGCAAATCGGGCCGGAACACTATTTTGCCCGGAATAACCACTTCCGAGCACCCAAGTTAATTCGGCCGAATTAACTTGGGTGCTCGGAAGTGGTTATTCCGGGCAAAATAGTGTTCCGGCCCGATTTGCCTCAGTGGGCAAAAGGTTCCGACACTATTTAACGTAACTAAAACCTGTGCACCTTGGAGGTCAGGGGTTCGAATCCTCACTGAGGCAGCTCCGGCGCATTTAGTGGTGCGTGCTCAGCGGCCTAGGCGGATGTCTCGGGCTCTTCGTCCCCCCTCCACGAGGCCAGGTTTTAGTTACGTTAAATAGTGACGGAACCTTTTTGCCGCCTGAGGCAAATCGGTCCGTAACACTATTTTGCCCGGAATAACCACTTCCGAGCACCCAAGTTAATTCGGCCGAATTAACTTGGGTGCTCGGAAGTGGTTATTCCGGGCAAAATAGTGTTACGGACCGATTTGCCTCAGGCGGCAAAAAGGTTCCGTCACTATTTAACGTAACTAGGTGGGCGAGGCGCATGGGCAGGACCCTGACCCTCCGGCGAGGCCACGCTAGGCGGGCCTCCCACATTATCCGTGGCTAGCACAGGAGGTGAGTCACTACGTGCACTAGGTCCCGTCAAACCCACCCCATCCTCATCCCACCCATCCACGGGGTCATATTGGGGCCCAGGGGAGGGGGGGGGTGTAGCTGTGTCTGCCCCTGGGAGCGACCCGTGGGGTACCACCTCAGATGCTACGACAGGCGCATTATCCTTCACTACCCACCCCAGTGCCCTGTTGGCTGCCAGCTCACTCTCCATGCCATCCCCTTGCTTATAGCCTGCCACCGATGCCCATGGTACCCTATACACCCGATCATTCCACTCTATGTCTATGACCCGCAGCGGCCAGTCTAACTTTGTGATGGCCCCAGGACCCTGCATGGTGCCCCGTTTGCCGCTGGGCGAGCTCTCCTTGTGGAACATGACCAACTGCCCGACCTCAAAAGCGCTAGACAAATCAGGCAGCGTGGCATCCTTGAGCCGCAGCTTGGCGGCGGTATCCTGCAGATGCTGTTGGTATGCCTCTACTACCTCGGGTGAGTAGGTGCCCGCTGACAGCCCCCGAGGCGTGACTAGCCCAAAGCCCTTGACATCGAGCACGTGCCTATGGTTGCACACATGCATGAGCTCCTTGCACCACGCCGTCTTGACCGCGTAGGATTTGCCATGTGGGTTATCCTGTCGCTTGGCTGCCACAGTCTTGACATAGCTTACAGTGCGATCTATCATGCCCATATTGCCGTGATCCTCACGCCCCACGATGACCACGGCCTCCATCCCCGGCAAACCTTGCACACAGCGGAACTGCTGGTCTAGCATGAGCTCCACTACGGGATGAAAGAAAGCCAGGCTGATCTTGATAGCCCTGTGCAGGTCAGCCTCAAACATGTGGGGCAGCGGCTCAATGTAGGTAACCTTGCTGAACCTATCCTTGACTATGAAATAGGTGTCCCCCCCTTCCATGTGCATGACAAGTTAGCGAGCAGCCAGAACTGTGAGTTCCTGGTCTCTCACACACCCAACGGGATGAGCCAAAGTTGCAAGGCAGCAACCTTTTAACCCGTGCACCAAGCCACGACCACGGTGAGCGTCTCCACGTCCAATGTGAGAGCCTCGGTTCGTGCTTGCCAAGATAGCTGGCCATCCCCATGACCAAGCTATATCCTTTGCGTTGTTCCTCGTTCCCATCGGCGTGACGAGGCACGTGCAGGCATGCAAGCAAATCCTCAACGTCCACTGGCATCAGTGCAGAGCCAGGACGAACTGGATTTGCCTAGACTCTGCAACCTAGGAAGTACAGGACCTGTCACAAACCTGCAAGGCCTAGTATCCTTGCAGACCTGTGCCAGTTCCTGTAGTCCACCAGTCACAGGCTGCTGCTCCTCTGGTCTACGTGGACCACAGTCACGTGATAGTCAGGCTAAGCCTGTGCAGGCACGGCCTGCCACGTGTCCTGTCCACTATACCAGAGGACTGTACCCTAGTCGGCCACGGACGGCTAGGACTTCGGGACCTCATATCTTTCTCGTCCCTTGTCTGTTTCAGGCGGTCAGCACGGCGTTGGAAAGGTCTTTCCAAACTGCATCCACTTAGCATATTGGTTGCCCAAAATGCTAACTCCAACCCTTTCTTCTTTTGGAGCTGGACCAGCTTGAAACAACCTAACCTTGCTTGTGCCCACTCAGCCACAGACCGCTTGGTCCCTTGAGGTTGATCAGACCTTTGAGGGCCCAGGTTCCTGCCTCCTTTGGGTAACAACATATCTGCCCTTGGACCAGGCTAGGTGTACTGGCCAGTGAATCAGAGGTCACCCCAGGTTATCCCCTGACCCCTTGGTCAGCTCCCAACCTTTCCTTGGGAACTTGGTGCTAGATTAAAGTCAAGGCACATTACCTAGTCCAATGGCTGGGATTACAGGATGCCAAGAACGTACTATTGTGAGTTCCTGATCTTTCACAGTTATCACAGGCGCCCGTTCTTATGGCGCCCGCCTTGGCCAGCCTTTCCCTTTTATGCTCAAAGAGACTCAGGTAGCACCTATGCAAATACTGCCTTATTGGGGAGCCCATGTCTTCACTGGGTGTTAAGCCCAGGAATCACTCATGCCAGGCTGTGGCTCTGCTGGGGAATTGAACCCCACCCCAACCTCCAGGTTTATAGGTGACCTGGAACTTTACACAAGAGAAACATTACAACCATGAGAACAACATGAGAATGACATGACATGATTATGTTTTATTCAAGCATTATATAACCCAGAATGTGGCCCCTGGCAACCATGTTCCACATGGTCACACAACCAGGTTCTTTATTAGCAACAGGTTGGAAACAAGCACTAGAAAACATATATACAGCAACCTGTAAGAACCAACATTCGGGTTGCCCTTGCATGGCCTAACTGTTTGAGGCCAAAGGCGTCGACTTAAGTCCTGGCGACTCTTCTGAACCCCATGGGGAGGGCCAGGCATGATTCTCAGCTGGTAGGAGTGACATTCCACACCAACTCCTGTCCAGGAGGGTGTACCTAACCCTGAAGGACCGGCTGTCAACCAGTAAGCACCAGTCACCACTTGGTACTTTGGTCAAGCAGCCCACTGGGGACACCCAAGCTGAAGCAAGGCCTGGTCTCTATGGCCGCCCGTGTAAGGGGTCCATGAGCCCACGGAGCAGGGGGTACTGCCTCTCCGCCTTCTCCTCCAGCTTGGTGAGGGCATCTGCAGGGTTGTCCACACCAGGCACATGTTCAATGTGAGCTAGGTAGGACATCTCCTTGAGCAACAAGTAGTCAAGGTCCCTGCTCCTGGCCAGCTGCCTGTGCACAAATTGCACCATGCCCATGCTATCAGTCCTCACCAGTGTGTGCAGCTGCAACCTACAGGAAGCCACTTGACATAGCTGGTAGAAGAGCTCCCTCAAGTAAAGAGCAGTATGCAGCCCTTCACAGATTGCCCTGCACTCAGCAATATCACTGCTGGGTGTAACCCTGTTCTGCAACCGACTGTACCAGGTAACAAGTGAGGTGTGATCTTGCTCCAGGGTAACTAATGCTGCTGCCCGCCCCTGACCTCTGTGACCTTCCTATTATCCATAGAACTGTCCACATAGAGAACCATGTCAAGGGGCTTGTACAAATCCACAGGACCCAGTATGAGAGGGGGAGACATCATGACAGCCTGCACCACACTCTCAGCACCCACCTCAACCAGCTGGGAATCAGTAAGTCGACTCAGAACCAGCAAGTCAGGGGCACATATACTTGCAAGCCATGCCAGCATGCCCCTGATGGTAGCACACCTAGCCTGCGTGATGGGCTCCTGCAATGCATCTACAATCTGCTGTGGGTAGTCCTTACCACCCTCCATCCTGATGAACCACGAGCCCTTGGCTTGGAACAACGTAGCCTGCATGCCACAGAAGACCATAGGCTCATTCTCCACCATGTGCTGTATCTTACCCAGCTCAAACCGCTTCTGGATCTTAGCCAAGACAGCCTCAACCCAGTCTGGTGGACCTATGAGATGCAGGTCATCACCATGCAGTGAGGCAAAGACAGGAAGGCCATTGTGGACCCTTGGAACAAACAGGGATCCACTGGAGACACAGAAAACCCACAAGTATTCTTCAAGAATTTCTCTAGGCTCTTTCTCCAGATAATGGGACTGGACCTGAGACCTTCCAACCCTTTCAGAATTCTCAGGTACCTGGCCTTTATCTCTGCTCTCCATACAGCAGGTACAGTCACAAAGAAAGGAGGGATATCTCTCCAAGTCTGCCTAGCCTGATCTTGGTCACCCTTGAGAAAAGCCCTCTTGAAATCAATCAGCACAGAGCTATAGGGCACACCCTTAACCAGAAAAGACAGAAATATACACAGCAGAATCCTCCACGTGTCATGCAGCATCCCTGGAGTATAGAGCTCCTCATCTAACAACTGGCCAGTGCCATGATACTCGGTTACAACTGGTCTGACATGTGGCACCTGGACACCATCAACCTCCTTGAGCTTGAGGACAAACATCAATCTGAGCAGCTGGTGAACTTCTGGCAGCTCATCCACAGGTTCTGCACAGTTGGAAACTATCCACTCATGCCCAGAAGCAACAAAGCCAAGAGTCCATGCCTTAGCCATCTTGGGGCTCTGCATCATCTCGACTAGCTGGCGCCAGGGAATAGGACTGTGAGCAGCTATCTGGTACCTGTTTACCCCTAACTGCCTTGGATCAAAGGTGGTTGGGATTATCAACAAGTCCTCAGCTATGGGCTCCTGACCTGAGGACCCTCAGCTGGCTGACTCCTAACAGCCTTCACCGCCACTGCAAGACCCTGGGAATAGTGATATCTTTCAAGGGGGAGGCTGCCCCTGCCTTCTAGTGCCAACTCATCAGAGGTCAAAGTAACCCCTGGCATGCACAAGAAGTTCTGACCCAGAATGGCAGGCCCCTGATAGCCCTCTACCACACAGAACGTGGTGGGCACCCCTAAGATAGGCACACTCACTTCCCCAAGGATCTTCATGGACACCTTTCCTGAGAAATCAGACACAGCAAGGCAACTGGGATGGGACATCTGTAAGCCTACAGCATCCTCTTCCCTGATGACAGACACCTGTGAGTTGGTATCTACCTCCATTGTAGCTGCCCAGCACGACCCCCACCCCGTGAGCTTGGATACCTTGGGATCATGTTTGCTGCGCATGAGTGCTCGGATGACGTCCGCCATGAGAGGCCCCCGGGCCTTAGGTGGCTGCCCCGTCCCCTCTGGCCTTGTGACAGTTGCTTCAGCAGCCTCCTCCTGCTCGTCATCTTCCAGCAGGGACAGACCATCATCCACCACCAGAGGATTGTTAGCTGCTGCTGCCTGGCTCTGGCCTGGCTCCTCAACCCAGCTGGGAGGGCCTGGCCCGTCTGCAGGCCAGATTGCATGTGGCCTTCTTTCCTTGACATGAGCCCAGGACAACCTGTACACGTGCCTTGGATCCTTTTCCAAAGCCACCAGGCAAGATCTGTTAGCTTCTTCCACACGAGTGACAACCCCATCCTGCCACTTCCCCCGCTTGCCTGGAATAGATGGTTCCTTCCACATCCTGACCTTCAGCCCCACCTGAGGCCTCAGCACATTCCAGTTCTTGTCCTTACGTCTCAGCTGGGCAAATAACCTATCTGCCTTCCTAAGACTGGCCTGCACCACGTTCTCAGGCAATAAGCTATACTGCAGGGCCAGGGGAGAGACAGCCACACCATCAAAGTAATAGTTAACCCTGTGGTTCAGCTGCTCTTCTATCCCCTTACACCAGGCTGCCCTCTCTAAGGCAGATGCCACAAGTGGCACTGACTCTGCTGCTAGCACCACTGTCTTCACTTCACGTATGGATCTCTCTACAGCCCCTTGCTGCCCATGACTCTCCCTGGGGACTACCACCAGCTTACAAGGCAGCTGGTCCTGATGCTTGAGCAAACAGTCAAACTGCAAGTCTGCCTGCACACTCTTGCACACCCCAAAGCCTGGGATCAGGGCCTTCATACCCAACAACAAGTGGTGCTCCTGCATACCAGGCAGAACGTCTATCAGCCTGTATCTGCTGAACCTGTCCACCCCCACCAATATATACAAGCCCCTGATATGCTGGATATCCATCTGGATGTCGCCACGCTCCCTAGCAGGCTCCCTAGCATGGGACTGAGGTGGGTGAACAGCATTCTCCTGGCAACCACAGTTCTCAGCAGCAGCCCGGCAAGCCTCCCACAAAGGCTCCCTACCTAGCTTCCAAGCAAACATTGCTGCCTGCCCAGAATGTCCAAACATGTGATGCAACCTATGGCCAGCCTCAGCATAGCTCAGCACTCTCTCAGTACTGACCTGGCGAGACGTCTGAACCGTGTGTGGGGACACATGATCCACTCCTGAGGTTCCAGGGCTTCCCTGCAGGCCGTCCTGACGCCCCAAGTCAGGTCCTGCACCCTGGACCGCTCCAGGCCCTTCCAGCAAGGTCCCTTGGCCCTCCAGGCCAGCACCTGCTGGAGACCCACCACCTGCATGAGGAATAGTGTCCATCTTCCCAGTAAAAGTCCTAAATTTAGGACCAAGTGGAATTAAAAAATATATATGCAAACATTAAAATTTGACCCTGGCATTCGTGCCCATGACAGATAACACACTTTTTTAGTTTCTATCAAAAACCTGGGGTCAAATAATTACATTTAGTGCATGAATGGGCCCTGCCACCTGCCAGACCTCAAAGCGCGAATTTGGCCAAAATGTGGGTTTTAGGACCATTAGGACCAATTATTGTCAACGCATGACCATGCTATCCACACGGTCCCTTGAGCATCTTACAAGCGCTAGGGGACCCTACGAGGCCTTGGGATGGCGGGGCAGCGTATAACAAGGCCATACCCTGCTGTGGCTGCCTCTATATATACGCGTGATTAACGGTGTCACAGATGGTGCAGGTAATGCAATATAGGGTTGCATGGTTGCTGAGGTTGCCCGGCTTGAACATGGCCCACCCCTTGCGGTAAACTTTCTCTAAGCATATGCCAAACCTTCTTTGACATCACGGACATGCTGGCCACCACCCAGCGATGAAAAAACATTGCATTTGCATTGCAACTAACACATGAATGCAGCCAAATCAAGTTACAAAACAACGTTGTGCTAACATGCAACGCTTTGTGAGCGAATTCAGGGTGCATGTAACACGTAAACCATACTGTATATACTGTCTGAGAACACCCTGAACGACTGCAGGCCATAGGACCATGGTTTATAACTAACACATGAGTAAAACTGCTCTTACGCATGTGTGTTTTAGCTGCAGCGGACGACGAAGATAGAGACGTAAAAAATTGTATGACGTAAACCAACTATGTGTGACAGTTATGTGCACAGAGAGCGTCCCCTCTTTTTAGGCATAGCTGGCTGACTCAAAACACCACGACAGCGTTGCCAGTTACACTCATGATCTAGGACAACCCGGCACTTACCTGCTACTTACGTCGCCTCATTCCAGATGGTTGCAAAAAAGTCGCTGAAATCCGCAGCGAGGTCAGCTTTCCGAGAGCTGAGCGCACCAAAGCTGGCCAACCGGTTCGACAATGATATAAACCACGCTTGTGCTGCGTTCTAGGTCCAAGAAATACCGAAAGTGAAGACCTATAAGGTGCGCTCGCTGCCCAGCCTGAACGTCCCTAAAACATGGTCGACAATGGAAATCGGGCAAGAATATCACGGCCCAGGCGCTCCCATGTCAAATACTCCGTTTCTAAACTCCAGACTATAATAAAAATCGTCCACAAAAATTTCCTGGCTTGATTCGCACCACCATTGCTAATACACTAACATGTTTGTGCCAAAATCGACCCTCCGCGAGCAGGCGATCTGCGACCCATTTGTGTTGTGCCGCTGTGATACAGCGCTACACATAAAAACTTGCGCAGAAAATATTCACAGCCTTTAAGCATAACTAACAACCTTTCGTTTTTGCTACTGGGCGCCCGAAATGATAAACGCACGTGAAAACGCCGGCCACCATTGTCAGGTCGCCATATCCACCTCACTTCATTCCCGCACCCACTTTTTCGCTCCAAAATCGGTTATATTTTTGGTCGAGGTACCTACTTTCCCGCCATTATACCCGGTACCCGGGTACGGAATCCGGGTACCATGTGCCGGTACCACGGGTCGGGTACATCATGCCGGGTACGGTCCACATGGGGTACGGTCCATATAGTGACCCCCCCCCCCGGTACCTCGGTTATAGTGACCACTAGGACGATTTAGGACAAAGTCCTAAATTTAGGACCGTGGGATGATTAACAATAGGGAATTCAGCTGCAGCATTGTTATTGCAATCCAGTGGAAGAACAACATCTTTACACCCTTGGTGCTGCACAAGGGGCACACCCCCATCCTTATGTACATCCAGCACACCTTCCCCAAGGGGTGATTGACTATTTACAGGGGATGATGCTAGTCACTGCTGCCCAGACTGGCCCCCTGCCCCAGCAGGCTTGGCCTTCCTGTCAGGACACTCACGACGCCAGTGACCTTCCTTGCCACACACAAAGCATGCTCCACCCTTCTTCCCAGACCCAGCCCCACCCTTGCCAGGCTTCCCCTGGCCTCCCTGAGACTGCCCACCCTGCTTGCCCTGGTTGCCTTGAGCTTGGCCCTTGCCTTGCCCTTGGCCACCCTTACCCTGCTGACCACCAGCTTGCTGGCTCCCAACCCCTCCTTGGGAGCCTGCACCTTTGCCACCCTGAGCCCCCTGCCTCTGGCGCCTGAAGCGCTTACGCTTGTTGGGCCTTGCCCCATCACGGGCTGGGTACCCGGGGACATCACCTTGGCCCTGCACAGCGGAGGTGGCATTGCTGCCATGGGACTGGATAGCCTTGCAGGCAGGATCTGGCTTCCTTATGCTGAGGATTACAAGCTCCAGAGCACGCAAGGAGCCATCAGTCTGGTTAAGAAACATGCGGGCACCGTTCCTCCCATCCACACTCAAACCCATACGGTCCAGGAAATAGTCTGCCAAGGCCCTATCTGTGACCAGGAAGCCATACTTGGCCCCCTTGTCCCTGATACGGTTGAGCCTAGCCCATTCCTCTGCCACAGGGCCCACTATCTCAAAGGTGTCATACTGATGCTTGTAATAGTTGGTGAGGTTGAGAACCTTGTCAGAGAACTCCTCCCTCAACCTTTCCAGGAACTGTGCCCAGGTTAGCTTATCCTTGACAGCAGTCCTAGCCTTCTCCCTGACACGCTCTGACGAGTCCCTGTTGCACGTGGATGAGTGAAACACTTGCACTAGGTTGACAGTGGGGTCCACGGAGACCACAACAAGCTCCATGTCCTCTAGCCACTTGTCCAAAGCTTCCTGTGCTAGTGGTGGGTTAAGAGGCTTTTGTCCATTCATAACAGTGACAGCACTCATGTGAGGTCTCGACCCTGGCAGCGCCCTCACTGGCTCCACCACAGCGGGTGTCACAACAACAGCACCACTTGGTCCAGCAGGCACAGGGGAGAGCACATCCACATGAGGCCTCTTACCATTGCCGTCAGCGGAGGGGTCCCTCTTACGCTTCTCCACGGCTGGTTGTCCATTTGCCACCGTTATTGCATCAGATGGCCCTGTCGCCCGCGCCTTGCGCGCCTCCTCCACCAAGTCCTCGTGTCGTCTCTTGCCGCCTGGTCTCTTTCCCCCATCGCCGTCGCTGGCTGGGATCGCCTCTCCCACCAGCTGCTCCTTGTCTTGTCGTGGCTCCTGGCTCGCCCCAGCCGGTGCCGCCATCTCGCCCTTGTCGCCGTCTCCCGGTTTGCCACGAGGCATTATATACAGTGGGAGGGCAAAACAAAACAGGCGATAGACAAGAAAGAACAGGCTCAAGCGCTGGCGCTGCCTGAAGAAGCCGCTGGCTGCTCTCCAGCTACTGACTCCTCCTCACGCTCCTGCGCTGTGCGTGCCACCGGTGTCCCCACGCGTGGAACTGAGCGGACCTCCTCCGCGTTGTAAGGACCTAGCACACGGCTCACCGGCCTCCCGGCTGCTGTCTGCTCTACCGGCAGTCTAGGCGCACTGCCACGGCGATACCACTGAAGATTTCTGACCCACCGACTACCACCACCCCGTCGGTCGTTCCGCGACCCCCGACCAAACTCGCCAAAATCGTGTTCCGGCTCAAAGGGTATGTTTAATTAACTCTGCTCTACGCCGAGCTGAGTAGCCCTCGTTTGTGCCGTCACCCTCGTCGATCTGTTGTGACGAGCGGGCTATGATGCCCGTTGGCCGATCCACGAACTGATCGTGGAACTCCTCGTCGGAGACGTCCCGACCGGTGATGACTGTCACCGTCGGCCCAGTCGCCCCTGGCCTGCTCTGCAACCTCGGAGTGTCCAAGGTCGACCAAATGCCCGGTGGACGCGTAGTGATCACCCAGTGATCAGCGTGACCACGCGCCTCTTGGATCAGAATGTTGACCAGGTGCTCACACGTTTGAGCCACCACCTCGGCCGAATCCCACGGGCTATCGGCCTCGCGCGTCTGCGCGTCCCGTATGATGTGTGACGCGTCGGTCCCCTCCCCCAGCGAGCTTGTCGCCACCCAGTGATTATACAATCTGGTTCCACCTAAACAGATGGCCACCAATTGGCCCAGCGTCTCACGCGCTAAGTCAAGCGCCTGGATGGTTACGTGCCCGCCCTGGTACGCAACTTCTAAACTGTAGATCAACGAAGCAATTTCGTCGCGAATGGCGACGAGGCGCTCCGTGCAGACCCGTCCTGTTTCCCCTGGCGACGTCGTCGCCCGAATCCTCATCACCACAGGGTCGTTTGCCGACGGCCCTGCTGCGTTACCGAACACAGCGACCCAACCGCCTTCCGCAAGGCCCCTCGCAACGTAGGCCGCTTGCACAAATGTAGAAGCGTTGGACTGGTGATTATAGGGGTAGAATGCGTTTTCGCGCGCCGGCAACTCTGGAGCTGCTTCGCGCCTGGGAGTTGACTCAGGTGTCTCAACCCGAGCCTCGGCCGACATGAAACCTTGCAAACAGAAATGCAATAGTACGAGTTAGCGAGCAGCCAGAACTGTGAGTTCCTGGTCTCTCACACACCCAACGGGATGAGCCAAAGTTGCAAGGCAGCAACCTTTTAACCCGTGCACCAAGCCACAACCACGGTGAGCGTCTCCACGTCCAATGTGAGAGCCTCGGTTCGTGCTTGCCAAGATAGCTGGCCATCCCCATGACCAAGCTATATCCTTTGCGTTGTTCCTCGTTCCCATCGGCGTGACGAGGCACGTGCAGGCATGCAAGCAAATCCTCAACGTCCACTGGCATCAGTGCAGAGCCAGGACGAACTGGATTTGCCTAGACTCTGCAACCTAGGAAGTACAGGACCTGTCACAAACCTGCAAGGCCTAGTATCCTTGCAGACCTGTGCCAGTTCCTGTAGCCCACCAGTCACAGGCTGCTGCTCCTCTGGTCTACGTGGACCACAGTCACGTGATAGTCAGGCTAAGCCTGTGCAGGCACGGCCTGCCACGTGTCCTGTCCACTATACCAGAGGACTGTACCCTAGTCGGCCACGGACGGCTAGGACTTCGGGACCTCATATCTTTCTCGTCCCTTGTCTGTTTCAGGCGGTCAGCACGGCGTTGGAAAGGTCTTTCCAAACTGCATCCACTTAGCATATTGGTTGCCCAAAATGCTAACTTGACATCCCCCACAAGGTACCCTCGCTCCAAGGGTGGAGTCTTGGCATGCCGCCTACGCGACTTCTTCCTGATCTTGATGCAGGCAGGACACTGAGCACGCACATTCTTCAGCTCGTTGTATAAAGGTGCCCCCAACATGTGTGCCCCCTCTACCTCGGCTTGGGCCTCATGCCCGTATGCACGGTGCATCTGGTATGCTAACAGTTTCAGGGTGACAGCCTGAGGTGCAGTGGCATTGTCAGGATTCTCAACAGGTGGGGTGACTACTGGGGTAGTGACATTGGCTAACTGGGCAGCTTCAGAGGCTGCACGAAAGGCCGCCCGTGTGAGCACCTTGCTTTTTTTTTTTTTTTTTTTTTTTTGGTGTGTACCGAGAACATCTGCCCGCCCAGCATTCTCTTGCACTGTCACAACATTCCTCATAGGCCCAACCGCCCCAGTATCTAGCTGGGGTGCTGCAGTGGTGCTTGGTCGCTCGGCGTTGTACACACCCGACCTAGAAGGCACCATATTGCTTAGGTCACGCATTGTAGATCCGTGCTCAGTAAGCACGTGATCCTGGCGCGACAGTGCCAGAGCAGCATCAACGGATTGCGTGAGCACATCACGGAATGAGACAGAGGATGCAGTCACGCTGCTTTTAGGAACGACGCCAGGCTCTACGACGGCCCGGTTCAGCGTGACGCATTGAGCAAAAGAAGGGGTATCGAGCGTGCTCTCACCTGACTTTCGTGCTGCCCGTCGCTCTGCCCACTCCTCGCGTGTGCCGTGGACGACGATGCGCTTGGCCTTGCACGCCTCCACGCTGTGACCACGCAGATCGTCGTGGCACTTGCGGCAAAGGTTGTCCTCGAGCTCCAGGTCCGGGCGAACTCGGCAGTCATCCCGGACATGGCGACGTCCGAAGCAGCGCTCACAGCGTTGCTTGCGGTCAGTAGACGCCCCCTGCTGCCGCTTGGCCGGGGGATTGTCACCCTGCTTGGCGTCGCCACCACGCCCGCGCTTGCGCCCTCGCTGGCCCCCGTTGTTGCCGTGGCCGACGACCTTTTTCAGGATGGCCGTAAGCTCCGACCGCGTAATTGGAGCCTCTGCGCCTGAAGAAGAAGGCGCGCCGGTATCCACCTTGCGCAGGGATGGCAGAGCGGCCGAGGCAGCCGGCTTGGACTGCGCGCTCTTGAAGCATGAGATCAAATACAGCATGCCCTCGTCGAAACTGACGGCACTCTTCTTTTTGAGTTCCGTCGCTATGGTCAGATGCACATCCGACGACAGGTCGCATTTCTTGAGAAATCGATTGCACAGGAAAATGGGCTTGAGAGTATCTAGCAGCTTGTGCTTGTGCACGAAGACCTGGAAATCACGTGCCGCCCCGGGCAAATTTGCCTTATTAACTGCATAGCCCTCGAAGTCGTTGAAGGCTTGCTCGTCGGCCTCTTCCTTAGACCGCGACAAGTGGGCGTCTAGACCGTTGTAAAAAACTTCCAAGGTTTGTTTGTTGTCGTCCGCAATGCGAACTAAATTGGCGATGTTTTGGTGCTTGTTTGTACTGCAGAATACTGCACGGAACTTGCCAATCAGCTCCGAATCTTTGTCCGCGCGTCCATGGCGCAGACGCTTGAGAGCAGCCAGAAAATCTGCTGCGTCGTCCGCCGTATAGTCGGCAGGTAGATCAGCGGGCACCTCCGTTTGCTTCAGAGGCCCGCGATTCAGAGCATCGTCAGCAGTAAGCATCAAATGCTTAAACTGCTTGGCCAGTTCAGGTTGTGCCACGAGGGTTTGCATCAACCTCGTGGCCTCGTCCGCACTAAAGCGTGGCAGGACGGACCCTGCGGCCTCGCCACTTGGCGTATCTGTGTGTTCGCCCGTGCGGCTCCGTGTACCGGAAGCCATCGGGATTTTTATGAATACAAGTTAAAGCCCCCGACCGGCTAAGCTATGGCGGTCGGTCACGTTGAGCTTGTGAGAAGGTGAACACAGAGAACTGCTGTCGGAGCTGGCCAACCACTGGTTTATGTCTTAGCCAGCAAAGCCTATCCGGTTAGCCGTAACCGTGGGACAGGCTAGCTGTCCGTACCGACCCGGATAAGGCCCCGGACTGGGGCCTAGGTGGCGCCAGCCCTAGGCGCCGCCCTTAGACCGGTCGACCGCATCGGACCGCCGGATTATAGCCGGCGGCTTAGCGGACGCTAGCGGAAGGCGTGCGGACGGACATGGGGAAGTTAGAGCCAGATCCTAGGGCTCTAGAGTTACTCAACTGTTGATGCTGTCGAGATGGATGCACAGGTCGTAAAGCGAGGCGTAGTCCCCGAAGAAGAGGCAATGCAGGGCAGTTGCCGGGGACATGTTGGTCCAGTCGTGATCGTCGACCTTGAAAGGTTGGGGCCGAAAGCGCGGTTCTGTGCGGCGTGAAAACCCTCCTTCGGCTGCTGGGCGACTGCGTTTAGGATCTGGCGATGCCGATGGCGAGGCCGCAGCTAGGAGCAAAGTGCACTACCAACAATTGGGTAGTGGCCGAGCTGCCTGGCAGGCCGGGCAGAACTACAGCCGGAGCTGCAGGCGAATTTTCTTGGCTCATCGCAGCCGCCAGGCTGCGTTGCGTAGTCGAGCGTTTGCTCATCAAAATATTGCGTTTTAGTTTCGGAAAAATATATCAGCGTGTGCGTCTTAGAAAGACGAAGCGATAGTGATATTCACAGCCGACTTTGGTGCCCAAACGTGAAAGTTATGAGCTCCGCCGTCAGCCATGGCTACCTCGTGGCTTGTGGCTCGTGGATGATCGAATGCATGCATGCATGCCAGACGCATATGAATATTAAAGCATTGCCATCCTAGTGCCTGCAGGCCTGCCGCATTGCAAGCTCATGCATAAGATTAGCACATGCATGCATGAGGTAGGCATATATCCATGGCTCGTGCCCTATAGCTTGCAGTGTATCAAGTGATACGCTATACCTTTGTACTATACCATAAGGTTTTGCTGAGGAAAAAGTGTCAATCGGTATTGGCACTTTGTATTGGCACCCACGTGACACCGGCAGGCGGTCACACAATGATATAGGGCTAATATATTGCAATATCACTACTCGATGTCCGATGGTTATGTACTTAATAAAATACAATACCCACGACACTACAGCAGTATAATACACAGTGCACATATGTACCATATAAATAAATAAAAATGGTACAGGACAAAAACTGGCTGCCACGCGGCAATATACACAAACGGGGCTGCATCTCTGGAGCACGGACAAACACGGCTCCTTCGCTGCATGCATGCAGTTGCTGGCCTGCTGCTCTCAACTGGCAAGCAGTTGTATCGTGGTTCTCTGAACCTAGTTTCTTTATAGTGAGATGGAAGGGTAGCCGCTATAGCTAGGTTATTGGGTTCACGTGACATACCTTTTGAGGCCGGTGCGGCCTGATCCGGATCAGTCGTGGCCAAAACTTTGGCCAGTTTTTCTTGGCCAGGTGGCAGGAGCTACGTTGAGATATAAACCTGCCACTGTCTAGGTTTCTTGGCTCATGGCGCAGTGATTAACTAGATCTAGATTCTTTCTCTCACGCAATATGTGAGCTAATAGCCCCGGCAGCCTTACGTAAGCTGCCGGCAATTCGAACGCCACATTGCGTCATTTGTTCAGACGCAACATTTGCGTGGCGAAGAAATGCCGTCCAGGCCAAGGCCGCATGACACGCAAAAAGGGACAAAAACAAACCCACCTAGCTAAGGTCGGCCTCTTTTCTTTTCACGAGGGCGGCGACAGCAAGCCAGGGGAAACGAACCTCTGGTTTGACGAACCTGTACTGTCGGAGCCATTTTTGGCCCTGAGCAGCAATGCCGAAGGGGCGCAAGGCTACAGCAGGGCAGGCAGCACGCGGGGAGGACGGGACGCCTACACCGCGGGCTGCTGCCGCCAGTCACGCGCCAGTCGCCTTCAGCGCCAAAAAGAAGCAGCTCGCCACTCTGCTCGCCAAGTGCATCAGCCCCGCAGAGGCGGCGGGGGCAGTCGAGCAGGTCTTCGGTGCGGAGGACTGGGTGACGGACGCCAGCTCGTGGAGCTCGAGCCAGCTGAAGTCTGTCGTGCAGTTGCTGGCCGATCACGTTGATGTTGGCGACGTGTTGGACGCACGTGACCCAAACGGAACGTTGGTGGCAAAACTGCTGGCCGTGGCAGATCTCGCGGCGGACGAGGAGGAGGATCAGGCGCTGCCACCAACGACACCTGCGCAGCGAAAAATGGCCAAGCCGAAAGGCGCGGCCAAGGTTTCGGCAGGTGGGGGGGCTGTCGGAAAGGAAATGAGGGCGAGGTTGGCGACATTCGTTGGGGCACCTCCGGAAACCGAAAATCAGGACGACGAGGAGGACGAGGAGGGGGAGGTCGCAGCCGAGAAATTCATGCAAGGTTTGAAGGCAGCGCTGGGAGGAATGGAGGGGGCGGGAAGCCACTTCAAGGCCTCGAAAGGGGTGGCGCTGCCAAGCCGAGCCAAGAGCGTGAAATATCGGGTTTCGGAGCGGGTGCTGCCGGGGGTGTTGGAGGACGCCAGCGACAATGGGATGGGAATCCGGTCGTGGGTCATGACGGTAAAGCCTGGAAATTGGCGGAACATGGAGAACAGGAAAATTGTCATGAACATTGCATTGGCCATGGACACCCTTCTCAAGGAGCTGGGCTCAGCAGCCGGGGAGCTTGTGGGCATGGAGTACCTAATGAGGGTGGTGGCGGCCTTGCTGCAGGTGGAGGGCAAGGAGGGGGGGGTGGAAGGTGGCCAGCCACCTCCTGCCATTGGGGGAGGAGGCTGCACTGTCAGCCACCCCGGCTGTCAAGGCAGCTCTCCAAACTGCCATCCTCTTGGACAAGCTCAGCAAGGCTCAACAAGTAGGGAAATAGAATCCCAGCGGGACCGCTCCCTTTTCCCGCTGCCATACCCACTTAGGCCAGCGTACACCGCGTGGGGCAGGGTGAGATCGGCACGCCGGCGACAGCGTGCCACGCGCCGCCACCGCGAGTACACACTGCAATGCAAGGTAGTGCGTTGGCTTAATTGGCTGTGGGGGGGGGGCAAGACCCTCCTCCTAACCCTAGAGGGGCGTGCTCTAAGGGGAGGGAGGAGGCCCTTGCGAGGGTCAAGAGGCACTGCACCTGGCACAGTCGCCGCGTAGGGGGCGTTGCGACAGGCCAGGAGCAAGAAGGTGCTGATGCAATATATGGGAAGCAGAATAAGTATGAACAACTGCGCGCGGACGCGGTGAGTCTACCAAAGGCGGAGGTGGCGGGGAAGGCACGGCTGCTCGACCTGTTGGCTATGCGGCCGAGCTGGCGGGAGATATATGCCAGCGAAGAGAACTGCATCAAGCCAGCGGTCGTGGCGAGCGCAAAGTATTGGAATGTGCCCAAGCCCAGCCGGGGATGCTCCATGGCTGAATGGGGCAAGCTCATGAGCCGGGCAGCGGGCGTGGGCATGGTGGCGTTCCGGGAGAGGCGGCCCAAGTGGGTGGATGGCTGCTTTGGAGTGGCCAAGGGGGTGGGTGAGCTTCGGTTCATCGTCAACAGGAAGCTGGGCAACCTGCTGTGGGTGGACCCCCCCAAGATCCTGCTACCCCACCTGGGCATCCTCGTGGAGGTCTACATCAAAGGCTGGTGCTACTGCGCCAAGAGCGACCTCGTGTCATACTACTATTCCATCGAGGTGCCCGAGTGGTGGTGGGACTACCAAGGGCTTCCTAGTGTGTGGTCGACTAGCGTAGGTCTGGCAGGGCCCAGGCGGAAGGTGTGGCCCGTGCTCAAGGTGCTGGCCATGGGACATTCCCATGCGGTGGCGCTGGGGGAGGCCATCCATGAGATGGTGCTCTACATGACCGGTGCCCTGGATCCGAGGCGCCAGGTCAACTACCTCTCAAGCGCAGGTGAGCTCACCTTGGTGCGCGACGAGTGTGGCCAGCCACTGCGCTTGGCCATCGAGTACAAGGAGGAGCGCGCCGGGGAGCTTCAGATTGACCTGGAAAACCCCCCTGCCCCCATGCTGTCCATCACCATTGATGACTTGGTGGCCAGCAACGGGCGGACCTGCGAGGCGGTGAACCAGCTCATCACGCGCGCTATTGAGGAAGGCTACCTCCCTAACAACCTTGTGCCGTCTAAGGAGAAGACTAAGATGGCGAGCCTGGAAGGGGACGAGCTAGAAGCCCTAGGGGTGGTGCACCGACGGAACGGCGTGCTGGAACCAACGGTCAAGCAGCTCAACCTTGTGATCGCCCACACGCAGGCTATACTCACTCGAGGCCGAGCTACGGCCGAGGGGCTGGCTGCCGTCTTGGGGCGGTGGTTGTGGCTGCAGATGTTAAGCCGCAGCTGCTTGTCCATTTGGCAGCAATGTTTCAAATTCATCAGCCTGCAAGGGTGGGGGCAGCGATCCTGGGTGCTGTGGGCCGGGGTGCGGGAGGAGTTAGAGTGTGCCCTGGCCTTGGCTCCCATGCTAAGGGTTGACCGAAGCGCACCTTTGGCCCGTGAGGTGGTTGCATCTGACGCGTCCACCTACGGGCAAGGTGTCGTGTACGCAACCATGGAGCCGGGCGATGTGACGGAGCTGGCGAGGGCACGAGAGGTGCGGGGGTACCCGACTTTGCTCATACCAAGTGAGGTGGCCTACGCTGGCCCTAGGCCACTGAGCGCGCGGGCGCAACAAGCAATCACTAGCCAGCAATGGCGGGTTGGGGTCCGGAGTCGTTGGCGGGATCCGGGGATGCACATCAACGAGAAGGAGGTGCGGGCTGCAGTGAAGGGCGTGGAGAGGAGTGCGCGCAGCTTGGCAAACCGAGGCAAGCGGGTGGTGAGGTTGGTGGACTCCACCGCGGCGTTGGGCTGCTTGGCTAAGGGGCGGTCCTCATCCCACAAGCTCAACAAGCAGTGCCGCCGCTTGTGCGCGCTGACCCTCGCCACGGGGAGTCGTTCCCAGTGGGTGTGGACGCCGAGTGCACTTCAACCAGCCGATGGCGTTTCTCGCGGCCAATCCATGGCGACTTTCTTGGCAGGCTGGGTGCGCGACCTGACCGCGGAAGGCATCCATCCTAACCCGGGGCCCCCTGCACCTGTTAGCTACCTTCCATTGCTAGAGGGGAAAGTAAAGCCGGCTACTTTGCTGGCCTACCGTCGTGGTCTTGATTCCCTCTTGACTTGGTGGGAGGCTGGTGGGCGGGCGGACGGGTCATCGTCACGAGCTGACACCCTTGAGGAGACATTTTGTGCGTATGTCGCCTGGGCTCATTTTCGGGGGTACAGCCGCCAAGTGTGTGTCAATGCCTTGATGGGGTTGCAACTTTATTATCCCGGTATGGTGAAGCGGTGGGACTTGGCCCGTGGCGTCCTCGCTGGGTGGAAAACACTTGTGCCCCCCCGTGCCCCTCCTCCCATTCCATGGGAGGCGGCGTTTGCACTTGCCAGCACGATGGTCATGCAAGGTCAGCGCCTTGCGGGCCTGCTGGTTGTCATCGTGTTCCGCCATTACCTGCGAATCTCGGAGGCGCTGAACCTCCGTGTTGGCCATGTGCGCCTCCAGCCTGACGTTCGGCTTGGGCCGGCTCAACGGGGCGCCCTACTGCTGAGGTCTACCAAGACCTCTAAGGGCAAGACTCAGTCAGTGGTGGTAGAAGATGTGATGTCTGAAACCATCCTCCGTCACTGCATCGCGGGTAAGCACGCTTGGGAGGCCGTGTTCCCTTTCACCTACCCGCAATTCCGGCGCATTTGGCAGGCTGCGAGTCAGGCCTTGGGGGTCGCCCAGATTTTCACCATTCACGGGCTGCGGCATGGAGGTGCCACTCACGATTTCCTCGCGGGTCGCAGCATGGGGGACATCCAGGGCCGGGGGCGCTGGCTTAGCAGCTCCACGGTTGCCCATTATGTGGGCTTGCACCGCAGTTTGGAGGTGCAGCTGCCTGAGGTTATTCTTCGGGCCATGGCCGCCTGCCCCCCTCGGGCCTGGCGGGCTATTTTGAAATTGCCCTCCACCTAATTTGGTTGTTCATTTCTCTGTCATTATGCTAGGTTCTTTGCCCCTGGCATGGATCGCCAGGGAGGGATATAAGGGTAAGGCTAGCCTTTGCCAAGCAATAAGTGTTCCCATGAGCATCGGCGGCCGGGATGTGGCCTGCCTTTTGTATGTGCTCCACTCATTGTTTTAATAAAGAGTCTGGTTACCCTGGAGTTCCACGGTTAATAGAATCGTGGTTCTCTGAACATAGTTTCTTTATAGTGAGATGGAAGGGTAGCCACTATAGCTAGGTTATTGGGTTCACGTGACATACCTTTTGAGGCCGGTGCGGCCTGATCCGGATCAGTCGTGGCCAAAACTTTGGCCAGTTTTTCTTGGCCGGGTGGCAGGAGCTACGTTGAGATATAAACCTGCCACTGTCTAGGTTTCTTGGCTCATGGCGTAGTGATTAACTAGATCTAGATTCTTTCTCTCACGCAATATGTGAGCTAATAGCCCCGGCAGCCTTACGTAAGCTGCCGGCAATGCGAACGCCACATTGCGTCATTTGTTCAGACGCAACATTTGCGTGGCGAAAAAATGCCGTCCAGGCCAAGGCCGCATGACACGCAAAAAAGGACACAAACAAACCCACCTAGCTAAGGTCGGCCTCTTTTCTTTTCCCGCCCACCCTCCCTGCGTGTTTGGGGGTAAGGCTAGCCTTTGCCAAGCAATAAGTGTTCCCATGAGCATCGGCGGCCGGGATGTGGCCTGCCTTTTGTATGTGCTCCACTCATTGTTTTAATAAAGAGTCTGGTTACCCTGGAGTTCCACGGTTAATAGAATGGTGTATCCCATGGGATGATTATGACGATATTGACACTGATTGAGCTAGAATGGAACGGTGATATGTACAGATGCGCCAGCTGACCTGCATGTGTAATAATGCTGCGCTATGCTACACGCGAAGATAAAACGCCAGTGGCCCCCCGACCCCCGACTCCCCCGACCCCCCAAAATAATGCCTACATCCTAATGCCTATTCCTACATGGACACTTCAAATATCAAGAATGGTCGCGCCCTTAAACAATCGCCTCACGGCCGGGCAGCATCCTGGCGGGCGCGCCCGCCCACCGCGTCCCCGGCGGCAGGACCTCCCCCGGCAACGGCATCGAGAGTGGCGTGAGCCGTGCCCCGCTCTCCATCGTGACCCCACCGACCACAAACGCGGATTTGCCCACGTGGCAGTGATCCCCGATCACGATGTCTTTCACGGCCAGGGACCTCTCCGCCCCCTGCGTCATGTGCCCGAGCAGGTATGCGTGGTCCTCGATGACCGCCCCGTCGCCGATCGTTATCATCGCCTGCTCTTTCACCCTCGACGTCCCCAAATAGACGCCCGACCCGACGCGCATGCCCATGAGCCGGTGGAACTCGTTGTAAATAAACGAGCCCTGGAACAGGCCCAGGTTCACAAACCCAAACTGCCAGTGCGTGGTCAACTGCGTGCTCAGCCAAAAGCGCATCGTGCCCCACGAGTGGTCGATCGGGATCACGCCGCGGTAACCGTCCGCTGACCGCGTGCGCAGCAGCACCGACGCCACGAACCCAGCGACCACGAAACTGGCCACTGCGACGTAGTAGGCGGGGAAGAGGCAGAGGCTGGTGGCAGGGCCGGGGATGTGCCAGCTCACAACCCAGCGGAGGTACTCGTACACGGGGATGGACTGCGCGAATATGAGTAGGCACCACAGTGGGAAGAATAGGAGCTGGGCCGTCAGAAAGACCCATTTCATAGCCGTTCTCGTGCTCCCTTCTTGACTATCCCTTTGAATGCCCCACGCCCCATCTTGGTCATCCCCATCTCGAGGATTCCCACCTGTGCTCTGGGGGAACTCTTGGCCCTTGCCTGCTTCCAAGTCAGGGTCAGCCACATCCCCCGCCAGCTCGCGCACGCCTGCCAGCTGTCCTTCCTTACCGTCCCCCTCGGCTGCACTCTCAATGGAAGCGTCTGCAGTCCCTTGGGGAAATTCCTTCACCCGGAGGAAGTCAAGGTCTCTCGTGCGAGCGTAGGGGTTCTCAATGAAGTCCACCAGCGCTTGGCTGTCGGTGCACGCATGACGCGATCGATGCGTGTGGTGAGACCGCCCAGCTTGAGGATCCAGCAGAGTAGCGCGTGGAAATACGCGAGCTCACTTGCAGCCTCGCAGTACGCACGCGCCTCGGCGGTGTCCGACCCCACATACACACGGCGGTGGAGACGTGAGAACCACGCAAAGATGGAGGATGGCGCAGATTGTTCAGCGTTTGAGATATAGCTAACAGCCGCACACCTACCACGCATCTTGGTGAGCACCCGCGCATCCAAAGAACTGTCACAATAAGCCCCTAGCTCGATGGGCTTGTCCCAGTCAACACCCTGCAGGACCAACCCCAGTGAGGCCTGCACATACTCAGCTACAACCGGGCGGGCCAACAAGCAGAGAACATCGTCTGTCAACCGACTAAGGACAGCCAAGTCAGGGCTCGTGGTACACGCAAGCCAATTGAGTTTGCCACGCAGCGCACCACACTCAGAGGGAAGAATAGGCCCAGTGCGGGCCATGACCTCCTTGACCAGGTCGGGGACATAGCTACCCTTAGGATGCAGCAACATGACCCACTGCCCTTGCTCATCGTGATCGAGAATAGTGTCCATGCCCATGAAGGGCACGATCTTGCCCGGCTCCCTAAAGACGAGCTTGCCCACAGGGTACACTGAGTGCACGAGCGAATGGAACCACACAATCCACTCCCGTGGCCCCAGGCAGTCACAGTCATCGGCATGCACGAAAACAAACACGAGCTCCCCCTTCCAGACACCAACAAACAAGGAGGGGTCCAGGTCGCTGTACATCATGCGTGCGCAGTTAAGTAGAAGGCGCTCTAAACTCTTGCGCCACGCCCGCGGCCCGGCCACGGTCCCATCCACAGCCTTCACCAACCTCATGAACTTCTTGCCCACAATAGGTTCCCACATCTTGGGTGTCCTAACATACAGCGGTGTGGTGCCCTCCCACAATTTAGCCGTCTCATCTGAATCCCCGTTAAGGAAGGCCTTAGAAAAATCCAGCACCGCGGAGCCATGCGGCAAGCCTTTGTTGAGGCGCCCGAGATGAAAGCACACTAACAATCGCCAAGTGTCTTTATTTAAGCCCGGGGCAGTCAGGGCTGAGGAGGGCAGGTCAGAAGATCCAGAAAATTCTAGCACCACAGGTCTAGCAAACTCTACTTTCCTGTCAGTGCCGGGAACCGGCTTCATCTGGAAGGTCCATTTGAAACGAAGCAACCGGCCATCCCTTGGGACTAGGTCCACTGGCTCCACACAACCCAGTCCTAACCATCGTTCCCCTGCAGCCAGCATAGCCCCTTGGGTATTGTCTAGCCCTTCCTCGGTTGAGACGTGCCTGGCAACATCATGGAAGGACATGGGGCTTTCAGTGGCAACATCGTGGAAGCTAATCCCCAAACTGTCAGGGGTGAGGGCTTTAGGGGTGAGAAGAGTTAAAGCCCGACCGGCTCAGCTATGGCAGTTAAGTAATGCAATACGCATTACTTTTGCATACTTGCAAGTATGCAAAAGTAATGCGTATTGCATTACTTAACTAAAATTGGGCCGCGTGGGGAAATCCGGCGTTCCGCACACACCGCTCGTTACCGAGGTGACTCGATTAATTACGACTCGGCTAGTCCCAGCCTCACGCCGTATTTCCTATTTCGACTTGGCCGACCCGGCCTCCGCCAAACATAGAAATCCACAAATATTTCGACTCGGCCTCCCAGGCCTACCCGCCGCAAATATTTCCGTGCCTCCGAGAGGATTCGAACCCGGTACCCCAGGAGCGAACGCCAATCTTAGTTAAGTAACGCGATACGCATTACTTTTGCATACTTGCAAGTATGCAAAAGTAATGCGTATCGCATTACTTAACTAAAATTGGGCCGCGTGGGGAAATCCGGCGTTCCGCACACACCCCTCGTTACCGAGGTGACTCAATTAATTACGACTCGGCTAGTCCCAGCCTCACGCCGTAATTCCTATTTCGACTTGGCCGACCCGGCCTCCGCCAAACATAGAAATCCACAAATATTTCGACTCGGCCTCCCAGGCCTACCCGCCGCAAATATTTCCGTGCCTCCGAGAGGATTCGAACCCGGTACCCCAGGAGCGAACGCCAATCTTAGTTAAGTAATGCGTATTGCATTACTTAACTAAAATTGGGCCGCGTGGGGAAATCCGGCGTTCCGCACACACCGCTCGTTACCGAGGTGACTCGATTAATTACGACTCGGCTATTCCCAGCCTCACGCCGTAATTCCTATTTCGACTTGGCCTACCCGGCCTCCGCCAAACATAGAAATCCACAAATATTTCGGGAGGCCGAGTCGAAATATTTGTGGATTTCTATGTTTGGCGGAGGCCGGGTAGGCCAAGTCGAAATAGGAATTACGGCGTGAGGCTGGGAATAGCCGAGTCGTAATTAATTGAGTCACCTCGGTAACGAGCGGTGTGTGCGGAACGCCGGATTTCCCCACGCGGCCCAATTTTAGTTAAGTAATGCAATACGCATTACTTTTGCATACTTGCAAGTATGCAAAAGTAATGCGTATCGCATTACTTAACTAAGATTGGCGTTCGCTCCTGGGGTACCGGGTTCGAATCCTCTCGGAGGCACGGAAATATTTGCGGCGGGTAGGCCTGGGAGGCCGAGTCGAAATATTTGTGGATTTCTATGTTTGGCGGAGGCCGGGTAGGCCAAGTCGAAATAGGAATTACGGCGTGAGGCTGGGAATAGCCGAGTCGTAATTAATCGAGTCACCTCGGTAACGAGCGGTGTGTGCGGAACGCCGGATTTCCCCACGCGGCCCAATTTTAGTTAAGTAATGCAATACGCATTACTTTTGCATACTTGCAAGTATGCAAAAGTAATGCGTATTGCATTACTTAACTATGGCGGTCGGTCACGTTGAGCTTGGGATAAGGTGAACACAGAGAACTGCTGTCGGAGCTGGCCCACCACTGGTTTATGTCTTAGCCAGCAAACCCTATCCGGTTAGCCGTAACCGTGGGACAAGCTAGCCGTCCGTACTGACCCGGATAAGGCCCCGGACTGGGGCCTAGGTGGCGCCGGCCCTAGGCGCCGCCCTTAGACCGGTCGCCCGCATCGGACCGCCGGATTATAGCCGGCGGCTGAGCGGACGCTAGCGGAAGGCGTGCGGACGGACATGGGGAACTCAGAGCCAGATCCTAGGGCTCTAGAGTTACTCAACTCCGACATACTCTTTTGTTCTTTGATTAATTATCAAAATAATTACATCAAATGCAGACCATACAAAACCCTCTAAGGTAGGGAACTCAAGGGGGCCTCAAGGCCGTCAAAATCACCACGGTATCGACCCGCGCCCTTGTGATCACACATGAATAGTGATGTAATAAGTAGCGAGCAAAAACCCAACTATGCCACCAGACAAAAGGTGACCCATTTATTAGGACCAGTGACCCGCCGACGGGCCCAAGGCACCGTCCAACGTGGCTAGGGTATGGTCAGGACAAGCAAAAAAACTACCACCAAGATACTCGTGAATGCTATCAACACAGGGTGAGTTATGGCTGTATTCATAAAGCGCCCGAGCCGTAACCCTGTGTGGCTCACGGGTGTTGCATCGTCATGCGCTTGCGCAACACTGCGTACTGCGGGGCAGCCTCCCGCGCCTCCTTGGTGAGTGCATCCGCGGGATTGAGTTCATCCGCGATGTGCTGGAGACGCGTGACGCAGGAGGCCGCCTCAGCGAGTACGAGGTAATCAACGTCCTGTGACCGCGCATAGGGATTGTCAAGGAAGGCCAAACAACTTTGTGAGTCAGTGTGCACCGTGCTAGTCCAGTGAAGAGTGAACCCACACGAGCCAAATACCCAACCCAGCAAGTACCGCAGCCACATGCCATGTGAGATAGCTGAAACAATGCCCCGGCATTCAGCCGTGTTGGGGCTAGTGGCAATGCGGCTGTGCAAGCGCGAGTACCAATCTAACAACATGCCAGGCTGACCCTCATTGCTAATAAAGAACAGTGCCCCCATGCGGGCCCGCACTTGGCTGACTGTGCGCGTCTCTAGATTAGCATCCGTCACTATCTCGAGGTGCACCGGCTGTGAGCAATCGAGCCCACGAAGCACAATGCCGGGCGTCATGGCCAGCTGCCGCCGAACATGAATGGACCCTAGTCCTTCCAGCACATCATCGGGCAGGCGAGCGAGCACCGCCAAATCAGGTGCCACCGTGTCTGCCAACCACCCGAGCTTGCCCTTAACCGAGGGCCCATGGGTTGCCAACAGCGGGGACGGGAGGTCGGCCAGCAGGTCAACCACATAGTTGCGGCTATCCTGCATGTGCATGACCCATTCGCCAGAACGCGAATCCCGCTGCAACGTAGACTGCACGCCGCAAAACACCACGGGTTTACCCTCCTCATGATCCACCGCCCTGCCCAGGGGAAACTTAGCCGCCACTGCAGCAAGAAACTGGGTAGCAAATGTGCGAGGTGCCACCAGCTTGAAGTCATCGCCATGCCACACGAAGAGGGCTGGCTCGCCAGGGACGCCGGTGGGGACCACAAAGAAGTTAGGATCCGCGCGATGGTACGTGGCCCCTAAGCTCTGCAAGACCTCCTCCGCGGAAATGCGGAAGATGATGGGAGAGCTCTGCAGCCCCTCCACCCCTGTCAACAGCTCGATATACTCGCTGCCAATGGTGCCATCCTGCCAGACCACCGGGACCTTCACCACGTAGCGGGTGCCTTGCCATGTTTGCTGCGCGACCCCAGCGTCCCTGTGGAGGAACGCCCGCTGAAAGTCACCGCACCACATCCCGTAGTCCTTGCCCGCGTTCCGCTTGCCCAAGTAGATGACCGTCAGTAGCCGATGCGAAACATGGTTGAGCCCAGGGGTATAAAGATCCTTGGCGTCCAGCGGTGAGGACCCCTTCGTCTCCGTGACCACGGGCCTTACCCGGAACACCACCGAAGAGTTGGTCTCGTCCGGCTTGTAGGTGAGCACGAACTTCAACCGCAACCGCGTGGCCCCGGCTGGCACACTCTCCAATCCTCGGTATACCTCGCGCTCTCGCCACTGCTCCTTGGCTCGAATGAACGCGTCGCGCCACAAAGCAAACTTGAGAGGATCTTGACAGTCCAGGACAAGTTGCTCCCACGTCACAGGGCTATCCGCCGCCAGTGAGTGTGAGTGGAGGCCGAAGCTGCGCGGGTGCCAATCCTGAGGCTGAATGATGGACTGGACGAGCGGCGGTGTGGAAAACGCCGCCATCGGTAAGCGCCGCACGACGCCGGGCTGCCCGACCACCACCCCCAAAGGAGCGTGATACTCGCGAAGCGGGATGCTGCCCACCCCCGCGACTGACAGCAAGTCAGCGGACACTGAGAACCCCGGGTATGATACGAAAGGTTCGCCCAGCAAGGCCACATCCTCGTAACCATCCACGACGTGAAACGGCGTGTCAATGCCCAACACCGGCAGCACCACCATCCCGGTAACTTGAGTTGGATGGAGACTAGGGACGACGAACAACTGCTGAAGCTGAGAGCGAATGATGATTGTATTATCAATAATACAATGAGAGAGCAATGAGAGAGCAATGGAAGCTGAGAGCTCAGAATGGAACGTCTGGGCAAACTCGGGTGCTGCGGCACTCCCCAGTGCTATGCCTATATGCCTATGGCGGTGCTACCTGCAGCACCTCACCAGTGGACAACTGTACACTGCAATGCCATGCGACCACGTCACTAGCATCACCTACACTCGGCCCGTCCAGAACCGGATAACCCGGGTCTGGCGGGTCGAGCTAGAGTCTAGGCACAGTCTGGCACTAACCGCACATCGGTCCACATGACACCTCAGTACCGTACACCCTGCCGTACTGTACTGAGGTGTCCCGCTCAGCCGCGGTAGGCAATACGCGGCGCGCAGGCCGGAAATCCGTGTGTCAGCCTAAGCATCTCATCTAACTACTTGATATGCCGAAGTGCCTGCAAAGTCGGTCACCGATTTGTACGGCGACTCTAGCACTGGATACAGGGTGGCTGCCCGACGAGAGATAATAGACACGGATGCTTGCGTGTCCACAGCCACCAGCTGCCACGGTCTACACGTAGGAAACAAGGCTGACTTAACCGGCCTGACCCCCTGTGAGAGAGTTTTGACCTGAGCCACTCCTGATGCAGCTTTCGCTTTAAGCGCCTGAGCACGCCACAAGGCCGTGACCGTTGAAGCCAGGTCCCTAGGTGGGCGAGGCGCATGGGCAGGACCCTGACCCTCCGGCGAGGCCACGCTAGGCGGGCCTCCCACATTATCCGTGGCTAGCACAGGAGGTGAGTCACTACGTGCACTAGGTCCCGTCAAACCCACCCCATCCTCATCCCACCCATCCACGGGGTCATATTGGGGCCCAGGGGAGGGGGGGGTGTAGCTGTGTCTGCCCCTGGGAGCGACCCGTGGGGTACCACCTCAGATGCTACGACAGGCGCATTATCCTTCACTACCCACCCCAGTGCCCTGTTGGCTGCCAGCTCACTCTCCATGCTATCCCCTTGCTTATAGCCTGCCACCGATGCCCATGGTACCCTATACACCCGATCATTCCACTCTATGTCTATGACCCGCAGCGGCCAGTCTAACTTTGTGATGGCCCCAGGCCCCTGCATGGTGCCCCGTTTGCCGCTGGGCGAGCTCTCCTTGTGGAACATGACCAACTGCCCGACCTCAAAAGCGCTAGACAAATCAGGCAGCGTGGCATCCTTGAGCCGCAGCTTGGCGGCGGTATCCTGTAGATGCTGTTGGTATGCCTCTACTACCTCGGGTGAGTAGGTGCCCGCTGACAGCCCCCGAGGCGTGACTAGCCCAAAGCCCTTGACATCAAGCACGTGCCTATGGTTGCACACATGCATGAGCTCCTTGCACCACGCCGTCTTGACCGCGTAGGATTTGCCATGTGGGTTATCCTGTCGCTTGGCTGCCACAGTCTTGACATAGCTTACAGTGCGATCTATCATGCCCATATTGCCGTGATCCTCACGCCCCACGATGACCACGGCCTCCATCCCCGGCAAACCTTGCACACAGCGGAACTGCTGGTCTAGCATGAGCTCCACTACGGGATGAAAGAAAGCCAGGCTGATCTTGATAGCCCTGTGCAGGTCAGCCTCAAACATGTGAGGCAGCGGCTCAATGTAGGTGGCCTTGCTGAACCTATCCTTGACTATGAAATAGGTGTCCCCCCCTTCCATGTGCATGACATCCCCCACAAGGTACCCTCGCTCCAAGGGTGGAGTCTTGGCATGACGCCTACGCGACTTCTTCCTGATCTTGATGCAGGCAGGACACTGAGCACGCACATTCTTCAGCTCGTTGTATAAAGGTGCCCCCAACATGTGTGCCCCCTCTACCTCGGCTTGGGCCTCATGCCCGTATGCACGGTGCATCTGGTATGCTAACAGTTTCAGGGTGACAGCCTGAGGTGCAGTGGCATTGTCAGGATTCTCAACAGGTGGGGTGACTACTGGGGTAGTGACATTGGCTAACTGGGCAGCTTCAGAGGCTGCACGAAAGGCCGCCCTTGTGAGCACCTTGCCAATGTGAAGATCCACACTAGGGTGGTGTGTACCGAGAACATCTGCCCGCCCAGCATTCTCTTGCACTGTCACAACATTCCTCATAGGCCCAACCGCCCCAGTATCTAGCTGGGGTGCTGCAGTAGTAGTTAGTCTCCATGCTTTGCTGTAGACTAAGTCTCAAAGGCATTGTGAATACAACGTATGAATAAGCCTTGTAAACCTACGTTGGTATGTGAATATAAATACCACGTGGGCTATGCAGATAGGAATGCTAGTCGAGTCGCATACGTTTCCCTAGATAGGTACTTTGGGTACTGGGGTACGTGACAGATGTCAGTACCCAGTATACGTAGTGTCCTGTCATTGGACGGTACTAGAGTATCCTAGATAGGGACCGTACTGCAGCGTGCATTGATCTGTGATCACACGATGCAGTGACTAGACTGCTACCTGTCATCGTGCGGCCTCGGGCCAACGGTCTGCACCCAACGGTCACTGGCGGCGCAGCCAGTGAGAGGAACGTTGATAAAGGGTAAACCTATTTTCTAATGAACCAAGCAATTCATTGCTCTCAGCACTCCGTGTTCTCGAGCAATATACCACGTCGTTCATTTCTCATTTCCTAACTTGAATTTTATAAACGCTCTTCAGCAACATCAAACTCAACAACGGTTCAAACCGGCACTGGAAAAAAAAAAGAAAAGAAAAGAAAAGAAAAGAAAAAAAAGAGAAAAAGAAACTATATATTGGGGACGACGATGATGATCAGCGTTGTCCGCCAGACAACAGGGCACCGGCTGATGTCGGTGCGCCTGCATGCAATAACAACAAAACAAAAAGAAGACAAAGAAAAAGAAAACAAAAGAACAACCATGACCATACCAGCCAGGTGGAGGGTCCGGCTGCCGCGAGGCAGTCCGAACAACCCCCCTCCCCTGTGCGCCAGCCGGTGGCGGAGCCGGTTCCCCTATGGGGCACCGACCAACCCTCTTCCCCGGCGGCTGCGACAGCAGCACCCACTGCTGGAGCAGCCATGGCGGCGGCAATGCGGCAGGAAAACAACCCCCCAGGAGGCACCGGCCCCGCGCCGGCCCCTGGGGCTTCCAGCGTAAGCAAGTCCGTTGCTTTCTTTCCTCATGCATGCTCTGATATAATGCTCAAGAGCGGTGGCTATCTTTTCAACATATCATAACCAAACAGAAAGCTATCGCTGCAGCATGAGGAGCATAGAAACGCTCCAGCTGTTATGTGATAAAAGCACTCCTGGCCTATCCCCATCGCCGGCGGTGGGCGGCCTGGGCTGGACGGCATATGCAAACGAGACAAGTATCTCCGTCCACCCCAACGTGACTTATCTGAATGAATGTCATGTCTTTTGAACGCAGATCTCCCCATTTTATTTGGGATGAGTGTAAGGGTATTGTTGCTTTCTTGGCAGCACAGCCTCTACCCTCTAGGGAGACTGTTGATCCTCTCTATGTCAGGGCTGAGGGCCCTTAATCAAACCCACTGCTGTCAACTCCCTAGACATGGAGCTTGCCCAGCCGCCGCACATAATCAATAACGCATGCAGTAGTGGCAGAAGCCATTACCAAACGCATGTACTTGCGGGTAAAGACATGGCTGGTGCTAACGCTCAAGCAGCACCGGGAGGCAATAACAAGAAACACTAACAGAAAACAAACAAACAAACAAAACTGTTACCAAACCATGGTTGGTGTTGAGGCAGCACAGATGCTGTCCTCTCATTACAAGCAAACAAACGAAACTGTTACCAAACCATGGTTGGTGTTGAGGCAGCACAGATGCTGTCCTCTCACTGCAAGCAAACAAACGAAACTGTTACCAAACCATGGTTGGTGTTGAGGCAGCACAGATGCTGTCCTCTCACTGCAAACAAACAAACGAAACTGTTACCAAACCATGGTTGGTGTTGAGGCAGCACGGCTACTGTCCTCTCATTACAAGCAAACAAACGAAAATGTTACCAAACCATGGTGGGTTTTGAGGCAGCAAAGATACTGTCCTCTCAATCAATACAATGAACAAACAAGAAAAGCTGCGATTAATTAACAATAACAACAACAACAACCGGCCCCAACAGGGCAACAACAACAACAACAATAGGCAACCTGGCAACCCTGGAAGGGTCAGGTGCCTGAGGTGCTTCCAGACGGGGCACAGCCGCAACCAGTGCAACCACAACCCTACACTGGGCAACAATGTGGATCTCTGCCCAGGCTGCCACTACACGAGGCACAACCTGGCCAGCTCCAGGCAGCCGGTGCAACAGGCCTCGCTACCCAAACAAATGTGAGTTCTCTCACCTTGCTTACTCTGAGGATGATGATCTCATTACCATTGGGGATGGCAGCCAGGGCATAATTGATTTTGAGGCAGCAACCTTACTGTCCTCCCAACACCCTGTACTGGAACCTTACATAAAAGCACTAACCCCTACTGTTGACAACTCCATAGATATCAAGGAGCTTGCTCATCAGCTGCACCTAGCCATGGGTCATGAAACACTGGCTGAGGAACTGGCCAGACGGCTGGGGGGTAGTAGCATGGGAAAACAACTCAGGAATGCAGTAAAACTGGCTAGACAACACTGTCAAGAATGTCAGTTCAATAGCCCCAAACCTCAAAAATGGCATACTGCAACTCCTTCCACCACTAGGGGCATGATAGTGGGGGATGTGATGCACATCAACAAAGATGTCCAACCCTACCTGATCCTAAAAGACTCATGGTCCAGGTTCACAGTAATGGAACCCCTACCTGGCATGTCTGCAGGGCAGCTACGTGTTGCACTCATGATTGCTTTACCCAGATTCTACCCAGTTGACAGAATTTTGCTTGATCAACAATTTTCCTGTCTGACTGACCTGGAAGGGTGTGAAGCAATAGAGATTGCTGGGCTGGAAGATCATGAGGGTCAGGGGGTCATTGAAAGAACCATCAGATCTGTCAAAACCCTACTAGCCAAAAATCCTTCCAAGGATGCTACTTCAGGGGTCTATTGTGACAGGGCACTCTGGTGTCATGAAATGTGCACAACCCTAAACATGAGACCTGTCTTGCATGCCAAGTGGGGTGAAATAATCCCAGCAGGCCTGCAGGCAGGTGTATATCCCCCAGAGGTGATAGCACTGTACAACACTGCACGTGCACAAACCTCAGCAAAACTGGCAGAAAAAGATAAAACCCATCCCAGGCCAGTATTCCAAAAAGGTGATCAAGTTCTCTATTACAAGGAAAACAGCTTTGGTAAGGTTGGAACTTGGCTAGGTCCAGTTACCATCCGTGGATTTACCAAAAACAGCAAGACCGTGGAGGTCAAGCACAATATCAATGGGAAGCGTCACAGGGTGAGCTGTCATAGAATTAAGAAGTATTATTCTCCCATGGCAGACGTGCCTGGGGAAGAGTCTTTAAGCATGGACTCACTACTTCTATCTGGCAACTCCAGCATGCCCAGCAGTAGCCCTGAGCCACCAATTACTGCTGTTGACAGCACCACAGCACCCTCTGTGAACCCTTCCACCCTCAGTGAAGCCAGGCCCACTTCACAACCTGGGGATCGCTTAACCAGGCACGAGGTAGCTGGGTTGGAAGCATTAGCTCAGCCCCAAGGCACCAAATTGTCTGCCAACCCTCCCGCTCTGAGGTCAAGATTGGCAGTCGCCTTGCAAGCATTACACAGGTCACATAAGCAACAAGCTGCTGTGGCCGAAGGGTTGGCAAAAGTCTCAGCTGTGTGCACTAGTCAGGACCCCTGGACCCTGGCAATAGACACTCAGGCACAGGTCAGTGTGATCAGTGCACAAGCCATCCCTGGTCTTGAGATTGCACCTTCATTTTGGGCACGGGTGCAGGATTTCTCAGGCCAAAGCTCACTGGACGTAGTGGGACAGGTGATGCTCCCTATACTTGGTATTCAGACACCCTTCCAGGTGGTGGAGGGGTACTCTGGTAACACCTTGTTGGGGGAACCTTTTGTATCCTATCCTGGGGTGCTTATCTCAGCTAATGAGCTCAGTGTCACAGGGGTGGGTGCAGTTCCTCTGGACCACTTTAAAATCCCTCTCTCCAGTATTGTCCCTGGTATGGATGCTGTCATCAAGGCAGTCAACACTCAGTATGCACCAGGGGAGATCCCTGATCTGGACAAGTTAGTGCACAGCCAGTTCCTCCATCCCTCAGCCTTTGGGCTGGGTAAGTGGGACATAGCCATGCACTCACCCCACCAAATCTCCCACGTCATACAAGAATGCAAAACACAAAAAGGGTTTACCAAGTGGCTGATGGCCATTGTCCACCAAGCCAGGCAGGAATGGGTCCTGCCCAACCCCAAAAACCCTCAATACAAACCTCCTGTCACCCCTTCATGGGACGTGCCAGAGGGAGCCAAAAAGCTCAGATTAAAATTTGTTCTCAAACAAAAACCCAAAAAGTGGGCTCCCCAATCTTCCATGCCAGACCATGTGTCACAGAATTAAAGGGGACATCCACACTGCCAAAAGGGGAAACCTACACACCTGGGCTGCAACAAACCTCACTCAGGATCATGCTCTCCCTATTCCTCCACAACCTCAATGCAGGCCAAGACTATGTCTGCAAAGCCACTGATATTAAAAGGGCCTTCCTCAGGGGGGACCCAGAAAAGGCTGAATCTGTGTGGAAAGGGAAGGTGTACGTGGTAGACACCCCAGCTGTGTGGAAACCTTACATTGATGAGCCCCACCTTATCATCAACATTGGGGTGGAAGGGCTTGTCAGGCCCCCAAAATTTTCAGAGACTCAGCAGAGGAAGTATTCAAAAAGCTCAAGGCCACGTATGATGACCTGGACCCATGCTTTTTTGTTGTACCCACCCCCTCTGGACTGCTGCTCTTTGTGTGGCATGGAGATGACCAACTCATTTGTGGGCCTAGAGCTGAGGTGGAAACATTTATTCAGCAGGTCCAGGAATCATATGAGATTGGCAAACAGGTGGAATTGAGCACAACCCCCATCCAGTTCTGTGGCATCATGTTGCAGCTGCACAGGCAGCCAGATCAGTGGGTCTGCTCTCTCTCTCCTCCTGCAGAATATATCCAAGATTGTCTAGATCTGCTGCAAGACAACTACCTCCCCTTACACATGTGTGCCACTGTTCAGGGCAAACTGGGGTGGTGGTCAGCCATCTGTGGGGCTCCCTTAGCTGTCATCAGCAGGGTCACCCATGATGTTCTAGTCAAGATAAAATGCAGTCACATCAGGAAGTTAATCAATGACTGCCCCCCCTCATCCTCCATGGCCTGAATCTGATGGAAGACATCCACATCCAATGTGTCATGGACAGCTCCATGGAGAGCAGAACAATCAATCAGATGGGGGCACGGGAATCAGGGCTGTTTTTTCTCACCAACAGGTCAGATTACATGTCCCTCACTTCCTGGTACAGCAGGCTACACCGCAGAAAACCTGGCAGCAGCAACTCAGCTGAATGTCGTGCTGTGGTGTCTGCTGCATTGCATGCTCGTTCCCTGCAGCACATGCTCACCTGGCTACAAACCCAGGCAGGCAGCACATGCAATGTCATCTCACATCTCTACACTGACAGCTTCTCTGTGATCAGTTTTCTAACCAAGAAATCTGTTTCTGCTGCTGTCCACACTGACTTGGATTGGGTGATCCTCAAACAGGAGGCCACCTATTTTTCCAGCTGGACTCATGTGGATGATGAGGACAACCCAGCAGACGCTCTCACGAAGCTGCGGGATGCTGCTGGCCAACAGTACCAGCTCCTCTTTCAGAACATGAACCCCTATGATATCAGAGTCAGTGTTTGAATAAATGACTGGCCATAGCACAGTACACAACCACCACACCCCCTTACCACAGCGATAGCTGCTGGGCGCCATAAAATTCAACACATTCGTTGTGGGGTGTGAGTGCTGGCTAGGTCAGATTTGTATCCATTTGCAGCTTGAGGACACAAGCTTTGTATCCACTTACTTAATGTGTGCTTCAATAACTGGCCAAACCAGCCAGCTGTGTACACCTTATTTAATGTGCAATATAACACCTGGCCAGAACAGCCAGCTGTAACCAACCTGGCTCAACCAGCCATGTCTCTTTTGTACCCCTAATCAACTTAAAAACAATAACAATAATGTTGGGGGTGCAGACCTGCATTAAGAAATAAATAATAAAACAATACTGGAGTTAGTCTCCATGCTTTGCTGTAGACTAAGTCTCAAAGGCATTGTGAATACAACGTATGAATAAGCCTTGTAAACCTACGTTGGTATGTGAATATAAATACCACGTGGGCTATGCAGATAGGAATGCTAGTCGAGTCGCATACGTTTCCCTAGATAGGTACTTTGGGTACTGGGGTACGTGACAGATGTCAGTACCCAGTATACGTAGTGTCCTGTCATTGGACGGTACTAGAGTATCCTAGATAGGGACCGTACTGCAGCGTGCATTGATCTGTGATCACACGATGCAGTGACTAGACTGCTACCTGTCATCGTGCGGCCTCGGGCCAACGGTCTGCACCCAACGGTCACTGGCGGCGCAGCCAGTGAGAGGAACGTTGATAAAGGGTAAACCTATTTTCTAATGAACCAAGCAATTCATTGCTCTCAGCACTCCGTGTTCTCGAGCAATATACCACGTCGTTCATTTCTCATTTCCTAACTGTAGTGCTTGGTCGCTCGGCGTTGTACACACCCGACCTAGAAGACACCACATTGCTTAGGTCACGCATTGTAGACCCGTGCTCAGGAAGCACGTGATCCTGGCGCGACAGAGCCAGAGCAGCATCAACGGATTGCGTGAGCACATCACGGAAGAAGACAGAGGATGCAGTCACGCTGCTTTTAGGAACGACGTCAGGCTCTACGACGGCCCGGTTCAGCGTGACGCATTGAGCAAAAGAAGGGGTATCGAGCGTGCTCTCACCTGACTTTCGTGCTGCCCGTCGCTCTGCCCACTCCTCGCGTGTGCCGTGGACGACGATGCGCTTGGCCTTGCACGCCTCCACGCTGTGACCACGCAGAACGTCGTGACACTTGCGGCAAAGGTTGTCCTCGAGCTCCAGGTCCGGGCGAACTCGGCAGTCATCCCGGACATGGCGACGTCCGAAGCAGCGCTCACAGCGTTGCTTGCGGCCAGTAGACGCCCCCTGCTGCCGCTTGGCCGGGGGATGATCACCCTGCTTGGCGTCGCCACCATGCCCGCGCTTGCGCCCTCGCTGGCCCCCGTTGTTGCCGTGGCCGACGACCTTTTTCAGGATGGCCGTAAGCTCCGACCGCGTAATGGGAGCCTCTGCGCCTGAGGAAGAAGACGCGCCGGTATCCACCTTGCGCAGGGATGGCAGAGCAGCCGAGGCAGCCGGCTTGGACTGCGCACTCTTGAAGCATGATATCAAATACAGCATGCCCTCGTCGAAACTGACGGCACTCTTCTTTTTGAGTTCCGTCGCTATGGTCAGATGCACATCCGACGACAGGTCGCATTTCTTGAGAAATCGATTGCACAGGAAAATGGGCTTGAGAGTATCTAGCAGCTTGCGCTTGTGCACGAAGACCTGGAAATCACGTGCAGCCCCGGGCAAATTTGCCTTATTAACTGCATAGCCCTCGAAGTCGTTGAAGGCTTGCTCGTCGGCCTCTTCCTTAGACCGCGACAAGTGGGCATCTAGACCGTTGTAAAAAACTTCCCAGGTTTGTTTGTTGTCGTTCGCAATGCGAACTAGATTGGCAATGTTTGGGTGCTTTGTTGTACTGCAGAATACTGCACGGAACTTGCCAATCAGTTCCGAATCTTTGTCTGCGCGTCCATCGCGCAGACGCTTGAGAGCAGCTAGAAAATCTGCTGCGTCGTCCGCCGTATAGTCGGCAGGTAGATCCGCGGGCACCTCCGTTTGCTTGAGAGGGCCGCGATTCAGTGCGTCGTCAGCAGCAAGCATCAGATGCTTGAACTGCTTGGCCAGTTCCGGTTGCGCCACGAGGGTTTGCATCAACCTCGTGGCCTCGTCCGCACTAAAGCGTGGCAGGACGGTCCCGGCGGCCTCGCCACTTGGCGTATCTGTGTGTTCGCCCGTGCGGCTCCGTGTACCGGAAGCCATCGGGATTTTTATGAATACAAGTTAAAGCCCGACCGGCTCAGCTATGGCGGTCGGTCACGTTGAGCTTGGGATAAGGTGAACACAGAGAACTGCTGTCGGAGCTGGCCCACCACTGGTTTATGTCTTAGCCAGCAAACCCTATCCGGTTAGCCGTAACCGTGGGACAAGCTAGCCGTCCGTACTGACCCGGATAAGGCCCCGGACTGGGGCCTAGGTGGCGCCGGCCCTAGGCGCCGCCCTTAGACCGGTCGCCCGCATCGGACCGCCGGATTATAGCCGGCGGCTGAGCGGACGCTAGCGGAAGGCGTGCGGACGGACATGGGGAACTCAGAGCCAGATCCTAGGGCTCTAGAGTTACTCAACTAGAAGATCGCGGGCAGGAGGCAATTCAGAATCCTTGTACTCTACCCCTTTCATGGCAGCCGCCATAGGCAATGAGAGACCCCGAGCAGCGACATCGAGGGAAAAATTATTTAATCGCATGCAGCCAAACCCCGCTCGGGACAGCTGTGTGCTGCTCACTGTAACCCCGGGTAGCGTCAAGAACGGCTGTCCTAATAAGGCGGGCCCATCATACCCCTCTACCACACACATGGGCGTGTCTGCGCCGAGTATGGTTAAGGGAAATTCCCCCAGGACCTTGTAGGACCCTAACCTAGCAAAATCAGTGACCTGAGTCCAATGAGAGGGCAGCAAAGGAAAGTCTACACAATTGGCCCCGATAATAGAGACCTGGGCCTGGGTATCAATGAGGAGCCCACAATTCAGCGCCCTAGCGGTTAACAAGGAAGAGATGACTGCAGTGCTCGGGCCCAGCTGAGGGAGGACGCCTGCAGTCTGTGGTGGGCGGCGAAGGGAGCCTACCCCATGTTATTGTCCCGGCGCAGCCCTAGAACAATCTTGCTGAGCAACCCACCACCCCGGCGAGGCTGACTAACGGCAGCCGGACCCTGGCTAACGGCAGGGGTAATGCCCTCCCTACTACCCTGGCGCAGGTCAGCAGGGGGCTCGCGAGCTAAGCTCTGCACATCTGCAGCAAGTGCCACCAGATCACCGTCCTCCTCAACATGCTCATCGTCCTCTACCTCCCGAGCTTCGGCAGACATTTGCATAGGGTCAGAGGCAGGCATGGGTAAAAGAGGGGCAATCACGTCACCTGGTGGAGGCCGCAAGAAGTTGTCCGCGTCCTCGTAGTAGTGCAGAAGGCGCTCCCACACACTTGTGTTCGGTTGATAGTGCTTGAGCTAGCTCCATGGGATGTGGTGTTGCTTGTCCTGCAAGGAAACAACGGCCTTGCGCACACTCCCATCCACGGACACTACCGTGGCTGGACCATTCCACTGTCCCCTCTTTCCAAAGGGGCCCTCTTTATGCACCCAAACCAGGTCTCCTACACTATAGGCGGTAACCGGCCTACGTGTATCCCTTCGTACCAGGTTGGCAAATCTACCCTGCAAATGGCGTGCCCACTCCTCTTCTATCTCTGGTGGGTAGTGGCCGTGCTGCCATCCCTCAGCTGTTATCACCACATTGCGAGAAGGAATGGACAACAACACACGCCGATAAGGCATGCACAAATCCGCAACGCCCACATGAGGCGGGCTGCGTATGCTGAAAGGGATGCATCACCTTGTCTCCGTGCAGCTTGCTTGAATTCTTGCACGGCACGCTCCACTATACCCTGACCAGTGTGGTCCTCACGCCCAACTGTCTTGAGGCATTCAAATCCAGGCTGGCCCTCTAGACACGGGAACTGCCTGTCCATCTGTATTGACTCGAGTGGTGAGAAAAAGGACGAAGAGACATCAATGGCTTCTGCCAGGTCGGCGGCTTCCATATGACGCAAAGGAACTACAGCTACGTTGTGAGCATATCTATCTATTGCAATAAAGTATGGCATGTGTGCCCAGAACAGCACATCACCTACGATTTCCCCCTTTCTCGCAGGTGGATGCTTTACATGGTGGCGAGGAGGCTTGGGGCCCGACGATTGACATTGTGGACAATTTTCGTAACACTCACGACATGCTTCCAGCATTGGCGCCCCACCAAAAGCCCTAGCAAACTTGTAAGCGTTTGTTCCATGGCCAAAGAAGATGTGAAACCCAGACGCACAGGCATACTTGAAAATTGGATCTGTATTGATCAAGTTTGATATTGCCGTAACATCCGCAGCATCGGCCATAAAACTGCCTACATCGTCTACTGCCAGGAGCCTCCTATGCTCCATAGCGCTGTCCTGCCCTGGGGCCTTCAGTTTTCCTGAGCATTGTGTCACGGAAATGTGCCCATGCTGTTCGAGTCAAACCTAGTGGCCAAGTCCGTGATTTGCTAAGGCCGAAATGTTTTAATTTGTTCGATAGCTTTCTGGCCTAGCGCTCGTGACATTGACGGAATTATTACGTAGGATGTGCCGTGATTTACCTTACCGGCACAATTCTGTGTGAGTTACGCCAGTGTCCTGCTTTATTTTCTAAGTCCGATGTAGTATAAATCGGCACTAAATGTATTTCGGCACTGTTTGCTGCCATCCGTACCGTACCGAGCACTGTCCTGCCGGTACTGTAGCCGTCGGACAAATTTGCCAGGATCCGCGCTTCGCGCCGACCCTCTTTTCACTAAGTGCTGCCCTGGAGGCGCAATGTCCTTGTACTTGCATACTAGTGACCCAACGCATCATTTCTGTGTTGATGCAAGCCACCCACTTTTTGTGTGGCGGCTGGCCTGCACCCCAACTGTGCCGTAGATTTTTTCCTAGATCGACGGCTATAGGTACGGTGCGTTTTTCCACATAATGTTGCTCTGGCAATTGTTCCTACACCTTGAGAGGTGGAAGCTATGGCAGCTGGCCATCACCTTGGCCGCTGCGATTATTGTAATGATTAATTAAACAAACGGATGTTGAATCTAAATTCGTCTGGAAATAACATTATATATTGAGCTTCTCCACAAAGGCAAAGACCACTGGTTTCCTCCAATACCTGTCAACAAAGATTTGGTTAGAGGAGAACCTCTGAGTGCTTGGAATTTTAACATGGTATCGCATGAGATTGTTCAAGGTCTTATTTGACCAATCTTCCAGCCTGCAAGGAGCTATTGTTTGGAAAAAATCGGCCAAGCTTTTGTCCATACTAGTTTGGAGTCTTTTCTGCATACTATGAGTCCATGGATGGCCCTGATCAAGCCCCTATAGACTATGTGCAGGTGACATTCGAATTTCAAGGCAAAAAGGCTATCGTTTCGGTTAAGCCAACAAAGGCACAGCCCTGGATAGTGGACATCATCAGAACATCAAGGGAATCTGGCCAGGATTGCCCTTTGGACTTTCTGTGGCTCAACACATTGCTCCTGTCATATATCCAGCAACTTCGAGACCAGGGCGTGGAACTTGATTGATTTCGTGCCCAGCTTCTTTCTGTATTCAAGGCGTTTCTCTCTACTACGCGGCACTCTTAATACCAGTGCTTTTTTGGTGTCCAGAGTTTTTCTACCTGCACAGTCACCGGTTGTTTCTTCTTTGAGTTGCTGTTGCGCGAGTGAGCGCCATCCTACTGCAATCAGTTTTTTTTTCTGAACTCGTCATACTGGTCAACCTGCAACATGGCAGCCGCCCGAGCAGCTTTCAATGAGCGGCTAAATTCCACCAGGGCAATATCTCAGACGGTTAAGAACATCTCGAAGGTTAACGGGAGAGAACTAGAGAGCTGGCTGGCTTTTGAGTTCCAATTTACCATGCTCTGCCGGGCCCATGGGGTCTCTGACATTCTGTTAGGCACTGCTGAGGACAATGCCGAGAACCGGACGTTGGATGAGACCCTACTGGCCCCGCTTTTGCTGTGTTTAACGGACTGGGCCCTGACGCTCGCCTTCTCCTGTCCTGATCAGAAGGCTTCCTCTGTGTTCAAACGCCTGCAAGACACTATCAAGCAACCTTTCATGACCGACTCCTACAAGGAGGAACGGAAGCGGGCCATGGAGCGCATTGAGATGGCCCCTGGTGAGTCCGGGATCAACTACTGGACGCGCGGGGAGGTACTCCGCAAGCGCTTGTCTGACCTCGGCATACTGCTCACGGAAGAATCCTGGAAGGGCTATATGCTGGCAGGAATGCCGCACCCCTACCGACAGGCCATGGCGGCACGCCGCAGGGATGGAATGACCACTCAAGAGGTCAAGAACCTGGTACTGGAAATCGACGACTATCTCACGGACAAGCGGAGTTGTTCGTGGTGGGCGCCTCGCGGTCGGCCGCCAGGATGGTGCGGGAGAGCAGCAGCTGGCCGCCCTCAAAGTGCCAGTACGAGCCGGTGTGGTCTCCCTTGTCCTGCGAGGCCTCGGCGGCGCCCATGTGCCAGGTGAGGGCGCGGTTGCCAAAGGAGGCGCTGCCGTCCACGAACAGGCCGGAGTTTTCGGAGGCCGCGTTGGTCGAGGCCACACCCTTGGTCAGCTTGAAGTAGTCCACCGACCAGTTCTGGTTGGCACTATTCGGTGAAGAGCTGCCAAACATCATGGTGAATGATTGGCTATTGGCCAAGTAGCTTGTGGCGATGGTAGTTGGCGATCCTCCGAATGTGATCGGAACGGTAGCCCCGCCATCCTTGGAAAACGTAAACGTTCCTGTGCACACACCCCCAGACCACTCAAAAGACAGCTTGAACAAGTACGTCCCCGCGGAGTTAAGCATGTTAACCGCGTCGGAGGTGATATTGATTTGAGCTCCACCAGCTACAGACCTATCAAGCCGGAGCGCACCATTGCTCGCCGAAAAGCGATAAAACGATTGACCTGGGATAAAGTTTTCGATGCCGAAAAACTGATACGCACCGTTTACATTTGAGGCCAGGGCGCTGCTAATTGTGACGGGGAACTCGATGTACAAATTGTCCGCGCTCAGATTAATAAGACTGTTGGGGATATTTGAGTACTCGGTCGGGTAATAGAATGCGGTCCTGGAATACGTCGCAGTGGTAATGTTCAACACCCCGCCGCTTACACTAGACCCGGCGAACGTCGAAATAGTGATGTTGCTGTACCCGGGCGCTGCGTTAGAAGTACTGGTGAACGGGAAGTCCATGATCGTAGCAGACCCGGGCTGGTAGCCCACCTTCACCTTCTTGTCCATGATCTCCAGGTTCCCGCTCGCGTTCGTGCTGTCGATAACGCCCGCAACCTTCAGGTCCCCTCCCACCACCATGTTGCCGGTGCTGGTGATCGTGCTGGAGCCCGTCAAAGCCCCGGTGACGGCCACCGTGCCGCTCGCGCTGGTCAGCTCCAGATTGCCCGCCGAGGTGGTCACCTTGCCGCTCCCGCCCGCCGTGCTGGTCAGGGTCAGGTCCTTGGCGACCGCCACGCTGGAGCTGCCAGTGCCGATGCTGTTGTTAGTCACGGTGATGCCGCCCACGTTCACCTGGTTGGCCGCCGCCCCCGCGGAGGTGAGCGAGAGCGTGCCGCTGCTGGTGGTGATGCCGGCGGTCTTCACCTTCACGCTGTCCATCACCACCGACCCGGTGCCGTTGGACGAGAGCGTCAGGTCCGCGTTGGCCACGTTGTTGCTGATGCCCGAGGTCTTCACCTTCACGTTGTCCAGGAGCACGGACCCGGTGCCGTTGGAGGCCAGCGCGAGGTTGCCGTTGGCTGTGGAGGAGGACACGGAGGCGTCGGTGACGGTGACGCCGCCCACCTGGAGGGCGTTGGTGGAAGCGCCGCCCGAGCTCAGGGCCAGCGCGCCGGCGGAGGTGGTGACCGCGTTGCCCTTGACACGCACGTTGTCCATGGCCACGGAGCCGGTGCCGTTGGGGGACAGGGTCAGGTTGGCGTTGGTGGTGACCGGGGCGACGGAGGCGTCGGTGACGGTGACGCCGCCCACCTGGAGGGCGTTGGTGGAAGCGCCGCCCGAGCTGAGGGCGAGCGTGCCGGCGGAGGTGGTGAGCAGGCGGCCATCCATGAGGAGGTCGTCCACCTGCATGGCGCCGTCCACGTGGCTGGTGCCGATCACCTTGAACCGCTTTAGGGCGTCCACGCCGAGGCCGCCGTTGGGCTTGAGGACGATGCTGTCGAGTGACCTAAACTCGACGTCCCTGACGGTCGCGCCGGGGTTCTCGTCGCCCACCACCGCGGTCGTGTACAGCTTGGAGGTGCGCAGGAGGTTGAGGTGGTTCAGATAGGTGGACATCTGCAGTAGTGTGTATACCTGTGCATGAGATTCTTTATTTTAGCGCTCTTCTGCTTCAGGGGCTGAAATAAGTTTCTTGCATGATCATCGTTTTTCATAAAATGTGCATTCCATTCAACAAGAAAAAAAAGTGGTATTGACATATAACAAGGACTATGGTGTTGAAACGCGCCATCAACTCGCTAATCGCCCTCAACTGCCCCGTTTCCCAGGACTTTCCAGGAGCGGGCATCACGCGCCCCACGTTCCGCTGGACAGATGCCAGCGGTTCTTTTCGGGCCTACTTCACAGGTGTGTATGACGCGACCACCATCGCGGGCAACGTGTCATTGGCGGTGCCCGCAAATTGCACGCGACCTACCGAGTACGACTACAAGGCGATGGACCTGCTGGGCCGCATTGTCAGTGGGCGGTACACGCCGCCTGAGTTGACGATCGTGGAAAGCGCGGCTCAGCCCTACTCGGGTGGCAGACAGCTGCCCCTGCTGGTTGTGACCGGGTCCCCCTCGAACGGCCCCGTCCCGCTCGACGCCCTGCGCGACGCCGACCCCACAATGTCATCCTTCCTCACGCGAGAGGTGGGAGAAGGGGGCAGCGGCGCGCTGACGGAGTACCACTACGCCCCCCCGGTGGCCTGATGCGCGTGTGTCAACTGAACCCCCGCTGACCAAACCCCGAATGCGTGCGAGAAAGTGCGTGGCAACTCCTCCATCAACCGGCCGAACTTCTGGCACGCGACGGCCATGTCGACTCGCTCGTCCTTCTCGTATGTCTTGTGCGCCACGACGACGAACTTGCGCAGGTAAGCACAGCGCGCGGAGAGCGAGGCGGTGATTTCGGCAAGCTGTTTCTCTTCCCACTGGTCGACCGAGGAGGGGCCGTTACGGATCATGTCCGCCAGGGTCCTGGAGTTCGGGACGACCTCCCGCAACCGAGGCAGCAGCTTCCTGCTCGGCAGCATGTCCAGAAGATCGCGCTTGGAGTTTCTGCCCATGCTTCGATTTACTTTTCGAAAGTCGCGCTGGATGCGGCTGAAGTGAGGACCGGTTGGCGTCGTCGTCACGCGGAACATCTCAAAGATGTTATCGAAGCTTTCTGCGCTGTGTCTGCCCAGAAACAACAGGAGCACGCAGAGGTAGGTGATGCCCTCTCTCATGCCGTAGAGGGTGGCGAACAGCCACGACGCGTCCAGCTGCAGTCGCTCCATCGGCTCGCTCACCAACAGGTCCACCGCCCGCGTCAGGGGGCCGTACGAGGAAGTGCAAGGCCGCCGCCTCTCCAGGTGGTCCTCGGGGGTGATATCTCGCAACACCTGCGTGTGTTCTTCTTTCCACGCACCGGGAGTTGGCTCCAGCGCAGTGGCAACCAGGTCTGCAACAGCCGGACACAGATGTTTGGGGCCCAGCACCCCTTCTGCCAGCAAAGCACGAAAACCGGTGATGGCTTCGAAGACCCCTCTCTCGTGATGGAAAAACGACGCATCCATCAAGTTCTGCTGCAGACGTCGCAGACGCGGCTGAATTTCCTGTCCGATCAACGACGCCCTGGATAATTCGAGCTGCGTTCTCACGTCCTGCGCCCCATCGTCCTTGACGCACAGGAACACGGCCTGCAGCGAGCGGAGGTCTGGCAGGGGCAGGCCTTTCGCGACATTGGACCAGAAATCCGCATTCATGACCAAGGCGTCGGGCATTGTATCCTGAGAAAGGAGGGCACGCGCACAAACGGAACAGAGGGGCGTTAATCCTAGCCTTTACGAGCAACGAGCGCTCTGCCTCGTAAGTAACGCTGCGAAGATGCGATGCCGCGGGATAAAGATGGGAGAAGAGCTCACCTCGTCTATTTTAGAGGCCATCGTGCGACACTACGAAAAATCGCGGCAATTGGCGATGGACATGCGACCCCGCGCTAAAGACGCTCCTGTGCCTGGCAGCGTGAGAAATTGGCAATGGCCCGACACAAGGTAGCAATTTACTTTCAATGCGCGATGCCTTGGGGTATGCCAGCATCGGAATTGAAAATGTCAGCATCTGACGAATCTCTCGAGGATTCGCGTCAGTCAAGGTGTCAGCCCTTCCCACTGCCAGGAGAGTTATGCTGAAGATAGCAAATCTCTCAAGGGTGCGTGGCAGAAGTCCTGTCAGTTTTCCCACGGACCCATTTTTGGTTACGAATCTCTAGAGGATTCGCGTCAGTCAAGGTGTCAGCCCTTCCCACTGCCAGGAGAGTTATGCTGAAGATAGCAAATCTTTCAAGGGTGCGTGGCAGAAGTCCTGTCAGTTTTCCCACGGACCCATTTTTGGTTACGAATCTCTCGAGGATTCGCGTCAGTCAAGGTGCTAGTTGAAAAGTTGGTCGACGCCGGCCGCCACGTGGAGCTCTTGGACAGCTGCCAGGACCGCAGGCAGAGTAAGAGGGCGCTTGAGACCTTGGGAGAAAAATTATACAGTTGCGTGTTGAATTATGCCACTGTACTCTGTTCTGCTGCCAATTATCCATAGCCCTCGCTGAGTCGCAGCTCATTGCCCGTCGACTTTCGTTTTTCTCAAAGAGCGTTTCCATCGTTCCTCTATTGAATGACGTAAGTCGCTGCCACGGTATTACTGGGCGTTTGTCGCTTATCCCCGTGAAGTCGCATGCTGTCAGCATTGCCTCGGATTTATAATGATCACTTCATTATGAATGTCGCTGGTCGATTGTTTGCTGTTTGATTTGTCGCCTTCAGGCACGCAAAAATGAAGAGGACAGCGGAGGACCGGGAGGAAAAGAAGAAATGTGATCGTTGCCAGGTCACTCTCCCGGATCACGGCACGACGTCTCGGGAGTACGACAACTGCACCACATGCCGGCAGTTTTTGTTTGACGACATCAAGGCGAGGGAGCGCCTCTCTATCGACAAGGCGATAGAGCACATTGCGAATATCAAGAAGATGCACGAGGCCGGCGAGACTTATGAGCCTGGTCCTAGGGAGTGGGAGTACATCAACTCGTGGGATCCTAGCGACGGGTTTTTCTCCCCCGAGCAGCCCGACCCCTATGGGGCGGATTTCGAGTTGGCAGCGTCCAAGTCCGCCCATTCTTTGGGGATGCACACCGGCGGCTGCTGCGGCCCGCGCTCCTGCGAGTGCTGCTCCGACATGGCGCTGTGTGGACGATGTGGCGGGGATATGCGCGCAGTCTTCGACCCCCTCTTGGGTTTCTCCTCCATGGATCTGCACGTACACCGTCGCGGGCTGTGCCCAGAGTGCGTGGAGGATTTGCTGGACACCCTGAGGAAGGAGTTTGAGGAGCTGGACCAGGACAACCCCATCGCTGACAAGCTCGACTGCGGCATGTGCAAGGGTCGCCTGGGGGGTGGCCCGTGCCGCAGATGCGTTTCCCCTATTTCAAGTACAACGTGGAGAAGTCCATTGTGGCGGACCTCTTCAGGACGGCTTTCTAGATACTAGGTGTGGTATCTTCACGATAGATCTTGGAACCTTTTATCTTCGTGTTCTGAATGTGGTATATAATTAATAATTCAAATTGTTGATTTGGTCGCTTACAACGACCTCCACAATTTCTTCGCCTAGAGAAAGCATGACATCCGCGTTGTACAGTTGCGCCGTAGCGCCGAGCCCTCGAACATGCGCGGCATCGAACGAGTACCCCGACAAGTGGGTGTGCGTGGGACGCAAACCTCGAGCGACGAAGGTGACGAAGATATACAACGAGGAGATTCTTCTGTACAATCACCAACAAAGGGACGAGACGCTTGCCGTAAGAAACGTGTGCCCTCACCGCGGGGCGCGTTTGTCTCATAATTGCAAGGTGGAGGACGGGTGCGTTCGTTGCGCTTACCACGGGATGCGCTGGGGTAAGCATAACAACGGCGATAACTACCTCCACGCAAAGGAGGACACGGACCTGTTCTGGGTAAACGCCGGCATCGGCGACGGAGAGTCGTCTCCGCCGACCATGCCAGAGTTCGCTGACAACGGATACAGGACCTTCTCGTATTCGACGTATGTAGGGGCGCATCCAATGATAGTCATGGAGAACCTCCTGGACCACATGCATCTTCAGCACGTCCACAAGGTAAAGATTGTGGACGCCGAGAGCACCGATGTGACCACCGCGACGGACGGTTCAGCGAGCCTTCTCACGGGAAAGAGCGTCTACAGCTATCCCGTGACCGCCGATTTCGTTGGGCGCGTGCTCCTGGGACTAATGCCAGAGGAGGGAAAGGCCTCCGAGGCGCCCGCGAAAGGTGCGATGACTATAACGGTCGATAACGAGTTCTACCTGCCGTACACCGCCAGTCTGCGGTTCGCGATATCTGGGCACCAGAAGCCCGTGTTCGTCTTGTGGTTCAGCGTGCAGCCCTACGAAGCGAACAAGTCCCACGTCACCTGTCGCGTGTCCCGCAACATCCTGACCGATCCCGCGTGGGACTTCCTGTTCTGGCTGGTCAACGCCTTGCCGCTGAAGGAGGACGACGACATTGTCGCGAACGTCGTCGCAGAGGATTGGTGGCGCAATCGCCTAACCCCAGGTGACGCGTTTGTGAAATTGTACAGGGACCGCATGAAGAAGGTCTACGGCATCATGTGCCCCGAGCCCTTTGCCTAGTGGCCTGGCGAGAGTTGTTCCAGAGTGATCTATATGTACACCATCGCAGCGGCGTGATACATGCACTTTAATTTGTTCCAATTATCTTTATTAAAAAAAAACTTAATGAATTGACATCAAATTAAATATGGTAACTCAACTGCTATTTCCTACTGCGGCCAGGTTGCCGCGTGCCACCACCACGCCAGGACGGTGTGGCAAGTGGCCACGGCACACGCGCGACACACCTCGACGGCAATCTTTGCAACCGGCCTCTGACGCGTTTTTTGGCGTCCGTTCATCTTGTGCAGATTGATAAGGAAAAAGTTATTTTACTGACGAAGTAAATTAGATCAACCTAGTCCTAGTTCAGAGACTCGATCAGCACGGAGACCTGGGAGTCGCTCACGGTGCCCATGGAGTTGCTGGCAGTGATGGTGTTGGGGGCCGGCTTGGAGAGCACGCGGCTGGTGGAGCCGGATCCGCGCACCTTGACAAGCTGCATGCTCTCGTCGTCGGCGATACGGAAGCCGTAGGTGACGGTCTCCGGGGCGGCGTACATCTCCTTCCAGCCGTACAGCTGGGTGTTGGCCGCGGTGATGACGGCGGCGTTAACGCGAACGTCGTCAAACCAGATGGAGAAGCCCGCCTGGTTCTTTCCGGGTCCGAGGGTGAGAACGGGGGAGGCGCCAACATCCACAGAGGCGGCGATGACGGCGGCCGACGCACCGTTAATGTAGAGAGTGGTGCCCGTGCCATTGCGGACGAGGGCTACGACGAACGCCTCTGCGGTCAGCAGGCTGGTAGCGCTCTCTGCGGTGGTGGTGCCGTCCGCCAGGGTGACGCGGCCGCCGTTGGTGACCGAGACCGTGGTGGTGGCTGAACCGCCGGCGTATGAGAGCAGAACCATCCCGTTGGCGTTGGCACTAGACAGGTCGGCCTGGGGAGAGACCTTGGTGATGATGGAGAACGATCCGTTGGGCATGCTGGTGTCGCAGGAGCCGCTCTGAGTGCCGGAGTCGTTGACCTTGAGGAAGCCGCCGGAGATGGTCGCACCACTGTTGAGGGTGATGACCTTTGCGCCCACCTCGGCGGTGGCTCCGGACGTGAACTCCCAGCGCGTGTCGTCGCTGCCAGATGCAAGCGAGGAGAGCAGGACGGTGGTGCCGGGCGCGAGGCGGTCGGCGGTGGCGATGGTGCGCGAGAAGAGCAGCTGGCCTCCCTCCACGTGCCAGTAGGAGCCTGTAAAGTCTCCCTTGTCCTGCGAGGTCTCCCCGGCGCCCATGTTCCATGTGATGCCGCGTGTGCCGTAGGAGGCGTTGCCGGCCATGAAGAGACCGCCTCCATCGGACTTGGTGTTGTCGGTGGCGCCGTGGCCGAGTGTCAAGGTCTTGTCCTCGATGCGCAGGTTGGTCTCCGTGGTGGTGACACTATTGAGAGCGCCGTCCACCTGCAGCTCGCCGGTGATCCTCACGATGCCGCTCGCCGGCACGAGTTCCAGGTTGCCCGCGGAAGAGGTGATCTTGCCGCTTCCGCCCGCGGTGGAGGTGAGAACCAGGTCCTTTGAGACGTCGACGGAGACGGCGGCGCTCAGGGATAGGACGTTGTTGGCGGTGGATAGGGCGCTGTCGGTGAAGGTGACGTCCTCAACGGCGACGGTGCCGGCCGCTGAGGTGAGGGACAGACTGCCCGATGAGGTGCTGACGGTGTTGTCAGTGATCTGGACGTTCTCGAGGACGACGGAAGAGGTGGCGCCGGCGGTGATGGAGATGTTGGCGTCCGAGGATGCCGTCAGAGCCGAGTCCGTGAAGATGACGTTCTCCACCTGCACGGTCCCCGCGTTCGAGGCAAGGGTGAGGCCCCCCGAGGTGGTGTCAATGGCGTTGTCGGTGACCGTAACGTTCTCGAGGACGACGGAAGAGGTGGCGCCGGCGGTGATGGAGATGTTGGCGTCCGAGGATGCCGTCAGAGCGGAGTCGGTGAAGATGACATTCTCCACCTGCACGGTGCCGGCGTCCGAGGCCAGGGTGAGACCGCCCGAGGTGGTGCTGATGGCGTTGTCAGTGACCGTGACGTTCTCGAGGACGACGGAGGAGGTGGCCCCGGCGGTGATGAGATGTTGGCGTCCGAGGATGCCGTCAGAGCCGAGTCGGTGAAGATGACGTTCTCCACCTGCACGGTTCCAGCATCCGAGGCGAGGGTGAGGCCGCCCGTGGACGTGCTGACAGCCCCATCGGCAAAGGTGACACTCTCGACCTGCACAGTGCCGGACTGTGCGGTGAGTGCGAGGGTGCCGGAAGAGGTGCTGATGGTGTTGTCGGTCACGGACACGCCTTCAACGAGGACGGCGGAGGTGGCGCCGGCGGCGATCACGAGGTTGACGTCCGTGGCAGGCGCCAGCTGGTTGTTGGTAAAGACGACGTCCTCCACCCGCACGCTTTGGGCGGCGCTGAGAGACATGACATTGTTGGTGGTGGAGAAGTCGCTGCCGCTGATCTCGACGTCCTCGATCTTGGCGGCGCCGGAGAAGGCCAGCGAGCCGACGGTGAGAGCGCCGGAGATGTTGGTGTCGCCAACCACGCTGACAATCTTGATGGCATTGGCGCCCAGGCCCGCGTTGGGCTTGATGACGATCTTGTCCTGGGCCTGGATGGTGAGGTCCTTGATGGAAGCGCTACCGGAACTGTCGCCCATGATTTCATTGGTCAGCATGCGACGGACCTTAGACGCGCCGAGGTTTTCGCAGAGAGTCGCCATGTATACAATACTACGAAGAAAAAAAAAACGCAGGTCGGAGTCGCGTCCACATAAGCACGATGCCACGTTCCCAAATATAATCCGCGTGTATATTGGTGTAAATGTCTTTGTCCGAGTCCGATGGCCGTACGGGTAGGGGCGCTGTGTGGGCGCGCATGACCAACAGGCTCTTCAATCCGAAGCTGCTTCAAGGTTCCGATCGCCGTCCTGGCGCATTGGTGCACCGTTATGCACGCGCGCTTTCCGCTGGCCCCATGGGCAGGTCGTGGGCGCGGGTCAAGGGCGCTGGAGCGGGCAAGTTTATTGGCACCAATGTCGCGAGAGGTGGACTGATGGCGGCAGGGGGGCTGGCGGTGAACAGGATGTTCAGGGGAGAGACAAACGCGACGACCTACAGCGGGGCCTACAGCGGGACCTACAGCGACGGGGCCTACAGCGGGGCCTACAGCGGCGGGGCCTACAGCGGCGGGACCTACAGCGGCGGGGGGGAGTCCCCTAGCAACAGTTCGGGGGTGTCCGGTTTCGGCAAGCTATTGATTCTGGCGTTCCTGGCAGTCGTGGGGGTGATGGCGTACCACCTCTTTCGAAGTCGGGGGGTGATAAGACTGGACCTGTTGCAGGGTCGACCCGGGGTGTCCTAGTATCGTGAGTGTTGAAAAGACAAAAAAAAGCGTTGCCAGATACAACGCTCGATGCAGACAAAGCGCGCGATGGAGATGGCGAAGGAGATGACAAGGCCCCATCACCCAGGGGGTTGCGGTACTACACGACCCAGAATGTGATCCCCTCTCCCGACCCCCGTTTAATGGAGGCGCAGTTCGCCATCCAGCGGCAGAAGTTTGCGCCGGGGGTGAAGGTGCGCAAAGTGTCCCATCCTGGGCACGCGCTTCACGGGCAGCTGGGTGTTTTTGCGACCAAGCCGTTTCAAAGAGGCCAGAGGGTCGGGGAGTATTGCGGTCTAATAAAATGCCATTACAAGAATCACAGAGGCCATGACATCCTCATGCCGGATGACGTCGAGGAGGACGAGTCCTACAACGCCACGCTCGTCGAGGACGACGCCTTAGTCGTGTTCGTCGACAGTTTGGAGTACGGGAACGAGTTTCGGTACTTGAACGACCCAATGGGCATGACACCCAGGGTGACATCGAACGCGGAACTGAAGGCAGGCATGCGAGAGGGGCGCATGGTGGTCGACGTGAACGCGACTAGGGACATCAGAAAGGGGGAGCAGATTATGATCGATTACGGCGAGGAGTATTGGCATCTATTGAACAAGAAGTCGGGACGTAGAAAAAAGCGATAGCCACATAGGGTCAATGAGCAATGGTCCGGTCCGCAACTAGGGGCGCCTGCTTGATGCAAGTTCGATGAGGATGGCAAACGTGTCCCCTCCCAAGTCCAGGAGTTGGCGCTTGGGGGAGGGGAGGGCGTAGATCTCGACGCGAACGTTGGCCACGCTCGGGATGGGAGGGGTGAAAGCAGCAGCGTCATCCATGGGCGCGTGCGGGGTGTACAGCTCCACGTCATTGGGCACGACAAAGAAGTGGGATTTCCCCGCAAAGAAGCGCCTGGGGCGCATGGTATCGTCATGAGAAGGGTCATCTTCGTACACCACGCGCGAGCTCCCGTCCTCGCTAGAAATTGTGACGGGTATCATGCCTGATAGGCTCGGGATGGCGGTCTGCACCCTCTCCACGTCCCTGTCGCCCAGACGCAGCGACACTGCCGTGCACGTGTTCGATGCGGCTGGGATCTGGGCGTACACCAGACGGCAGGCCTCCACGTTCAAAACTGGAGCGGGCAGGTTGAAGGTTGTGTACCCTACCTTGTTGGTCCCGGTGATGAGGATTCGGTGCGTGTTCTGCGAGGGCATCATGGCAAGGGGGTTGGCGGATTGCAGCGACGACATCGTGTATGTAATTGCACCAGGTTTATTTCGTGCATAATCAAATCAGCGCTGATCCCATTAACCCTGATGGACTCGACAGGACAGCCCTACGCTCACCCCTGCTATAGCTGCCCCCCTCCCCCGGTGACGCCGACGTTGCTTCGGTGGGCCTCGTGCAGCAAAAAAAAAATAGAGGACAATGCCAGCGGGACCATGGGATGTGCGATGTCTACAGGGGCCGCAAGCGGGGACGAGCGCCGAATGGACACGGTGCGGATGGGACGTCCGCCAATAGGAGTCGTGCCCATTTTGGAGGAGACGGAACCTCTTCCAGACGTGGAAAAAAATGCCACCCATGAGTGAGAATACCAAACCATGGCCACACCACTTTCTTTCGTTTCGACAGCATCCACCCCCCCTCCAGTCATCTTGGCAGACGCGAGCTCATATCCTGACAGCGCGTCCTACGCGCTCGCACAGACATTCAGCCCAATGCCGATCGGGCAGTATCACCGGCAGAACTACAACACGGGGTACGAGTCCCCGGCTGTGCCCGGCACTGGTACAGGGGTGGGGAAGCTGCAGTCCATCTTGGAGTCAATCTTTTCAGACGACAACACGTCCAAGGTGTTTCGTCGAACAAATTGATCCTTTTGCGAAATAAACCTTATCGTTGTATTGGTACAAGAACATGACAGCGCGTTGTACGGCCGCAACTAAGACGGGGCAGCAATGCCGAAGGGCGGCTGCCATGGGCGGGGGGACGTGCAGCACACACAGACATTCAGTTGGCAAAGTGGGGAAGGGCGCGGGGAAGGCCCGCGTGAAGTGCGTGACGTCCCGCAGCGCGGGGGGCAAACAAGTGACCCAGTGCACGGGGCGGTACGCGCACAGCCCGGGTATATTTAGACTGATGTTTGTAGGGTGAGTAGTGCCAACCATATATATTTTCACTACCTTGCCTGCATGGGGGGCCAACAGAATCAGAATTGGTATTTGTATTTGCACACTGTCCTCCTGACGGTGGTGCTCGCCATGATTCGGTCGGTTTTCCCCCACGCGAACATCCGGTCCGAGGATGCGGATGGCGCTGCCTTCTATTCCCCCAACCACCGGCCTGACATCGTGGTGCTGGACTTTGAGGGGGGTGGCCGGCATCTGCTTATTGACGTTTCGGTGGCGCGGCCCTTGGCTCTTAGCCACGTGGCTGGGGCCTCCCTCACGGCAGGTTACACGGCGGACCGGGCGGAGCGGGCCAAGCTCCTGGCCTACGGCGACGTCGGGCACCATCGTGTGGTGCCCTTTGTCCTGGAGGAGTTTGGGGCCATGGGGCCCCTGACCTCCGCCTTCTTCAAGGAGTGTTGCCGGCTCCGGGAGGACCGGCTGGACCTGGAGGGCCAGCGGGCCCCATGGTCGGCGCGGACCTGGACGTCATATTGGCGTCAGCGCTTGTCGGTGGCGCTGACTCGGGCCATGGCGGACATCATGCTCCGCCGTACGCGGGCTGATTTTGCGGTGCAGCAGGGCTATTAGGTTCCTCCCGTTAGGCGTTTCCATTGGTCTTATCGTACTTCGTAGTATAGAGCTTTGACATGGCTCTGTATATAGGTTTATAGCTGGGCGTTTGCTTTGGTTTGAGTGATTTCACTCTGCTGTAAGTAATTATATTTTTAATATATATTTTCAATATAGTGTATAGTGTAAGGGTATCATCATGGCGAATCGAAGATGCCGAGGACAGACGGTCGCGGGTGGGAGATGCCTGCGATCGTGCACTGCCCACAGCGACACGTGTTTTTCGCACAGTGCCCGTTCAATGCGTTGGCGTAAGAGCACGACGCGAGCCGTCCCCTCACACAAGAAGAGGGCACACCCCGTGAGGGCGACCGACGTGAAACTGGACGGAAAAGACCTCATTGATCCCCCCCCCGAGGTGTACTCCCTCTTGACTGACTATCTGCCGTGGAGAGACGCGATCAACCTCAGTGGGGTGAACAAAGAGGCGCGACACGCTGTGTTGGATAGGTTAGCCAGGGATGGTCGGCTTCAGGCCGCCGCAAACAAGGCCACTCTGGACGCCCAGGATCTGGATAGGCCGGGTCCTTTTTCATTGGAGAGTTTGCGGGACGCTCTGTTTACTTCACCGGCCCAGTGGGAGCGGATATATGAACACGGCAATCAGGTAGAAAACGCGAACACGTCATATACCCAAAATCTTCCTAGATGTTTGAACGGGCTCTCGCGCGCACTCCGCAACGCCCGGATGCGCATCCGCCGCAATGATCACGTGCCAGAGTATCCGTGGACGTTAACAAACCGCCCAACGCATGAAGCCGATCTAGCAGATATCAAAGCCTTGAAGTGGCACCCTAGGCCATCTCCTGATGACCCGCGCTTCAACTGAGACGGCTATGAGGGTTTAGGAAGTGTAGCCCGACATGTGCGCACAGATGGTTATGGAGGGGTAGGCGTGGGACTGGCTGGCGACGGTGACGTACATGGGCATGTTTGCGGGGACCTGCACCGGAGTTGGCAGGGTGAGGGAGCCGGAGCTCAAAGCCTGGCCGTTGAAAGTGCCGCTGGCCACCACCGTGGACACCACCGCGGTAGTCAACAGCGCAGGCGCATGGGTCAGTTTGTACAGCGAGACCACGAAGTCCCTCTGCGTCCCCGCAGTCAGGGCGCCGAGGTTGGTCGCGAGCAGCGACACCTTCCGCAGCTCCAGGGCAAACGGGAGAGGAGGGCTTGCCTCGCCCCCGGCGCCGAACTTCATGGTGTAATGCAAGCCGGCGGTCATCGCGCCGTTGTGCACAAAGGCTTCGGAGGAGTGCGTGGTCTGGGGGAAGCTGTTTACCCACTTCTGCGTGGCCGAGTCGTACCGCAACACCTGGCCGTTGACAGGGTTGGAGATAGCCACGTCCGGCGACTGGCTCAGGGTCTCGATGGCGGCATGACCGAGGTAGCCGACCGTGACGGCGTGGTGAGAGCCCCAGTTGGCCGGCGAGCCCATTATCTTGACCCCCCCGCGCACCTCCATGTTGCCCGCTACTTCCAGGTTGGCGTGTGTCTCCAGGTCCCCCCCAGTGGCGGTCTTTGTGATGGTGGCAATGTTTGCGTACTCCCTAGATCCCGCGTCGTACTTCCGGATGATCAACTTGTCGCTCCCGTCAGGGTGAATCTCCACGTTCCCGTCGCGCGTGGGATCTGCGGGGTCGGCGACAAATTCGACAGAGCGCGCGTGGATCGCTCCGATGGATGTCATTCGTTTACCTACTAAAAAAAAGAAATGTATTCAGAAGCAAAGGATGGAGAGCAGCGCTGGCAAGGCGAGTGTGGGGGAGCTGCATCTAGGTGATGGGCTCGTCAACGACCCAGTGTGGAAGGTGACAACGGCCGACGGCGCCCTCATCGTGGAATCCCAGATCAGCGACGAGTGGATATCTCACGCAATCTGGCAAGACACAGTGATGAGAATACAGGGCGACCTGCACGCGGACAATGACATCACGGTGGAGGGCTCCTTGCTGCTGCCATCTTATGACGTGTCCTACTACCAGAATACAGCGGCGCAGGACGAGCTCATTTCCAAGGAGTACGCGCAATTGCAGGCAGCGCAGGGGGGCAGGTGGGGGCCGGCAGGCGTGACGGGCACTCTGGCGCTGGCAGACGTAACTCAGGGGCAGACGTTGGGATACAGCGCGGCCAAATGGTCGAACCTGGACGTAGCCGTGTCGCCGGCATTCACCTACTCCCCCCCCGCACTATCTGTCAACGTACCCGACTCGGCCCTGGACACCTGGGTCACTCTTGCCTCTTTTGCGGCAGAGTCCAACACATGGCTGCAAAAGGTGCGCTACTCGCTGACCGACCTTCCTAAGGGTGCCTCGGACGGGGAGGCCGCTCTTCGCGTGGAGTTTCGGGTGAAGGGCTTGGCTGTGGACACGCAGCCTGGCGCTGGCGAGATATACCGCAGCTTGACAACGGATACGACTTTGGGGGCTGTTGGCGCCTACGTGGGCGGCCGCTGGGTCGTCTCGGGCGCCTTCGACCTGGAGGACACCCCCACAGGCAGGGTGGACATTGCGCAGGGGACAGTGGTTCAGTTGCAGGCGAAGGTGAGTGTGCAGAGCCCCACAGCAGAGAGGGAGGGGGTGTGACGGGATCGGTGCATCTCTTTGGGCAAGGCAACATCAACTGGACAGGCACCCTTCAGCCGTCCTTGGAGCTTCAAGGTGCACCCTCAGCGACCACGACGACCATCAAGGTGTCCCCTGTCATCAGCGCCACCCCCCCCGGCACGACCAACCTGGGGGTGGTGGGCAGGGTGTATGCTTCCGCCCAGCCGGGTGCCACCGCCGCGAATGTGTACACCGGTACGACCGGGGGGGCACCGGTTTTGTCGGTCTTCGGTCCGCTAGTAGATGGGTCAGCCGCCTTGCTGACATTCGACGGCCTGACGCCTGCCACCACGTACCATCTCTACCTGGCTGCCAAGAACTCGGCCGGGCTGTATTCCCAGTTGCTTTATTATCAAGTGCCCACCGCGGAGGAGTCGAAAACGCCGGATACCGGTGTCCCTCCGGAGGCCACTCAAATCGACATCACCGGTGCCACTTCTACAGTGGGAGTGCCCCTCAACATTAACCTGGACGGCGAGTTCACTCTGGTGGTCAACTTCAAGCTGCCAACAGGCTCGTTCGACGCCGACCCGACTCACGACCCCAATCTGCAAGAGTACGTGTACTTTTACGTGGGCGACAACACCAGCAGCGACAACAACACGTCCATCGCGATGGGCACTCGCAACGGCGCGGTGTGGTTCAAGATTGCCGACACGGAAACCGCCACAGTCGCGGACGACCAGCTGATCCAGTCCCTCCTGCACATGGAGCCGGGCGCGGAGACCTCGGTGAGCATCACGCGGACGTTGGACGCGAATGGGAATGCGATATACCGGTGGACGATAAACAGCGTGGCAGTCGCGGGAAATGAGACGTACGGCTCTCCCTCGCAACCGCTGTTCAGCTACAACCCCGGGTACACAGGGGCTTACCACATCTTTGGCACCGTGACGCCGGAGTACCCGAATGGCACCCCCTTGAACACGCCTCTTGGGGGGGAGGTCCCCGTCTTCGAGACCGTATTTGAGACGTCGGGATCTCTCACAACCAATTCCGGGGGCGCCTTGCCGGACGTGACTATCACGGGCGGCAAATTGCAGGGGCCCGCGGACAAGCCGGACCCTGCACCGTTAGGCAACGAGCAAGGGGTGTGGACATTCGCAGACGGGGCTGCCAACACGGGGTCAGTGGGTGCAGGGACTTTGGTGACGCATGGCACGTTCACGGTCACAAATGACCAACTCCAAGCCAACACGTCCAGCACAAACGCAGATTACGCCTCCATCGACCTGAGCAACGCGGGCTTCAACGGTGGGCTTAACACGTTCACGGTGTCGGTGGATTACCAACACCCCTCAACCGCCCCGGTGGATGCAAACGATGCGAGCTCTGTGTTCTTTTACGGCGACCCAAACGGGTCGTACATTGGTCTATACCACGACCTAAACGGCGTCTTGCACATCAAAACAAGCACGGGGGACGTGACCACCACCGCAAACGTGAGGGACGGGACGGAGCACAACATAGTGTTATCTCGCCTTACCGTGGCGGATGGGGGGGTCGTAACGACGACTACCACCACCACGGGACCGGTCTGGCTGGGGGACTGGGGCTTCAACAACGTGCTCACCAACGGCGGCAGCGGCACGAGCGGGTCGTTCACAGCGACAGGGGCCACGCTACTAGCTCAGGCTTTGTCACTTCCGGCCAACACAAACACTACGGCAACGAACCTGGTCAACGTCAAGGCACTTGACCTGAACACTACTCGGACAACAACCGACGATGGATACGGGGCGTTCATGGTTGAAATCAGTGCAAAAACAAACACGCCGAACATTAACACGGGCAGCGTCAATATCCTGACGCTGGGCCAGGATTTCACCGGGGCAGGGGCGGGGGACGCTATCCGAATAGTATTCTATTAACCGTGGAACTCCAGGGTAACCAGACTCTTTATTAAAACAATAAGTAGAGCACATCGGGAAGTGGCCCCCAACTGGCCATCCTTACCCATGGGAACACTTTATGTCCAAAAAGGCTAGCCTTACCCCCAAACAGGCAACACACAGGGAGGGCGGGTGGGAAAACAAAAGAGACCGCCATGAGCTAGGTGAGCAAGCTTTTATCGTGTTTCAAGGCCAACGGCTCTCTACCAACGGCCAGATCCGGCAACGGCCTCTAAACAGTTTTAGCCGTCAAGTTTTACTTCAGATATTGCCTGTTGCAAACCCGTCCGCAATCACAGATCTGCTAGGAGAACCTAGACGCAAAAATCCGTCGTCAAGGTACTCAGCACACCGTCAAGGTATGGGCCGCAACAATTAGGCCATATCTTCCGTAATACTCGTACACTAGAAGCCTAATCAACCTTATTACGATCACATCACCCAGCTCTATTTCACCTAGCATCAGCGGCTCCCCTTCCGTATCACTATAAAGAAACTATGTTCAGAGAACCCCGATTCTATTAACCGTGGAACTCCAGGGTAACCAGACTCTTTATTAAAACAATAAGTAGAGCACATCGGGAAGTGGCCCTCAACTGGCCATCCTTACCCATGGGAACACTTTATGTCCAAAAAGGCTAGCCTTACCCTTACATCCCTCCCTGGCGACCCAAGCCAGGGGCAAAACAAAAACCGGTGGACGCATAAGACAAGAATGAAGGGAACTTAAGAGGAAGGCAGAGAAAAGACGCTCCGCCAAATGCGCGGGGGGCAGGCGGCGATAGCCCGAACCAGGGCGTCAGGAAGGGTGAGGGCCAAGCTCCGGTGCAATCCCACATAGTGGGCGACAGTTTTGCTGCTGCGCCAGCGACCCCGATGCTGAATATCAGCCATGCTGCGCTGCCGCAAAAAATCATAGGTAGCCCCCCCATGCCGCAGCCCGTGAATGGTAAACACCGTGTCGACCCCCAAAGCTTGCGTGGCCTGATGCCAAACCCGGCTGAACTGGGCATAATCGTAAGGGAACACCCGCTCCCAGGCCGCCTTGCCACGCATACAAGCCCGCAAGAGGGTCTCAGTCATGACATCCTCGATCACCACAGACTGCACCTCCCCCTTAGCCGTCTTAGCTGACATCAACAACAAGGCGCCCCGCTGCGAACCCCGCAACCGAACATCAGGCTGCAAGCGCACATGGCCGACCAACAGGTTGAGCGCCTCCGATACCCGCAGGTATTGTTGGAAAATAACGATGACCATCATAGCCGCACGAGGCTGCCGCTGGAGCACCATAGTACAAGCAAGCGCAAACGCAGCCTCCCATGGAATGGGGGGGGGGCACGAGGGGGTGCCAACGTGCGCCAGCCAGCCAAAACACTTCGTGCCAAGGCCCAATCCCGCACCTCCCGGGGGAAGTACAAATTCAGGCCCATAAGCGCATTGACACACAACTGGCGGCTGTAACACCGTGAGTGCGCCCAAGCGACATACTCGCAATAGTATTCCTCTATCGTCAAGCCGCGCAACAAGCTGCCAACCCGACCCCGCCGGCTCGCCCACCATGCGAAAAAGGACCTAAGACCCCGATGGTAAACCATCAAAGTAGCCGGCTTCACCTTGCCCTCAAGAAGGGTCAAGTAGCTAGCGCCAAGCCGAGGCCCGGGATTGGGATGAACACCCTCGCGAGTCAAATCGCGGACCCACCCGGCCACCGAGGCAGCCATGGAAAGCCCCCGCGAAGGCCCATCCGCAGGCTGAAGCTCACTTGGCGTCCAGACCCATTGTGAGCGGCTGCCGGTGACCAACGTAAGAGCGCACAACCGGCGGCATTGCTTGTTTAACCGGTAAGAAGAGGAACGCCCTTTAGCCAAGCAGCCCAAAGCGGCAGTGGAGTCCACTAACCTCACCACCCGCTTACCCCATGTTCCGAGGTTCCGGGCCGAGCGCTCCACCCCCTTCACAGCGGCCCGCACTTCCTTCTCGTTGATGTGCATGGTCGAATCGCGCCAGCGACTCTTGATCCCGACGCGCCATCGCCCGTGGATGATGGCTTTTTCCGCGGCCTTGGTCAAGGGTCTAGGCCCGGCATACATGGCCTCACCTGGGGTGAGGAGGGTTGGGTAACCCCGCACCTCCCGGGCCCGAGCTAATTCCGTCACCTCAGCTGGGGCCATCTCAGCGTAGACAACCCCCTGCCCAAAACTAGACGCATCCGAGGCCACCACCACCGGAGCCAGGGCAGCCCCCCGGTCCACACGGAGCATGGGGGCCAACGCCATGGCACACTCGAGCTCATCGCGCACACCTTGCCACAAAGGTCGCGTTCGCTGGCCCCACCCCTTGAGGTTGATGAACTTAAAACTCTGCTGCCATATGGACAAGCAAGTGCGGCTGAGCATCTGCAGCCACACCCACCGGCCCACGACGGCCGCCAGCGCCTCAGCGGTAGCGCGTCCCCTCTCGAGGAGTACACGAGTGTGCGCAACCACAAGGGTGAGCTGCTTAGCTGTCGGCTCCAACACCCCATCCCGCCGGTGAACAACACCCAGAGCTTCTAGCTCGTCCTCCCCCTCCGGGCTAGCCATGATCGTCTTGTCCTTGGAGGGCACAAGGTTGTTAGGCGCGTACCCGTCTTCAATAGCACTCGCGATTAAGCGATTCACCGCCTCGCACGTGCGCCCATTGCTGACCACCAGGTCATCAATAGTGATGGATACCATAGGGGCAGGGGGGTCCTCAAGGTCGATTTGCATCTCCCTCGTGCTCTCCTCCTTGTACTCGATGGCTAGGGCGGTTGGGTTACCCCATGCATTCCGAAGCACGGTCAGCTCCCCTACACTTGTGAGGCGGTTCACCTGCCGTCTAGGATCCAAAGCGCCCGTGGCATAGAGGACCATCTCATGGATGGCTTCCCCTAGCGCTACAGCGTGGGAGTGCCCCATGGCCAGCACTTTCAGCACTGGCCACACCCTCCTCCGCCGCCCCGGCAGCCCGACATCGGTGGACCACACATCAGGTAGCCCTTGATAATCCCACCACCACTCCGGCACTTGGATGGTATAGTAATACGAGACCAGATCGCTCTTGGCCGTGTAGCACCGACCCTTGATATAGACCTCCGAGTATATGCCCAGGTGGGGTAACACCGTCTTAGGGGGGTCCACCCACAGTGCGTTCCCCAACTTCTTATTCACAATGAGCCTTAACTCCCCCACTCCTTTGGCCACCCCAAAACATCCGTCTACCCACTTTGGCCGCGTCTCTCGGAACTCCACCATCCCCACGTCCGCTGCCCTCCCCATCAACTTGCCCCACTCCGCCATGGTGCACCCTCGGCTGGGGGCAGGTACATTCCAATACCTCGCACTGGCAGCCACCTCCGGCTTGATGCAGTTGGCTTCGCTCGCGTACACCTCTCGCCAACTAGGTCGTAGCGCCAGCAAATCCAGCAGCTTCGCCTTTCCTGCCACCTCGCGCTTCGGCAGACTCACCCGCTCCGCCACAAGTTGTTCATACTTATTACATTTCCCATAGATTAGATCACTTCCTTCTGCGGGGCCTGTCGCAACGCCGGTTACGCGGCGACTGTACCACTCGCAGTGCTTCTTGACCCTTTTCAGGGCCTCCGCCGTTCCTCTGGAGCACGCGCCTCCAGATTTAGGCGGAGGGTCTGCCCCCCCGTGCCATAGCCAATTCAACCACGTAATCACCTTGTGTTGTAGAGTGAAGGTCCGGCGGCGGCGAGTTGCACGCTGGCGTCTGCGTGCTGACCTCACTCTCCCCCACGTAGTGCTTAGAGGCATTGTAGGAAGAGGCAGTGGGAAGGGGGAGCGGTTTACCCTTTCGGTGTTTACTTGGTTTGCTGGGCCTTGCCCAGCTTCTCCATCATCGTGGCGCTTTGCAGGGCCATCTTCATGGCCGGGTTGCTCACCAAGGAGGCATCTTCCTTGAGAGCAAGGAGGTGGCCAGCCACCTTCCACCCTCCTGACCCCTGGCTCTCCACTAGGAGCATGGCTGCCACCACCCTCATGAGATACTCTACCCCAGCCAACTCCCCGGCTGCCGGCCCCAACTCCTTGAAGAGTGTGTCCATGGCCAGGGCGATGTTCATGACCACCTTCCTGCTTTCCTGGTTCCTCCACCCCCCTTGGCGAGTAGCCATGATCCAACTCTTTATCCCCCCTCCATTGTCGTTGGCATCCTCGAGCACCTCGGGGAGCACTCTCTCTTGCACCCTCCAATTCACCACTTGTGCTCGAGTGGGCAGCGTCACCCCTTTGGTCTTTTTCGGCTTCCTGGAAGCCCCATCTGCCCCGGCCAGCGCATCCTTCAATTTCGTCAGGAAATCCTCTTCCTCGGACTCCTCCTCCTCCTCCTCTTCTTTGCCCGCCTGCCCCTGCTTGCCAATAATAGCCGCCAGCTCCAAGAGCTGCTCCCTCACATCCCCCGCGGCCTTTCCCTTGCTCGGGGCTGGGCTTCCGACTTTTTTCGTCCCCTTTTTCGCCCCTTTCGTGGGCCGGCGTGGTGGCTGCATCTCCTCTTCGTCCGAGTCCGCCAAGTCCCGGGCGCTTTGGAGGGCTGCCACTAGCGCTTCGTTTGGGTCCGCTGCTGCCAGAATTTCAGGCCCGTCCACGTGGTCGACCAGCAGTCCAACGACGGACTCCAGCTGGGCCGCAGACCACCGGCTGACAGTAGTTACCCAGTCGGTCCCGAGGACCGCCTCAAAGGCAGCGCACACTTCAGGCAGGCCCGAGCAAGTGGAGAGCTCCTGATGGAGCCTTTTCTTCTGCGTCGGCCAGCCTAGTCGGCCCTTTCCCGTCTGTTTAGTAGCTGTCGGCACCTCGGGATTAGCTTTCGGTAATTGCTTCCCAGCACCTGTCGAACCTGGCTTCCGCCCGGGCTTCGGCATCCCAGCCGCTTTGCAGAAAGGAATTCTGGGCGTCAGCTACGCTGCCCCTGACCCCTGTCGCCGCCTTCGTTAAAACAAAAGAGACCGCCATGAGCTAGGTGAGCAAGCTTTTATCGTGTTTCAAGGCCAACGGCTCTCTACCAACGGCCAGATCCGGCAACGGCCTCTAAACAGTTTTAGCCGTCAAGTTTTACTTCAGATATTGCCTGTTGCAAACCCGTCCGCAATCACAGATCTGCTAGGAGAACCTAGACGCAAAAATCCGTCGTCAAGGTACTCAGCACACCGTCAAGGTATGGGCCGCAACAATTAGGCCATATCTTCCGTAATACTCGTACACTAGAAGCCTAATCAACCTTATTACGATCACATCACCCAGCTCTATTTCACCTAGCATCAGCGGCTCCCCTTCCGTATCACTATAAAGAAACTATGTTCAGAGAACCCCGATTGAGCAATACTACTTTTTACATACAGACCGAAATTCCAGCGGGGCGGGGGATCACAGCAAATGACTACAACTTGACCACCCCTTTCTCTTCTCTGAACGCTGCTACCTCCACCGGCAACCCGAACAACGGACAGTACCACGTGTACAGGCTGGCTCGCAAGGCGTACAACGGCATCTCGACGACCAACGCGAGTGACCTTTTCCAGTTCTGGTACGACGGTGTGGAGATTCCATTGACCACTCCCACTTGGACTTATAACACGAATAGCATGATTGCCAATAGCCAGATCAAGGCGGCCAATGCCTACCTCCGGCTTGGGAGAATTGCGAGATTCTCCCAATCCCAGTCAATTTCGGTGGACTACATCAAGTTCAAGAACGACATCGCCGTCCCGACCTCGACCACCACCACCACCAGCTCCTACAACGGGATGTACAAACTGTACGTGGACGGGCAGGCGATCGCGATCCCCGCCGCCCCGCCGGAACTGGGCAACGTGTCCATCGCCACAAAGACGCTCACCATGGGGGCGTACAACTACCCCTCCAGGGACTCGACCTGGGACAACATCCGCTTCCTGAACCGGCCCGTCACCGCGCTGGAGATCCAGAAGCTCAGTGATGCCGCGCCCGTGTTCCCGCAGTACTACCGCATGTCCGACGCCGCCTTTCCGGACGCCAACGAGACGTTCGCCATCTCCGTGGACTACACGCCGCCGATGGACACACCGCCGAGCGGGCAGAAGATGGCCGGGGTCATATTCAACTACGGCGGTCAGAGCGCGGAGACCCAGGTGCAGCCGTACATCCGCCTGCGTCATGACAGCTTGTATCGCGTCACGTTGGAGGTCTTCGACGGGACCACCACGGCGAGCTTCCTGTACCCCTCCAGCTTCGATTACGGCCCACACAACTTTATCTTGGAGCGTGCGCACGACGCGGGTGAGTGGCGGCTGTTTGTAGATGGGACAGAGTGGCTGAGCTCAGGGGCGACGGGCAGCCGGGTCTCGTTTTCCACCGTGCACGATGCAAGCATGCCCTCTCCCCCCACACTAGCGCTTGGCTGGGTTGTGTCCGCCGATTCGGTACAGAACGCCGTCTGGGACAACGCAAGGGTTTTCAACAGCCTCCTTTCCAATTCCGTCATCAACGAGCTGGGAGACAGGGTCTACGTTCAGCCAGATGGACCAATGAAGCCATGGCTGTATCCGGGTGGGGACCCGCCAGGTGCGGCGTCGGAGATCGAGCAGGCAGTCGTGGTGTCCACCGCCATCACCTTCCCGACCGCCGCGGAACCTTCGGTGATCGAGGGCATCAACCTGCCAACCTTTTTCGGGGACGCGCAGCCCGAAAAGGGGGGGTTCCCCTCCGGCAACGGCGCGGACACACTGGCGAGCGACAGCCTCGCACTGGTCGGCGGCGGGACCGTGCTTGTCTCCGCGGCGAACAACAACGTGGGCAGCGTGCACAAGACGGGGGTCACGCACGCGGGCGGTTTCAGGGAGCTCGTGGAGGTTGACGTCGGCACCAACCTGGGCAAGGCTCTGTTTGCGTACCTGGACAACGCGAACACATCCAACAGCGTGTACAGCCTCTTGCTTAACTCCACCAACAGCGGGGGGGTTGACGTGCGGAACGGGTACTACACTTCCTCAGGGGGGTTCCAGACGGCCACGGTCACTTCCCTCAACGATACGGGCGGGCGGCTGACCTCGATGTCCCGCCTGTGGCTGGCGAGCACGCGCGACATCTTCGGCCATTGGAGGGCGTACGTGAGCGCCGGCGCCAAGAAGCCCGACCGGCTGTCCGAGATGACTCCTGTGTCGTGGGCGGTTCCAGCAGAGGTGGGGCAGATCCATACGGTGAGGCTGGCGTTCGCGCTGAACGATGCTGACTCCGGGTACGGCCGCGACTCCGCTCGCAATTGGGGGCACGTCAACGGCTCGTACAAGTGGGACAAGGCGGGCGACCACGCGTACAAGAACACGCAGGAGAGCGCGAACAGCGCGGCCGCCGAGGGGGTGAACGTGTCCTACTCGGCTGACCTGCTGACGGCAAACAAGCTGGCGACGGGCACAGGGGCGGAGGTGTTCTGGCGGGACTTCCTTCCCATCGGCAAGTGGTACTTCGAGTTTGATGTGAAGTCGCAAGGGGCCAAGGTGACGCTGGGGGTGCAAAGGTTCGAAGCTTCTGCGGTGCCTGTGCAGCCCGTGGCTCCCCTCGCCAAGTACACGTTTGACTCCAACAATTGCGCCGACTCCTCTGGCAACGGCCTGCATGGAACTCTTTTGTCGGGCTCGATTACGAGTACGACGAAGAAGTTCGGGGCCTACTCATACTCAAACAGCGCGACGGGAGGCATCAACATCGACCACCCTGCAATCAAGACAGCGCTGGGGGGGACTTCACGTTCGCCTGCTGGTTCAGGACCTCCAGCCCAGGGACTCCGAATCAGCTGATTTACGGCGAGCAGGTCACAAACCTGTACGTATTCCAGAACTGCTTCTACTACTTCGGCCAGACGACCATGAACAACACACTGTACAACGGGCTCATCCTGCTTGACCGAGGCAGCGACGCCGCAAACGGGAACGGCATCTACTACCCGTGGACCCCGGTGGCCAACCAGTGGTACCATATCGCGGTCACAAGGGCGGGTGAGAAAGTCACGTTGTATGTGAACGGCACGCAGGTCGCCCAGAAGACGCCGACAGCTCCTCACATCACGGCCGTCACGACCACTTTCAAGCTGGCACACCGCCACACCACAGGGACGAACTATTTGCGAGGGGGGCTGGACGAGGTGTACTTCTTCAACTCCGCCCTGCCCGCCGCGACGGTGGCGAAACTGTACACGAACTCCGCCACGCTTGTGGACGCGCCGGTGCTGCACCGGTTTGAGAGCGCACACACCGACGCAGCCAGCGGGACGTACGGGGTGGCCTTGAACACGGTCGATGGCGCCGGAAAGGTGTGGTTTCGCACCCCGACCGGGGCGTGGCTTGGCGGAGGCAACCCCGAGACGGGCGCCGGAGGGGCGGCGCTCAACGGAACGCCCGAGACGCAGTGGTGGCTGTACGCCCGCCTGCCGGACGCCTCAGGGGCTTCCGTGACCACTCGCACACTGCCAGCACGCGCCGAGCAGTCGCCCATCACGCACCTCATGCCAAACGGGTTCAAGTGGTACACCTATTCGGACAACCTTCCGGAGCGGCGCGCCACGTTTGGATTCGTCCACCCCACACTTACCCAGGCCAGCGGCTCCTCCAGTATTCTGAGCTTCCTGTCCCTTACCCATTACAATTCGTTCAAGTGGCCCGCCGGAGCGGCTGTACAATTTTTCCCAGTGAGCGCGCTGCCAAGTGTACTTGTGGGCAAATTTTTAGGTGCCCCGTCACTTCGAGGTACTAAAAATTAGGCTACGGTACGAATTCAGCGAATTTCAGCGAATTTTCAGTCGAACCAAAGGAAGTGACGCCAACTACCAAAAAGTTTCCGTTACGAATTTTCAGCCCAACACTCGCGCAAAATGAAGTGACGGCAACTACCAAAAAGTTTCCGTTACGAATTTTCACTCCCACACGTTTGCACAAGAGGAAGTGACGGCAACTACCAAAAAGTTTCCGTTACGAATTTTCAGTCCCACACTTCGCGCAAATTTTAGTAGGGCTGCACGCAAGCTACCTTTCAAAATTTTGCGCTAGTATGGAACGCATTTCATTCGTCTGGAGGAACGCTGCCCGCCAACTACCCCCGTTCAGAAAGTTCCGCCGAAATTTACCCGAGATTTGGAAATCTGAACGTCCGCGCAAATTTTAGTAGGGCTGCACGCAAGCTACCTTTCAAAATTTTGCGCAAGTATGGAACGCAATTCATTCGTCCGGAGGAATGCTGCTCGTCAACTGCCCCCGTTCAGAAAGTTGCGCCGAACTTTACTTGAGATTTGGAAATCTGAACGTGCGGTTGGAGTTTCGCGGGGAAACCCAAGTTCCCAAGTAATTCACCAATGACGCGCTTCGAACACTTGTCCGCTAAAACCTAAGCAGCCGCTCCGGCTGGCCACTTAAACGAAACTTGATGGCCGGCGAGTCGGCATGGAGTGCGGAGTCGGACGCGTACCTCACCAAGAATGGCGCGTTCACCAGCGTGACGGCGGCTTCTGCTGCGACCGTCTCCACTGCCCAGAAAACGGCCCTTTTTACAGACCTGGTGTTTGACTCCGCCTTCAGCGTGCTGTGGCTGTGGCGCGGCGTGGACGGATCCTCTCTGTACTCGGCCTCGCACGCGGTGAGCTTTGTGGTCGACTCCCCGTCGCTTCCCGTAGATTCCTCGCTGAACACGGCGTTGGACGCGGGGACCAAGGGGTGGTACCAAAACACGCACGCGACTTTGGTGCAGCGGCAGGCAGTGATGTTTGTTGCCCCAGGGGGGACAAACTACAGCATTCAATACGCCGGGACCGCGCGCGGCAACGTGGCGGGGACGCTGGCAAGCCTCCAATCCGCGGGGGCGCCTTTAGACGTGCTGTGGGTGGCATTCACAAGGGACGCGAGCGGGGTAATGAACACGTACTTCTCCGGGTCGACCACGATGCCGACCAAGACGTCGCAGATGACCCCCGGGTCAGTCGCGATGAGCGGGTACCAAGCCCCGGGCGCAATCACGTCTAGGCTTAGGATCGTCCTTAATGGGTTCAACACCGGAGCCACCCTAAACTTCCAAGGTCCCATCAAGAACGAGTAATAATATCATTCATACAAGTAATATACCATGTCCAAATTAGCTGCCTCCAACTGGACCAAATTGAGCTCAGCCGTCAAACTCGGCAATATAAAACCCTCCTCTGCCAGCGGGGGCGCGGGGAAGAGCCAGGTGAGCGGCGCGGGGAAGAGCGATGATGTTGCGAACACGGCTGCGAAATCCAGCAAACCGGTGGCTGCTCTTAAATTTGTGGGCCTCAACGTCGCGGCTGGAGGGCTGATGGCCGCAGGTTCGGCGCTTGTTGCTAGAATCTTTGGGGGGGGCGACAGCAGGTCAGGAGGAGGAACCGTTGCGACTAGGGACGAGCAATACGGGGGGAGCTCCATCAGCAGCAGTGGCAGTGACGGAGGCGGAGGCATAGGCGGAGGGGGAGGCGGGGGGGATGGAATGTCTATCTTTGGTAAGCTCCTCTTGGTTATGTTTTTGGTTGCCAGCGGATGGCTGGTCTACCGACTGTTCAGGGGCAAGTCCAACGGGGAGGAGGCGGTGCGTTTAGACGTCTCCCCGCTCGCTCGTATGCCGTCTTTCGGCTCCATGCCCCCGAGCTTTAGAAGCGCTTTTTCAATGGCTACACCTTTTCTAAGGCGTCCTGTACCTATGATGCCCCCTATGCCTATGATGGGCCCTGTGATGGTTCAGACACCTTGGTGATAAAGGGCGTTTGCTCCTTTGACACGACCTTTGTTCGTTTTAAAAAATGATTGCGATTGATAACAATGGCGATAGCCGCGCTTGCTTCATTGGCACGCGTTGGAACTAAAGTAGCCTCTGTGGCCTCAAAGGCGGCAAGGGCTGCAAAGGCGGCAAGGGCTGCAAAGGCCACAAAAGCCGGGGCTAAAGCAGGCAAGTTTGTCGGCACCAACGTGGCATCAGGCGGGCTGATGGCGGTGGGCGGTTTAGCTGTAAACAAGATGTTTAGGAGCGGAGACGATAGCCCGGATACCGCGCTCGAATACAGCGACGGGATCCCCGGGGGGAGCGAAGCGGTCTACAACAACCCTGGGGCGGCTCCTAGGCCTATGCAGGACAATGTAGAAGACCTCGGGGTCCGCTTGTCCATTATTGGCCGGCTCATGATCGCAATGTTCCTTGTGGTCGTTGGCTTGCTTGTGTATTACCTTTTCCGGAGTCGGGCACGACCCGAAGCAGCGACAATACAGGTGGACATGTCTCAAGTCCGTCCCTTCCCTGCGCGTGTCATGTCTGCTCCTTCCATGAGATACTAACGGACAGGGCAGGCGCCGCCGGGGCACTCGGACTCCATGATGCACCCGTCGTCCTCGGTGTGCAGGACGGCGGAGTAGTCGACGGGCTTGAGGGTCTTCACGTACTTTAGGAACGCGGCTTCGGTGACAACCTCCTGCGGCAGGTAGCTGTAGCCCAGGTCCGCAGCGCTTTTCGTAGGGTCCGCCCGCAAGAGAAAAGAGACGCCGACATAGCTGTCCCAGTTGCTCATGAGCCAGTCGATGATAGCAGGGATCTCGCTCGGGTCGTAGGACACCGTGCACGACACGTTCTGCTCGCAGTAGTTGTCCATCAGCCTCTTGTATCTCTCCAGCTGGTCCAGCGCCGTCTCCGCGTTCACCTCCACCTCCTCCACGGTGCCGTCCTTGCGCGTGACGACGGTCTTTGTGAAGGGCACGGACGCGAAAGAGACCGGAAAGGTCACGAGCACGGACTCGGCCTCAAACGGCTTGTCCATCACCTTGTAGTTGGCGGCCTCGAACCTCTTTACCAGCGGGTCGTGGCGGGAGTAGGTAACGTTGTTGAAGATGTACTTCCCCAGGGGCATGTGCACGCCCTCGGGGACCTCGCCCCACTCCATCGTCCCCATGATCTTGGAGAGAGTGCCACTAGGCTTTACGCAGGTCACGTTCTTGGGCAAGGGCTGGGCCAGCGAGCGGGCCATTTCGTAGGCGGAGGACACGGCCACGTTCTTCATGCGCCGGAAGTCGTACGGGTGCAGGTCTGGTCGCGAGACGATGCCCGTGAGACCGACGCCGCACAGACGCAAGAACTGATTGTTAAGGTGCCATGCTTCCTGAAGAATCTCGTCCCTGAGGTCGACAAGCGTCTGTCGGTAGTTCATGCGGCTGGCCAAGACGAGCGCGCGCTCCAGGCCCGCCTTGTTGCCGGCCTTGAAGGCTGCAAGGTTGACCTCGGTGAGGTTGCAGAAGGACTTGTTGCCGAGGAGGATCTCACTGCGATTAAAAACAAGGACAACAAACGGGCACAACAAATCTAACTTTTTTGTATAAATAAAGATGTCTAAATGCAAAGGGACGACGAAAAAGGGGAAGCGCTGCCGAGCTCGGCGAGTCCTGGGCAGCAAGTACTGCGGTCACCACATAGGGCTCCACCTCTCTGAGGACAAAATCAAGGATTTGACAAGAGAGCACAGGAAGCGTCAGATGGATGAACAGGGTAACGCAAACGCCTCGCGCTCAATCAAACAGTTCCAGGGCATGGCGGACGACTACCACTTCTGGAATGTGCAAGACTCCATCGCAGCGACGGGGGGGTGGCAACGTGCGGGGGAACTACAGAGTCGCTTCCACAACACAAGGCACAAACTTAACGATCTCAGAAAGGGCATTGATGCGGAGGTCAAACGCGATATAAAAAGGATGGAAGACGTATACAAAATGCGAGCCAATAAAGGCTGGTTGTATGAGATAAATCCCCCAAGGGTTAGAGGGCACTCCTTCAAGACGGTAGAGGACGTCGTTAATCTCGATTATCCCGAATATGTCCGCGAGGTAGACAATTATCACGGGTTGCGCGGGAGAAGTACCGACTTTGCTAGCAGAGTGGGCGATGACGGGAGATTGATGCCTGTGGGCCGCGGCTGAGATATGAAGGGAGGCGATCCGACTATGGTCATAGGGTGCTTATCAATGCGCAATACTTGCCAACAGGGGTTGACGCCTCTGCACCAGGGCGCGCGAGTGGTGGCGACGGCGAGGTTGAAGAGGCCGGGCTCCGAGCCGCCAGAGTCAAGCATGATGGCGAAGAGCTCCTCCATCTCCCTCCTGGTCGGCCGCTTCCGGAAAATGAGGCTGTTGTTGGACTGCTGGCGGTGCGCGTTGGCCACCCACCACTCCTTCTTGGCAGACGCGAACTCGCGCCACTCCGTGTCCCCGTACTCGAAGAGCGCGATCTCCGCCGACCGGCGACTGCTCAACATCGTTCCCAGGTGGTTCACGATATCCAGGATGTCCATCTTCGTGAGCAGTTGGTCCGCTCGCGTCGACAGGATCCTGGCGATAGCCACCAGCGCCTTAGATATGCTGTTATCGCCCGAACTCTGCAGGGGGTGCAGGGGTGCGGAGGCCGCGTTTGGCAGGTGTTAATAATATACTGCCTATGTCTCGCAACACAGATGAAATTATTTAAAGACCGCGCCACCCCCCACTGACAACATCAAGAAGGGAAACAGATACGTACTAGGTAGCCATAACCTCGAAGACGCATGCCCGGCGGCCTGATCTCGCTGAAGTCGAGCACGAGGTGGTCAGCCGGGAGTTTGCCTGCCAGCAGTTTGCCAACAGCCTTGGCCCATGCGACGGCGGAGTCTCCCACGCTAATCCTCCAGGTCCTGGAGGATGGATCCCATGATTCCTGGTTTGACTCCCTCCCCCCTCCCACGGTCCTGGTCGAGCGGATCACGGAGATGTCGGGGATGGCCTTCGCAAAACCGTTGAGCGTTCCGGTCACGGGCTTGAACCCCACGCCACACCCCTGCAGCAGCAGCCAGAGCACGTCCACCACGTCGTACACGGTCTCCACCTCTGTGAAGCTGCAGTTGAACATGCACGACTCGCGTCTCCTGCTCAGCTCCGTGCCCCCAAGGAACAGCGTGCGGCCCGCAGGTGCGATCCACCTGTTCCTTATGTGCTGGCGCAGCTCCTCCAACTCCTCGGATTCAGCCCTGTCCAGGTTATCCTCCTTGGCGCGGATCCACAGCCAGCGCTGGTGCGCAATCACCCGATCAACAACCTGGTCCCAGGTCTCGAGCTGAGAAGCTACGACCAGCTTGCCATCGACGAGGGATACGTCCACAGGGCGGTGGTAGGTCCTGAGCGCGATGGCCATTGCCCTGTCTGTCGGCCTGGTCACAGGGGCGGCAGGGTCCATCGCGCATACATAAGGCGCTCATTTTCTTCACGGGGTGAACGCGGCCCGGTAGGCAAACGGGAATCTTTTTTTCTGCGGGGCATAGTATACGCTGACTATGGTGCTCATCACAATCGGACCTTTTGGCGCAATGATCGTGGCCGGTTTCATTCTCTTCCACACAGCCACCGCCGTGAGCTATATGCGGCGTGTGGACGGCTACAAGTGTAAAGAGGACGACTGGAGGTGCATCTGGATGAAGTGGAACATGTTGTGGCTAGGCTTGATGGCCGCGTCATACATGTTGTATCGATCATACGTTGACATGGGCAGCGCAGTGGGGACTCGAGGGATTTTGGTTTCTTAAGTATTTTTAATTAATATCAGTTTGGTTACAACACAGCATGGATCTTCCGCAGACCCTTTTGATCTTGATCCTCTTGTCCACCCTTATATTGTTCCTTGCTTCAAAGATGCGCTCGGCCGTGTCCTCCGGCTTGGCCGCAGCGTGGTGTGCCGTGACCTTGCGATCGAACGATCGCGCGCGTCAATCCCGTGCAAAGTCTCGGATCGATGGGGCACTGGGCACCGTAGCGTTGGCGCTCGGAGGGGTGGCCGCCGCTTTGGGGGTGAGCCGTCTCTTCCGCTCCGGCCAGGGAAAGACTGTCGTGGTCTTGGAGGGTTCGCGAAACGCTAAACCGTCAACAAACGCGGGCGAGAGGGTCAGGAGAGGGGGGGCGTTGAGGACGATGTTGAGGTGGCGTTGATTTTCGATTTACTTCTTTCAATAAATCGTTTATTTACCCCTTCTAGGATGAGACTGACACACAGAAGAAATGCCTTGTACGCAGCCATCCACAACAGGATGGTCCTTATAAGAACATGGACACTCTCAAAACGGCTCTCTATCACCTGTTCGCAATGATGCGGGCTGACTCGCCAGATTTCCGAGGAGGTCGTCGTCATCTCTGCACAGATATCGTGTTTGTCCATGTTCTGCCAGAAGCCCAGAGAGCCGAAGAGGTGCGGGCCCCTCATGAACAGGTCCTTCAACGGGCGTTTTATGACCGCTTCGTATATGAAGGCCATGCTGCTCTCTATTAGGATAGACCATATTTTAAGCGCGCCCTCGTTCAGTCAAAGCGGACGATGAAACGGCGTTGAACTCTCTTGACCTGTGGGCGCAGGATCACGGCCAGGTCCGAGGCCTTGCACCGATTACGGCACTTAACGATCTTGCCGTCGCGCACGTGAAGAGTGGGCGTCTTGCACTTAGGCAGGTCGGCCCTGATGTCCTCATGGTGAGATTTCGCATACTCCACGATGCCATTAAGGATGGCCCAGCGAAAGAAGTTCATCTGCCCTGGGGTTGTGACAATTTCACGCCCACCGTCCGCGCTGACCAGCTTGGTCTTGGTCCTTCTCGCAAAGGGGTCAAACATGCGTTTGGAGTAGACGTCCGTCTGCTCTCTGTACGCCATGTACAGGTTGAACGGGATGGACGAGCCTTCGAGGTTGTACTCTACTTTGTGCGTCTTGGCGTAGTTGGTTACGAGCCACTCGATGACGCGAAGGGAGACACCGGACGACCTCTTTTTTCCCTCCGGACAGGCGAACTCGTACAACGTGTTGAAGTTCGCTTCGTTCTTGTAGAAACGCTGCAGAGATCTCTCCAGGAGGTCCATGTCGTCCGGTCGATTCCGCGCCCTTTCCTGTGATGAAGAAAGAAGTTGCTAGCTGTCCGAAGTGTCTCCGGACGCGAGGATGGCTGTATTGATTACGTCAAGCATCACCAGTACACACTTGGGGGTGTACTCTTATTGTGCGCCTTCGGTGACGGAATTGGGGTGGGCAGCCTGGCGCGGGGGGGCTCCAATACATGCGCTGCCTCCCACCGGGATCGCAGGATTGATTGGGCGCTCAGTTGGAAGGAACAGGAATGATCCACACGGTTGACGCCGTGCCCCCAAATGGGCTGACAGACAGACACAATCCCATCATATTCAATAGATACAGAAAAATCGCATACCGTATATGTATGAGATGCCACTCAATGTGTCCAGACTGGCCCGGCAAGGAGGTATGCCGTCAAGAACGCAAGTGTTGCCCCAAGAAGCGATCCCGAGGCCTTCCCCTGAGGTCCCGGTTCTTGTTCTAGGCCCTCTGCGAGCTCCTCTGCAGCCTCGGTACGCCCGGGAGGAAGGTAATGACGACGACGGCGTCCTTGTGCCGCGAAGTAGGAGGCGAAGAAGCGCCAACCCACGGCGGCGCCCCGCTCGGCACAGGGACGATCAGCAAGATCCGGTTCAGGTAGATGCGTTCCAACCCATCACGGAGGCACCTCACGAAGAAGAACACGAGCCCCGACATACAGGCCTCCCAGAGGGGGTTCTACGCCTTGTCCAAACAACCCCGATTCAAAGACTCATAGATGATCTAGTAGCAGGTGAAGAAAACGCGGCGTTCCGACGTCAACTTCAACTCGCTGCAGACCTGATGAGGGACCTTCCTGAATTGACTAGACAGCAGGCTAGAGCGGGGGCAGGGGGGGCAGGAGGCTCGCGAGACACTCTCCAGGTCCTGACATATGACGAAATACCGGAGGCGATACCCGAACACACCCGGCGAGCTTTCCTTGATCCCAACGTGCAGAGAGTGTTTCAAATTCAAGCGGCCATCGAGGAATTCAACGCAAACGTGGCCGAGGAGCAGGATGTGCAAACTCGCATTAATGCACTCCCGGTGACAGCACAGACGAAAGGAGATATCAGGAGAGGTAAAGCAAAGATCAACAGATTGAGGAGCATTCGGGAAGGGATCATAAGGAATCTGCACGAGCTGCTTGGCAGGGCGCAAATGGCGCGATGGGAGCAGCGACTGGAAAATATCGACATTCAAATGGAACAGGCCGTCCGTGAATACGAGCGTTTCTTAAACAGAGGCCTCGAAGAGGCTGCTGCGGCGTACTTGCATGCTTTCGAAAGACTCAAAAGGGATCACCGGAAAATGAAGAAAGCCTATGACAAGTGGTTGAAAGGTCCAGCCCAGCGTCCAAATGTGCCGCTTTTTCCCAACCGCTTATTGGGCAGCGGATTGAGATTTGTTAGACGCCCCGGCAGTGCCCCCCCGCGTCACCCACCCCGTCAGCAGAGCTGACCCCCCCCAAGAAGAACCGACAGTGCTGCCAGACCTGCTGCCTGACATTCTTTGGGGCTCAGCCAAAAGGGCGGGTGTCAACGCCCGAAAACGCGGGAGACGCCTGATGCTCATCGATCCGGCCGAGGAGGAGAGGAGGGAGGAGGAGAGGGAGAGGACAAGGAGAGAGGAGAAGGAGAAAAGGGAAAAGGAGGAGAGGGAACGGAATGCGAAGGACAAGAAGGGGAAAGGAAAAGCAATAGAGTACGTGGTGATTGATTCCGATTCCGATTCTGATCAACCACCACGACATCCAGGCGCATTAAGAATAACCGGTTAACCTCTTATCTCCGCCAGCTCGCGAACCGCCTCCTCCACAACCTGCTTGTAGAGCGGGTGGTCTTTATCATCAAAAGAGTAATAGAGGCGCCACAGCTCTTCTGCCTTTTGCTCAAGCCGGCCTGCTGATTGGGCGCGGGCGACCTCGGCAGCCATTTCCACGGTTTCCGTGATGGCAGAGTCGAACAAATCGCAGGGCGGGATTTTGCCATTTTCGTACTTGGTCTTGATGACCCTCCCGATGAATGCGACGGTGGCCATGGGTCCTTAATGGAGGATGACAAAATAGTGCTCGGTGGACCACAGTAAAAAATATGTCGACTTCTTGAGAGGAAATGCCAAAGAGAAAAGGAAAAAGTCGTATGACTGAGTGGGAAGAGACAAATTTCCCGCTCCCTACCCGCGTTCTCATTGACCCTATTAGCGGGCGGTCTTTCCCATTGAAAGTGAACGTCGAAATGGACGAAAGTAGTTGCAAGGTATTTATCTGGATCCCCGATGGCTACGAAGATGTGTCCAGATTGGCTAATTACCTGATGAACCGGGAGATACCAATCGGGGACCTCGCATATGCGGAAGTCGCACTAGATCAGAGGAGCCCCGGCGACCTCTTTGTCCCGTACTTCTACGTGCGCGCCAAAGAGTACCCCAACTGGTCGGAAAAATACGAGAGGGACGCATTTAGTACGGTGGGAAGGAGAATGCTCTGTCACGCGCTCCAGCTAATGAGGGACAAGCTTCCGGACCCGGAGACAGCCAATATTAACCTCGAGGCCAGTGGAGGAGAGTGTCACGACATAGACAACACCGAGTACGTGACGTGGAGCATGGAGAAGTGCAAGACATACTTACAAAAGTTCACAAAGTCCTAGAGAATCTTTATGGGCATTGTCGACCCTGATGACCCGCACCCTCCGGAGGAAAAACTGAAGACACTTAAGGAGTTTCAAAATGCCGTTTGCGTGTTCAAGGCCAACGAGAAGTTGGTGGGACACTACAAGGAGTTTGGTTTTCACGTGGTGGACGCGAGCGAAGGAAATGGCGTGCAAATGCGCGGAAAATACACGGACGTGGTCAACAGATGCAAAGATTGGGCCAGGGGCGGGTACAAGGTCGTCACCAAGAGCGATCAACGGGTTATAGACAAAGCCATCGCTGGAGCCCTTGGTGGAAGTGGCAGTGGAGAGGACCCAGCGAAGAAGAGGAAGAGGAAGAGGCGGCCCCCTCCTCTGGTAGGCGGCAGCGGGCCTGTGTTTGTCTCGATTTCCAGCTCCAGCTCTGGCTCGAGCGGTAAAGCGCGACGAGCAACACCTCCAACACGAGCACCACCACAGCCACTACCACAAACACGAGCACCACAAACGCCTCGACCACAGCCAATCATCATTTCCGATTCGGATGACGACGAGGTCTCGTCCTACAGGAGACCGCACACCACTGGATCGAGGCGAATAAGGCGCGTTTGAGGGCGCAAAAATATCGACCGCACCTTGTACCGACAGATGGATGGGCACTTCACCGTGGACGGACCATTCGCTCGCTCACGCCCCACGATGATTCGAAGGGCATCCGTGCGGGAGCAGAACGACGTTTTGAAGGCTGTCTCCGCTGTCTGCCAATCAAACGACCTGCCCCGGCCCGCGCTCCATGGCGTGGGCGCTGCGGACGTTTTGAGTCAGGAAATTGGCCCTGACGACTACTGGGTGTGCGAATTCATGCCAGGTGTTCACTGTATGCTGGCCCTCGTGCGCGTCCGCGGCGGCCGCACCGTTTGCGCCATAGTGCATTGGGATAAGTCCGTCCACATCCTGCGCATGCCTCCGTTCAAGGTGCGGTTGTTTCGTGGTACGGTCCTGCAAGGAGTTCTGGCCCGCGACGGATGCAAGACTGCGTTTGTGGCGCACGACTGCCTGGCATTTGCAAGGAAGACTCAGATACCTCTCCCCTTCCACCAGCGCATGGAGAGGGCTCGTGATGTGGTGGGCATGAACTTTCCTTCCCACTCTTCGCCCTACGAAAATGTGTTCATCCGTTGTGTCGGTTACTTGCCAAAACATGCACGAAAAGAGGTACACGGCCCAAATGTTCTCTTTATTCCCAACTCAGCACCAATAACAAACAGATACAGACATGGAGCGGTTCCTATCGCACTACTGACCAAACCTAACCTGGTGACAGAGTTCGGCAGTCTGTGCACTCCTATCGGCGGCTATCATGCCGGCGCAACTTCAAATCAAACTTCGCCAGGGACGCCCACGCCGCCATTGATTGTACGCTCGGGGGCTTTCGCTCCGAGCCCGCCCCCGCCGGCGCCGTGGCCAAGGCCGAAGACAGCGCGGGGAACAAGACCGATCGAGATTCCTTTGGCATTTGCGTAGGCGCAGATCGAAACTGACCGCAGCTATCCCTGTCAAAGCAGCGCTGGCGAACGCCGTCGGCCGCCACGGTGAACCACACGTTGTTGCTTGCATGCTCTCGCTGGACGTTCAGGCACATCTTATAGTCGCACAAGACGGAGTACTGAGCGCCATTCTTGAAAACCTTGCGGATGACTGCGTCCGGCGCCATAGCCTTCACGGCATTCGAGACCGCGCGAAACGTGTCGGACTGCTCTGGGAAGCTGTCCTCGGCGCGCAACCCCAGACGCCGTGCGGCCTGCTCGGCCTCCTCCGACTTGAGCTTGTGCTTGGGCTTGCGCTTGCCCAGGTTGTCCTTCTCGCTTGATGTCACACAGGTTGCGGGGTCATACGAGGGCGGGGGGGTCACAACAACGCTGGGCAGGGGGTGGGACGCGTACCGCCGCACGGATGTCATCTGGAGGTACTTCATCGGCTCCTTGGCGGGGTCGCAAAACTCCTCCAACACCTCGCCGTCCGTTCCCACAATGCCCCAGGGCTCGTACACGCGATTGTCGAAAATTTTTCCGTGCTCACACCTCTTGCACTCCTTGCGCACCTTGCGCTTTGCCAGGCAGAAAGGGCAATCACACCACTTGGTGTCATTCCCCAGCTGCTGGCACGCGCCGTGGTCGCGCCTGAGCCTGGAGAACTCCTTGTTGCAGTCCCCGCAGGTCTCACTCTTCCAACTCCACAGGATGCGGATCCCATTGTCCATCAGTACCGTCTTGTCCACGACCGCGCTCCAGGGGTTGTCTGAGGGCCTCTCCCCCAGCTGCAAATGGAGCTTCTCCACAATCAATGAGCGCAGAAGCAGGGCAGCCTTTCCATCCACCGGCACCATCGGGAAGTGGACGTGGAATCCGGTTTTCACCGACCCGTCCTTTCTGACCTTGGGCGCCGCCCGGCAGACCACCATATCGTGATCCACCCCGGGAGGCAGGGCCTCCGCAAGCACCTGCTGGATGAGAGGCAGCCACGTGCTGGTGACCACGGCCGCCATGTCGCCCTTGTCAACGCAGTCCAGGTCTAGAAAGAATGGGAAGACTCCATCTCGCGGCTTCTGCTCGACGATGACGTTCATCGTCGGGGGGGACTTCTGAACGTCCTTTCCAACCGCTGCGTACAGGTCGTACAGGTCTTCATCATCCGGGAGATTGACTCGTCCCCCGCGAAAACCGTCCAGAAGGAGATGCGTGCACTCGTCATCCTTGTCCACAAAAAACGAGTTCTTCACCATCCAGGCAGTTGCCTCAGAGTAGGGGGGGGGCTGCCACTTGACTGGGGGAGACTGGGCGATTCTGTCCTGCTCCATATTCACCAAAGATTCCGGAGTGTCCTCTATTGTCTTCATTGATATGGATCCAGCCCTGTCGAAAGGGGATGGCGAGCGTGACTAAGGCCCACAAGGATGCGCACAGGGTCACGGACAGAAACAGGGATGGTTCCATAATGAGGCGCGAGATAATCCTGCAGCGTTGGTGGCGCGTCTCCGACGCCGTTAATATCACCATAAAAGCCAGAAAGATGAGCGGTGAGATTCAATCCCACCTAACCGAAATCAAGACACATTCCACACATTCCAACGATATCTATACCGCCAATGCGCATTCCAACAATGTCACGCCGGCCACGTCGCCCAAGTACGACATGAACAAACGCACGATGAACCTGGAGAACGCGCACGAGGTGGGAATATACAAGTACGTCATACGGGACAAGGATACCAGCTCGGAGTGGACACGCGACCTCGAGGAGCTGTTATACGGATGGGGTCAGAAGGGCGTGGGATTTCGACACATGCACGACATGGCTTGCAGGTACTACCGCGCGTGGTCACAGGCCCTAGGCGTCCCCGCCGTGTTGCTGTCGGCCGCAGCGGGAACCGCGTCTTTATCTAAAGCCTCCCTTGGGCAGTACGGAGAGGCGGCCGCCATAGTGATAGGCGTGGTGAGCATGCTGCGTCCGCGCTGACTGGGGTGCAGAATTTCATGCAGTTTACCAGACGGTCCGAGCAGCACAAGAACATGTCCAACCGCTTCGGGGCTTTTTTCAGGGAGATTGATTGCGAGTTGTCCAAGCCCCGTTCTCACCGGCAAAACGCGTACGAGTTCATCCAGGTCTGCCGTTGACATTGGACAATCTTTTTGCGCAAGGACCCGACGTTCCTATGTTCATCGTCAACAGGCACAGGCGTGGTGTCAGGGACATGGGGGATGGCGATCGAGTGACGGTGGATGTAAGAAGGGATCGCGAGGCCCGCGCAATAGTGCGAATCATGGAGGCGCAAAACAGATAAATTCTTTGGTATTACTACGGATCACTCAATGACACGACTGGCCGCGTCCCTTGGCGTGTTTTTCCTCTCTTCCTATATGCTCCTGAGGCTCAAACCCCAGTGCATGTTTGAGGCCGATGGTCGGCCCATGAAGTTTGGAGTTGGCGCGCGGCAGACGCTGACCCCGTTCTGGTTGGCGTCTCTGATCCTGGCCCTCTACATCCCCTCTACATTTGCCTCCAGGCCGCCAGGGCTCGTTTACAGGTTGTGATAAATTTTGTTGGCCCATGTTGATTCGTACCTCAACGAGCCCCCAACAAGCTCATGGCGAGTCACGAGTGCGATTGCGGGCTTCCCGTGACCGAGTGCGAGTGCCAGCCGCATCCCGAGCTTCCAGACCACCGCCAGTGCCAGTACAGGGAGGAGCTTCTAAATTTGTACTTGACCCTGAAGGAGCAGTGCGCCACATACGGGTACCCGCTTCTTCAAAACTTGTCCTATGCGTCTTTCGAGGATTTTGCGTTGGCGCACTCGTCATTTCGTTGATGGTGCTTCCGACGCAACGTTGTCACCACATGGGCACGCTCCGACGCCCTCCTCCGAATTCGAGGACAGCGGTTGAGGTTACCCCTTCTCTTTGGCGACTGGTGTGGCGTCCGACAAGGCGACACGGGACAGCTCCTGTAACCTTTTTCATCAACCGCCTTCGCCTGGATGTCGCTCAGTTGTTCCAGGACAGCTTGCTCGTCTTGGAATCTGTACACTCCCGCCTGAAGGTCGCTGATCACCCCAGAGCACAGCGATACCTTGTCTGATTGGGGCAAATGTTTAAGGGCGTTTACCAATTTTCGCATTTGAAATGGGGTTACAACATGACAAGCGTTCATGCGTATTATCATTGAATGAGATATGAAATACAAGGCCTAATAAAACAATCTCATCCATTGACTCTTTCATCCAGTGACTCTCTCCAGAAAAGGAAAAGGGGGGTCGATGGTGACCTCTACCATCTTCTTCCGCTTTCGCACGTGCTGTCCGTCCTCTTCGCACTCCTCTCCACACGAGGAGCTGCTGCAGAAAACACCTTTTTTCTTTAGGAATTCCAGACCGCCATTTTCCGTCGCCTCTACCCAGCTGTCCCTAAACTTTTGCATGAGGGGCAGCTTCTGGCGAAACCATTCCGGTCTCTCTTTATTTCAAGGATATCCATTTCCATGCCTCCCCATGTGGTGGCTGGACGGAATTGCACAAAGTGGCAAAGCTCCAGGTTGATGATTTCCATCAATACCTGGACTTGAGGGAGGTAGTATGACGGGATCTCGTGTTTGATCTCCCGTCGGAGGGGGCACTTGATTTCCACCAGCACGCCATCCGTGGTGATGCGATCCGGGCTCCCCCCAAGCCACGGGTGCAGAGGGTGGGGTATCAGTCCGAACTGAAGGCACTTCTTCCCCGTCTGGCGGGAATATTCCTCTGCGGCCACGTCCTCGTTCGCGGTCCCGTGCCGCGTGGCCGCGTTGCCCTGGAACACGTATTTGTCATCTCCCAGCTTTTTACGGAGAAGCTTGTCGACAGATTGATAAGGATTCGCCCCAATCGCGGCTGCCACGTCGGACGCGGTCAACATACGGTCGCGGATTGCAAACCACTCGGGCGAGTGCTGGGGTGCCGTTTTTATCTCTAACAACGCTTTCACAACAGGGTGAACATACTCCCCCCCCTGTCCGTCCCCGACCGTCTGTGATTGCGTGGGCTCCATTTTTCATGCTCCTTGCATATAACACATCTGCGGCATTTTTTTGAGCCCTCTCTAGACGCATTCATATATCCACCTTGCGACCCCGGGTCCATTGGGCATGCAGGAACACGAGAGCATGCAAAAGGGCGTCAGCGGCGTCATCCTTTTTGGGAAGCGCGTGAAAGAAGTTCATAAACACAGGGTACTTTTCTAGTATTTTTGTAACGTGCTCCACCGCAACCTTCTTGTTCCTGCGATAGGGATTCTGAACCGCGCACACAATCTCCGGGCCTGAGTACACACTCAGCTTCTTGAGCGCGGACGAAAATTCTATCCCCATAGGCTTCATCTCCTCTCCCACAACCGGGCGCAAGGCCAGATGCGTTTCAAAGAACACCTGCAAGGCGTGGCTCATCACCTTCATCTTGACGTTTGTCTTCGTCTGCCTCTCGATCACGACCTTGTCGGCGCACCCCAGCGTAGATATGCGCTTGAAAAGCTCCTTAGGGAGCTTCCGGCACGCGTCGTCCAGTGACTGCGCCTTCAGGTCGATCACTTCCCAGCCCAGGATCTCAAAAGGGAGGCCTCGAACGTATTCATTCCCTGGTCCTTCCGTCAACTTCACAATGCAGTACGCCAGGTTGGTGATTCCCACATCAAAGCTTAGCACAATCATCCCCAATTAATATTATTGCACTAATATAAAATGTATCCCGTTGAGAACGTGCCTGACAACATCAACATGTCCATTTCCCGGATGTACGGTGGAATATCCGCCACCCCCCCCCGCGTATCTGACGAGCGACTCGTTGGTTCCTTGTACCCGGTCCACGCGGAGATCTTTCGGCCAGAAAACATAAAGGCGATCCAGAGCGCGGTGTTCGCCTCCTGGGGGGTCTCTGTGCCCGACCAGGAGGTGGCGCAAATGATCCGACTTGTGTATAGTCTCCGCGCCGACGCGTCTCTGCTAGAGCGAAGAGCGGTCGAGAGCGGGGACCTGAGCCGTATCTGGGCTATTGTGGATTCCATAAACAGAGACGCGGCGAACCGGCTAGGGAAACTAAATAGCGTCTACTCCACCCTGGATGACTATGAACGATACGCCAGAATCTTCTTGGGTGACGAGCAGCCGGAGGGGGATGCCATACCTCATCCTTTCTACACTGTCAACCATCGCAAGAGGAACGTCGAGAGGTTAGACGGGTCTAACATCCTAGGGGACGAGGACAGGTACTACGACGCCTATGATGGTTGATTCGCTTACGTTCCCAAATAGAATTTCTTCAGCACATGAGAGACTATGGCGGGCAAGGGCAAGTTCTTGAACATGAGCATCGGATCCCCTGTTGTGCTGACGGAGGAGGAGCACAAGCAGTTTCAGGAGTCCGGTCAGATGCCAGCGTCCATGCAAGGGGGGGCTCAGACGCAGGAGGAACTGCCTGTATCAATTCACTCCAATGATGCCCCTGCCCCCCCTGCGCCGGACCGTAAAACACGGGAGGCGCGGCCCGATCCCGAACACCTGAAGGTGTCTGGGCAGAGCTACGCGGTGGTGAGCATGGTGGTCCCCCCCCAAAGCAACCACATGGCGCTCAAGATCAGAGGTGTCTTTGATACAACGGAAGCGGCTGGAGAACACGCCGAAGCGCTAATGAGCGACGACCCAAACTTTGACATCTTTGTGGTCAGCATGTACAACTGGCTGGTGTTGCCTCTACCCGACGACATCCGCGGCGAGATTCGGCACAAGTACACGGATGACCGCCTCAACAAAATCATGGACGGGTACCACTCGCAGAGGGAGAAGGTGAAGGCTTTCAACGCCAAACGCATTCAGGATGCCAAGGAGGCGGGGGAGCAAGGAGTACAGGGCGATGCGCAGGAGGATGTTGCGGTGGAGAATGAGGTGATCGTGGAGGAGGGTGCTTGATTAGCCGACGAGCATCCCCTCCGCAGCGCCAAGGCCAAGGGTCTCGCCCGGGATGGAGCGAGAGACCGGGACGCCGGTGTAGCTCGGCCGTGAGCTGCGACGCCAGACCAAATACGCCCCTACTGCGATGGCGACCACGGCAGCAATCATCAGCGGAGACCACGTGGGAGCGTCTTCTCTCTTCTGACGGTTTGCATCGTTTTGTTGGGGTTGCATTGACAGAAACATGTAAACGCTTGTAATATTGACTAATAAATAAATTTGCGTCTCATAACGCAGCACAACTGCACACCATATCTCTCGATAGACCAAAGTACGGCTTCCCGCACACCCTGCACGAGGGAGCAGGTGGGGGGGGCGATTCTGAGCACACCGCATTCAGCCATGTGTCCTTGGGGCATCTCACAATCAGGTCTATCTCGTTTGGCGTGATCCCCAACACTTTCGTGGGAGATTCCCCATCGTCGTACGTCTTCATAATCAACACGTCTCCAAGTATGGGATGGCCCAGTACTTTAGAGGCAAACGCGTTCTTGCCGCGCCCAACGTGGGAGCAGTACACGCCCACAGACAGCGGGCCTTTGGAGTTCAAGGGACGAAGGATGTCATAAAGGTCCGGCTTTCCATGCAGCACCTGCTCAATGGACGCGAAACTCCAGCGCTCTGGCACGGAATGCAGGGTGATTGCGTCCTTTGCGTCCTGGGGGATGTACACGGCATTGGGGGCATCCGCTATTATTTCCGCCGACATAATGACGTACCTATAGTTACAGATGTTTCATTCTAAAAAACCGGTAACCGCGACACGCGCGTACACGATGTCAAAGGAGGCTGAAAGGGGCAGCCGCATCGCGGAGGAGCGCCTCCTTCATGCTGCCGAGCTGGTGATCGAGGCCAACGCTCGACACGGAAGGCAGTTTGCGTTCTACACGGTGCCGGTGTACCAGTTTGGACTGCCAATATACTCCCCGTCGGCTATCGTGCGCCAGGTAGGCAAAAGATTGTACAGAAGGGGGTTCCGAGTGAAACAAGTCGGGGGGTGCCGACTGTACATAGAGTGGGGGCCTGACACAAAGGCGGACAAGAAACGTCCTAGCCAGTCCTTCGATTCCGCGCGCCGGGTGGGGCTAGCGCTCATCCGCGGACGGAATGGACAAGCCACAAAATGATGAGACCGAGCAAGAGTTCGCCTGCAACCTCCTCGTTATAAAGCCGCGGGTCAATTCCTAATTCTTCTAAAAACCCTAAAATGCTTCCACGTGTATGGTTGGGAGGCGCTAATATCCTATTGGGACCAGGCCTGGCTGATAGCAGTCTCGGGGGGGATGTCCAATTGGGATGAGCAACAAGCAAAGATGTCATCTTTATTATTACAACCAATACACAAGTTTATTCTGCCAAAGGGTTTACTGCCGCTGCTCAGAGAACAGGTCGACCTCCTCCTCAGGCTCGAAGTCCACGCCGTACGCGTAGAAAGCCTTCCTCTGACGGATGGTGTTGCGCGGGTACGGCTTGTTCTCCCTCTCATTGAAGTTCACCCGGATCTCGTACCGCGGGAAAATGTGCTTGTAGTAGACCTCGTCCAGCGTGACCTTGCTGCGAGGATCTGTCACCTTCACCCACATCTGGAAGCGACGCTGCAGCTCCTCCCATGGCGTGTACAGGCCAGGACCCCTCACCACCCAGGACACCTGAGTCAAGAACCTGACGAGCAAACTGCTGTGCTCGGCGGCGTTGTTCTTCCACGCCGCAATCTCGGGGGGCAGAAAGTGGTCCAGCTCACCATTGCCCACCTTGTCGCAGAAGGTGCGGTAAGCCCGGTTTGACTTGACAAGAACGACACCGATGTCTCTCTTGATTCGGTCGTCCAGTGACCTGTCCATCCCCCCTGTGGGCTTCTTGTCGAAGGGGAAAGGAACCAGGCGGCGGAAGATGGCGCCAGCGTTGTCGGTCTTCCAGAACGGGCGGTTACCGGCAGCGAGAAAGGGCGCCTTCCAATGTTCGGTCCTGGCCCCCTTGTGCTTCTGTGCCATGGTCATGCGCTCCCCGCTCACGAGGGACAGGAACTCGGCCTGGCTTAGGGAGAACTGCTCATTCAGCTCGTAGCTGAAGATGGCGTACTTGCCCACGAGCTGCGACAGGCCAAAGAGGGACTCGATGTTGTTGGAAACCCCGCCCGCGTCCTCGCCGTACCAGATCTCAACGATCTTCACGCAGGTGGACTTGCCTGAGCCAGCGATGCCCTGGAGGAATGCCATTACCTCCAAGTTGCTGAGCTCCCTCACATCATACAGCATGCGGCCGAGAGCCAGGGCCCAGAATACCTTCTTGACGTCCGCCGAATAGCCCTGGTCGTCAAGAATCTTGTTGATCGGCTCGCACACAATGTTCCGCCACCCCCGGTGTCGTAATCCCCTTGGTAGTCGGGATCAAACAGGAATGTTGGCATCTCTGTGTCAAAGAGACTGCACGCGCCCACGTCATTGTCTAGCGGCGCGGGGTACGGTAGAAACTCGTCCGTGTTTGTCCTGTAAATGCCGTTCTTGAAGGCGAACACGTGGCGGTCACGAGGTCGTACCGGAAAATCTGTGGCTGCGGCGGACATGATGTGCTTGATCACCCTGTCCTTGGTCCCCCCATCCCGTGTCATGAGCTGCCACAGCTGGGCCTCCCCCTGCGACGACTCTTGGGCCACCCACTGGGGGATCGTGGTAAACTTCTCCCAGTAGTGCGAGTCGTGGCCGTCAGTGGTGAGGACCTTTCTGTACACCCCGTCCTCCCCATCAGGACCCCGCCGCAGGTCCTGGATGCCCCATCGAACCGTCAAAACCATGATGCATTTTTGAAAGTCTACAATCTTATCGCCCGGGTTGCTGCTCAGACGAACCAGCAGAGTCAGGGATGAGGCGCTAGGGGGGAGTCGTCCCTCGATGACACTGCATATGGCCTCCCTGGTCGTGTAGATGCGCTTGCGAGCCTTCAAAATGACGTCCTGGTAGCTCAGCGCCATGCCCATGTCCATCATGTGGACGTAGATTGCGTGCAGTCTACTAATGGATGCGGAGGCCCGACGATTCACTTTGTCGTAAAGAGGTACCGCGTCCGCTTCCCACACCTGCCTCCAGCACTCGGCGTGAACAATGTGGTCCTCTTCACCCTGCGGCGGATGAAAGAGATCAAAGATGCCCGCCATCACAGCTCCAGGGAGCTGGTTGAGGATAGATGACTCGACGTGAGAGGCGAGCTCGACGAGTTTTTCCTCCCCGAACGTCCTCACCTCCCTGACAAAGTCAGAAGGGTCCTCCTCCGCGAGCATCGCGCAGAAATCGCCCGGTTCAATTGGGTTCGCCCCCTGCTCCTCCTCCTCCTGGTCCTCCTCTTGGTCCTCCTCCTGGTCCCCCCCGGCTGTTGAGGTTGCCTGGCTCCTCTCCGTGCACATGTCGGCATCCGCAGCGGCATAGAAAGTCGGTGGCGCCTGCGGCTGCTCGCTGTCGTCTATGAGGTCTTCCGGCGGCTGCCCATCCTCGTCCTCCTCCTCACTGTCCTCTCGCTCGCTGTCGTCATCGTCCAGCGCAGCCACATCCACCATGGATTGAACTTTGCGCCTCTTGGGCGCCCCTCCCCTCCGACCGCCGGTGTCCGCCATGTCCACGGACTCCTGTCCCTCGGTCCGTCGACGTACCCCCACAACCCCACAATCCCCGCCGGGTGGGTGATTGACGGTCCTGTGCATGGTGCATACACTAAGTAGACAAATTTCTCCCACGTCAGTCGAACTGTGCGCTGACAACCTCGAGGCACCAGGCGAGTGGTCAGCAGATATCAGATGGTGTTTAGTATGTGATAGGCGTCGGACGGATCAGCCGTCTGACGGATGAGCGGTCGGACGGATCAGCCGTCAGACAGTTCAGCCGTCGGACGGTCAGCCGTCTGACGAGTAATCCGTCGGACCGGTCAGCCGTCGGACGAACAAGCCGTCGGACGCACTTACTGTATCATGAGCCAGGCCACAATTTTTCTCACCAAAAGCTCCAAAGGCTGCAATCATCACAAGAAGGCTCACAGACCCCGACTATGGCGGCGACACAGGCGCCCTGTGTCAACGTGCTCTTCACTTTCAAGCGAGAGACCGACAAGTTCTGGGTGTACACGCTGAGGCCCATCCCTGAGTTGAAGGTGGACGCGGACACCGAGATCCGCGTGCGGAAGGCGGACACGATGGTCCACGGCCCCGACCTCACCAAGGCCGGCTCCAACGGGACCAAGCGCTTTGACAACTTCTTCAGCAACAGAACCGCTAAGGACTACATTAACCTGCTGGAGAAATACGGACCCGCGAATGCACTAACAGCTTCAGGTGACAGGTATGTTTGTGGGGAGACGTCTGGGGTCCTTAGGGGGGTGTCCTGGAGACGTCTGGGGTCCTTAGGGGGGTGTCAGGAGACGTCTGGGGTCCTTAGGGGGGTGTCAGGGGGGTGTCCTGGAAAGTCAGGAGACGTCTGGGGAGACATCCCGACGAACCTCGCGCACACCACCATTAGGTACATGGGCGTCTGGTGTTGGTTTGGAGACGTCTGACGGGTCACGAACGCGCCTCCCGGCCCTTGGTAGCTGTCGAGCAGTTCTTGGATTGTGTTTGTCTCTCTCTCTCTCTCTCTCTGTCTTTGTGTCTTTGAGTTTTTAGAAACTATTTAAAACTTTCAATATTATGGATGTTCGAGCATGTTGTCAAGTTTTTGGTGTACAAGGATTTTGATGGCCTCCTGTTTTTGGGATGGCCTCTGCGAACTCGTCGCACGTGACGTTTAAGAACTTGCACCAACTCGGTTGCTTTCTCAGCTTTTAGAATTTCATACACGTTGGCCTCATGAAACACTATTGTGTCACCCGCATCATAAGGTTGCGTGTAAACGAGTTTGTTGTCGACGATGCCCTCTAGACGTGGGCGAGACACGCGCGTCACTAAAACCCAGAAACGCTCTTTTGTGTTAGATATCTTGACAAAATCCCCTGTTTGTATAGAAGACAGCCTATCCCTCGAAGGCACTTTAAAAGTGCGCGGATGCTTTCGATGCATGACCTGCGCATCCACCAATGGCACACTTAAACTGGGACGCATTTTATTAAACGTTTGACATTTTTTAAACTGAGTCGCCCACCACTAAGCAAAGGGCATTCACTGTGCGCATTTTCATGTGCTCATTTTCAAGGCGCCCTGAACCCTTTATATACATGCTGTTGTGCGCGCAGCCCCCCCCCCAAGATCGTGGACTCAGTGACCGGGGGGCTCAACGAGGACCGCGGCACGTGGATCCACTTCAAGCTGGTCAACAAGCTCGCCGCGTGGATCAGCGACGAGTTCGCCATCCTGGCGGGGGACTGGGTGGACCGCCTGATGCGCGGGGACCCCACGATGATCGGGGTGGCCCGCGACATGTACGACCTGGCCAACGGGACGAAGACCACGGTAACCCTGAACACCACACCCGCTCAGGTGCCAGACGCTGCAGACAGTGTCCGACTGGCAAAGGCGGAGATGGAGCTCGAGAAGGTGATACTAGCACACAAGGCCATGATCGAGGAAGGGCGCATCCGCCTGCTGAATGCCGTGTCAGCCCAGCAGAAGTTGGTGGCGGCTAACGGTTTTCTCTTTTCTGACCGCGACAGGCTGTTTCTGAGGGACAAGGCGAACGACATCCTCTACACGGACCTGGTGGGTGGCAAGCCGGCCAGCGAGGGGGGGGTGCAGCAGGTGGAGGGACCCCCTCGCAAGACACTCGAGATCACCACGGTGGCCAGAGAGATGGGGTACCACCTGGACGTGAAGGAGGCCGGCCAGATTGGCAGAAAGATGGCCCAGAAGTTCCGGGCCGCGTTTCCGGGGAAGGACATCCCAAAGACGGAGCGTTTTGTGGATGGTGCCGTCCGGTCCGTGAAGTGGTACGAGGATGTGCCCGCCCAGCGCGAGCTGATGGAGAAGTCCGTCCAGGAGTTTGTGGACGAGACCGATAAGCGTCCCATCAAGAGGAGGACTGAGTAGGGACGCTGTAAAGCACTTTTTCATGAGCAAAGTAGCATCGGTTGGACCTTTAAGAGCAAAGTAGCATCGGGCTAAGCGTTCACAAAGCTTTATTAACGCGTAATCATATTACTGTCATGTGCTAATAAAAAAAAGAACTCTATGTTATATGAATGATACCATCATGAACGGCATGGTACTACAAGATGCCATGACATCCTTTGCATCCATCTTTAGTAACATCGTACCATTCGTGCTCCTGGCTGATTACCCCATCGATTCGCCGGTAGTAAAAGCGGTTATAATATTCGCAAGCGCTTACAAAGCCGTACCAAAAATCGACATGTCTGTATTGATCACAGGGATCTATTTCTTGATCCAGGCCCTACTGCCCGACATAAAGAAGAAAGCAACCTCTTCGCACACAAACCAGAGTCAGGCAACCAACAGTGCACAGGCCAACGTCGGCGGACAAAACGGACAAAATGGCAACGTTCGACGACCTGCCCCAAGATCTTTTAGCTAAAATCATGGGAGACGAGGGACTTTGCGTCAGAGACATTCTCAGCCTTCGCGGAGTGTCGACTACAGCGAACCTCGCATTTAAAAACGAATTTCCCGCCATTCAATTTTTATTGCAGGCGATGGATGATCCCCGCCTGCGCATCGCCCCGAACTCGTTCAATTCGGGGGAAGAGTTATTTGTTCGCCATCGCGTCCGAAGCAAGCTGCGGGAACTCATGGAGCAATTGAGAAAGATTGACAGTAACTTGTACGCGTCCCCGGGCACGGGATGTCTGTACGGTCTGGACATCGGCATTTTATTTCGGGTTATCGAGCACCTCTTTCCACACGTGCGGGGGGCAGGGACGACAACATACGTGGCGGTTGGCACGTATAATGTGTTTTCCATACCAACCAGCATGGCGATCTGCAAGCACCGCTCCACCGCCAGCGGAGGGGCAGAAGAGGGGTTGAGGGACCTGAGACAGCTGCTCATACGGGGCGAGCTGGTGCGAGATAACATCGACCCGACCTCCCACCACAAGAAGTACGGGTACATGCACGTGGAGCTCCCGGAAAATGCGGGCGGACCCTCCACGTTCTTCGTTGATAGCTATGGGAGGATGTGGGGGATCAAACAGGCCGTGTGGTGGAGTGTTCCTCGCATTATCGACACGTTCGCAATGGTGGACACAGACGGCAAGGTGTACACCACTGCAACCTGGACCCCACAGCTGGACGCGAGATGGCATTCTTTCACAGAAAGCCGGCAGAGTGTGTCAAGCGCTGGTCGGTCTGGGGCAAGTGCGTGTTTTGCCGCAGGGCCTTGACACTATTGACCCATTTGCAGCTAGGATACGGGCCGACGTGCGGCAAACGCTATCAAATGGGGCAAATCACGGAAGGAGATCGTCTTCCCCTCAGAGAAGTAGACCTGTGACCGGGGTCTTTACGTCTAGGAGGACGTGAATGAGCTCTCCTATCACAACCAAGAGGAAGAACCTCATCAAGACGTCTCTATACAGCATCTTGCCTGTTGAGCGCATGCTTACAATGATCGCGACTGCCAAGGTCGCTGCCCAGTCAAACACGGCCGTGCCGAACACCTTTGGGGAACGCAGCGTTTGTATAAGTGAGCCCATTTAACACGCTTATCTCGCTCATAAAAATTTGATAAGTCAAAGCATATTATCCACGATGTACGAGTTCATGAAAACGGGTCTTACGTGGGATGAGGGTGGCGCCTCCTCAACCATCACATCTCATCAGAAGGACGTGGTCATGGCCATCATTTGCAACATACTGAAGCACACATGCGAGCGCTCGGACGACTTTCTGCGACACAACCCGGAGTTCGCCAATCCAAAGCTGGAGATATCTGGCCTGCTCCATCGCGCCCTGCTCGCGGAGTCCATGACTCACATGGACAGACCCGGTCTTGAGGAGGAGGTTCGGGACGTCGCTGAGATTATTAAGGGGGAGAAGCGGGGCGTGAAGCGGGCGCGGGAGGAGGGAGCTGTTGATGATGATGATGAGGAGGAGGAGGAGGAGGAGGAGGAGGAGGAGAAGGACGAGGATGAGGACGAGGATAAGGAAGAGGATGAGGACGAGGAGGAGGATGATGAGGATGACGAGTTCCCGGATCTTGATTCCACGTTCCCTTCTTGCGACTGTGACAAGTGCTGCCAGTTGTATAACGCCTTTGACAATTGGGAGGAATGGCACCCCGAGGACCCGTTCCTTAAAACCATCAAAATATCCATCACGCGCATAGGCGAGGCTGCTCTCAACCAGGTGATTGTGGATCTCACCCAAGAGGCAGAGCTCGAGGGAAATGAAGACGACAGTTGATTTTGTTTCATTTAATCATCAATAAAGATAACCTCCCCTGTCTCGGAATGAGAGTCCGCATTGGGATGCAGCCCGTCTAAAAGACGCCAATCTGGCACGTCAAATGGCTTCCCCTGATCGCAAAGCCCCCAACGCAGTAGGTTGTTGTCATTGCACGTCCTCCAAAGTCCCAGCTTGGCGCGGATATTGTTGATGAGGACCACGCACGGATATTTCCCGAAAGGGCACACATCCTCGTGGTCCTTGATCTGCGATATGCCCGCCGTCTCTCTGCATCCATCACTTTCCAGGAAATACTTGCAAGGAAAGTAGCGGCACGTCTCCTTGTGGGCGAACACGTCCTTCTTGCACAACATCTCCTCGCACCCAAAGCAGTGGTTGGGGCACGCGACAAGCATATACCCGCACGTCTTCGCGTGCTCCACCACGTTCGCTCCTTTGCCGGTGAATTCACACCCCGTGGGCTTGTGGGGGCATTTTCTCACAATGTCGCTCGTGATGCCGCCAACCTTGACGCAAGGGCGGTAGGCGTAGCGATGCCACGCCCCTCTGCAAACGATGCACTTGCCGATGACGTCCGCCGAGGGTCCTCCTCTAGATTTCTGTCTTTCAATGAGCCTTTCCATGCACGGTTTTCTGCACACCATGGCCTCGCACTTCCCCTCCTGCACCCTCGTACTGCATTCCAGGGTGACCGGATCCATCAGCGTGTTGAGGCAAATCACGCACGCGAGGTCCTCAATCTTCACCATTACCTCCTTCGGTTGGTCATCCGCCACTTCCATGGCGTCCGGTTTTGACAGGGACATTGGGCGGATGATCGAGGCACTTGTTAACAGCTAATGTGATTAAACATTTGCTTACGTAGACGAGGAGGCCTTGTGAGCGATCACACGATTACACCCCATCCTGATTTTATTCCCCGTCACTGGCAGCTTCAACAGGTTCGTCCTGATTGCCCTTTTTTGTCACTCGCTTCAGTTTCTTTACCTCCACGACCTCGCTATCGGTAAGGACGTTTAAACACTCCTCGGCACGCGCCTCGTCCCCGTCAAAGAAGCGCACGAGCCGCTCCATGTAATCCGACTTTTTCACCGACGACCTCTTGCGCTGTGACTTCACAAGAAGCTTGTCAGATGTGCCGGAGATGTTGCAGGCGTCCACGCCAGCCGACACCATGTTTTGGAGAATGTCGGTCTCCAGATCGATTTTCCGTTTTTTCAGCGGCTTCAGGTCGGTGCTGGCCCTCTTCAACGCGTCATCGATCTCAATGAACTCCGTCGTCAGGGAACGCATCTTTTCTCTCCAATCCACGACGGCAGCAACCGACTCCATACTGTGAGGGCTTTACTAAGAAGGCGACCTTTTTTGACCTCACGTAGGCGCGCTACTCACTGTCACAGCCCGTACATGGAAGAGGAGCCCGGTGCACCCCACAAGTTGTTGCGCGGGGCAGCGCCCGACTCCCCCCACACACCCAGAGAACTGGCAGTGGAGACTTCCGGAAAACCGTAGATGCCCGTGGAATGCACGTCGATCCCTTGTGTTGGCCAGGTAAAGCGTGGGTCCATCAGGAAGGTGTTGTCCGTGATCATCTGCCCGAAAGCGCCCTTGGTTGCAACCCCGATAGACCCCCACCCGTCCACCGTGACGGGCGCGGGGATGTAGGGGCGCAGTGTCTGGATATCCGTCACGGGGAAATCCTTGGAATTGGAGGTGATGAAACCGACCCCAACTTTGTGATCATCATCCAGAGTTGCGCCCACGACATCCTCGGGCCTAGGAAGGCGCTCTGTGCCAAACTGCAGCTGCTCGTCAAAGGTGGAGCCAAAACTCAGGCCGGCGCCTCGGACACGCGTATCCAAATTAAACATCATGTCGTAGGATTCCGCGGGGACCACCATTGTCTCCGTTCCGACCTCTGCCGAGAAGGCCGAATTTAAAGCCTGGAACGCCTCATCTCCGCAGATGGTGTCGAACACCTCTGGGCGGGACGTGACACCGATGTACTCGTCGCCCGGGTTTGTGATCGGGTTGCAGCGTGATCCCATCATCGTACTATTCATAGCCTTAGATTTCTTATTCTAGACCACACATCCTTCATTTCATTGTTCTGCAGGAGACCCAAAACCTGCCCCATGTCACTGTTGTCGATGTCATCAACCAGGGCAGGTTTGCCCCTCCGCGTGCCAGACGAATTTTTGTTGTGCTCTGCGATCTTCTCCAACACCTCCATGAGTTTGGGAGCCGCCTCCTGCCGCGCACCCGCCTGGTGCTTCTCTATCTCCGCTTTGTCGTTTCTCTGGTACATCTCCAACTCGGCTTGCATCTTGTCGCTCTCATCGTACCAAAATACAATCTCCTCATGTGGGTACACGGTGTTTTGAAGGACAAGCCCCCACATTCCTGGGAAAGCATCGCATTGGGTCGCGTTTCCATGTCAAATCCACGGGGGTCGTTCGCCATGTGAAGGTACCAGCCCGGGTAGTCGACGGAGAAGGGCATCGAATTTGTGTGGAAGGTGTTACCCGGGGCATCACCCACGCCCAAACCGGGTCTCCCGCCATCCACATGCAGAGTCACCTTCGCGCGACTGCCAACAACTTGCTTGAAAATCTTGTCACTGCTCCCCAGGATGTCGAGGATGAGATGCCTGAGACGTGACACCAGCTGTTCAGGTGAGGGTTTTTGGTTCTCGATGACCGGGGGGCCAAGCACGCGACCCATCATCACGCCAATGCACGCCCCCCCGGGGATGACTCTGTCTGCGTACAGACCTAGCTGGACGATGCCCTTTGTTTCTAGCATGCGGCTGCGGGCCACGAATAGCCAATCCACAAAGTCCCCTGACGGTTTGAACTTGGCTTGTACCTTGATTTGGCCATGGCGATACACGTACTGTACAGCAACCGGTGTGTCCTTTTTGGTAAGGACCATCAAGGGCCTCTTCATGCGCGCATCGTTGCCCTTCTCAAATTGGACGATGGCGTTTTCCAATTCTGCAGGGGGAACAAAACGTATCTTGGTTCTCGTTTTTTCGGTTCGAGATACAGCCCCTTCCATGCCACCGGTAATGACCTCCACAGGGCGCACGGGGCCAGGGATATTGAGAGGGTGGTCCGCATGCGTGAGAGCGTAATCCAACACCTTTCTTTCCACGGATTGGCGAAAATTGTTATCGCTCATCTCCAAGGAGGTGAGGACATCGCCGTCTTGAAGCGCATCAACTCTGGCTAAATCCACCGCTGGGCGGAGGTTGAGAGTGGTTGCGGTGTAGTTAGCAAAGGCTTGATTTGCTTGGGCACTCAAGCCGCCCACACTCCGGCGCGAGTCTGACTGTCTAAACGCATCCTGGGCATCCTGGTTGTGAGAAGTTTCTTGTAAAGGCTCCGGTTGGGTGGGGGGCACCGGCTGGCTGGGGGGCGGCTGGCTGGGGGGCTGGGGAGGGGCGCTCTGTGCCACTGCCTGTGCCACTGCCTGAGCCGCAGCCTGTGCCGCTTGTGCCGCCGCCACTGCTGCTGCTGCTTGCTCGGCGGCAACCGCCAAAACGCGGGCAAGGTCAGCAGGAGCAGGAGCAGGAGGAGCAGCTGGAGCAGGAGGAGGGTCAGGGGCAGGGGCAGGAGCAGGAGGAGGGGCAGGGGCAGGGGCAGGGGCAGGAGCAGGAGGAAGAGGAGAAGCAGCAGCAGCAGCAGCTGGCAGCAGCAGCAGCAGCAGCAGCAGCAGCAGCAGCAGCAGCAGCAGCAGGAGGAGCAGGAGGAGGAGGAGGGTCAGGGGCAGCAGCAGCAGCAGGAGGAGGGGGCGCGGGGGCAGCAGCAGCAGGAGGGGGCGCGGGGGCTATTTGGAAAAGTCCGTAGTGGCGCAACTGTCTCTTATCGCGGCATTGCGCGGCAGAGCCGTAGGATTTCCCCCCCGGTGCCGGTCTCATACCACAGAATGCCAGAGCCGCGGACTGGGCGGCGTTAACCACTCGACCCCCCCCACCTCCCGGGAAGAGAGTATAGGGCACTTGATTTCCAAAAAGTCTCACATGTCTTTTGCATTGTTGCTCGGTACCTAATGGAAGGCCATTGGGCCCTACAGGCCGGCCAGTTGGGTCATCGCGAGGAGGCGCAGATTTACTTCCACAATAATATTGAGGCGGCATCGGATTGTTATTAAGACAAGATATTACAATTAACCCTAACTACTCTGGGACTTCGTCGTTCTCCCTGTCAATAAAGGAGTAGGCGTTTGGAATGCGGTTGTTGGGGAAAAACTGCACCATCTTAACGACTGGGGAGCAACCAAACTGCTTGTCCATGAACCAGAGGCGGCTGACCTCAATGATCACCTGGACGTGCATGCCCCTCTCCACGTCTTCCATCTTCGCCAAGTTCTTGTTTTCGTCAAAGAACTGGCACTCTGGCTTATCGTTGCGGAAAGGGATGGTGCATTTCAGGAGCGGGGGATATTGCTCCTTCTTAGACGGCTTGATGGCCGAAGTGTACAACTCGTTCACCACGTCAAAGCTGATCTTTTTGTTAAACCAGGTAGTGCTCTTCTCAAACGAGGTTTCCTTGTTGCGCTCGTCAAAGGCTACCCACTTGGCGTAAAACTTTCCGCCATCTTCCGACTCGTTCAGGTACTCGTCGAAGCTCAAGTCGAGAGTGTGCTTGACGTCCCCGGCACCCTTCTTTCCCACAAAAGTGCTGATGCCGAATGGTGCTCTCAATTTCGGCGTCTGGATGCGGATAGGGACCTCCTTCCCGCCCTTGTCGTAGTTCAGGTACACGGACAGCCCCCCGGTGGTGGACCGCTTCGGGTCACGGTAGATGACTTTCCTGGGGTCGAAATCTTCGAATAACACGATGGTGGACGCCATGGTTGCGGACAATGGCGGACGCACAGACCGAGGGCGCGGACACTGCGGACGCGGACACCGGTCACGGAGGTGAGCGGAGGCGAGACTGCCCCACCGACCCGGCACGACGGTTTTTATGCCATGTCAGACCAGCGCTCCTCCTTGCCGGACATCCGAGGGACAGATCCGACGGCGCTGGCATCATTTGCCCGTACATCGGCGTGCTCGCACCACTCAGTGATATCCTTGCACCCTGTCAGAAAGGTGTCAAGAGGCGTTCGACCTTTCATGACGTGGACAAAATGGCACACAAGGCGAACGTTACCTACCGCGTAACCGGCATCGGCGTCAATCAGGTCGATGGACGCGGAGTTTGCGTGCTTCTCGCGTTCCGGGTCGTAGTCGTGCCGCATCTCCTTGCCCGTGATCGCGCACCTGCCTTTTTGCGAATCCCATACGCTGGAAAGATCATTTTCGTTCAGCAGCACGTTGCGCCTCTTCCTAGAGGCCCTCGCGATCTTGTCAAGCTGTGTGCGAAAGTACCCTAATTTTGTGTTTCTAAACTCCACCACTGCCGCCCTCCTGCACTGATTGCATAGGCCCCGATACCGCCAGCTAGAGCTGCGACCATCTAGCTCGCGAGCATCAAGTTTCGTTTAAGTGGCCAGCCGGAGCGGCTGCTTAGGTTTTAGCGGGCAAGTGTTCGAAGCGCGTCATTGGTGAATTACTCGGGAACTTGGGTTTCCCCGCGAAACTCCAACCGCACGTTCAGATTTCCAAATCTCAAGTAAAGTTCGGCGCAACTTTCTGAACGGGGGCAGTTGACGAGCAGCATTCCTCCGGACGAATGAATTGCGTTCCATACTTGCGCAAAATTTTGAAAGGTAGCTTGCGTGCAGCCCTACTAAAATTTGCGCGGACGTTCAGATTTCCAAATCTCAAGTAAATTTCGGCGGAACTTTCTGAACGGGGGTAGTTGGCGGGCAGCGTTCCTCCAGACGAATGAAATGCGTTCCATACTAGCGCAAAATTTTGAAAGGTAGCTTGCGTGCAGCCCTACTAAAATTTGCGCGAAGTGTGGGACTGAAAATTCGTAACGGAAACTTTTTGGTAGTTGCCGTCACTTCCTCTTGTGCAAACGTGTGGGAGTGAAAATTCGTAACGGAAACGTTTTGGTAGTTGCCGTCACTTCATTTTGCGCGAGTGTTGGGCTGAAAATTCGTAACGGAAACTTTTTGGTAGTTGCCGTCACTTCCTTTGGTTCGACTGAAAATTCGCTGAAATTCGCTGAATTCGTACCGTAGCCTAATTTTTAGTACCTCGAAGTGACGGGGCACCTAAAAATTTGCCCACAAGTACACTTGGCAGCGCGCTCACTGGGAAAAATTGTACAGCCGCTCCGGCGGGCCACTTGAACGAATTGTAATGGGCTGCACCAGCTGCTGGCACTTTGCACAAGCGGCGGGCGGCGCGGTGTCCATCTCCGATGGAGTTGTACCAAAGGAGCAGATATTGGACGGGGGGTAAACGCATACATCATGCATGTTACGCGTACACCCTGGATCGACGCTTCCTCAAGAATGTCTTTGCGAAATCCGCGCGAACCCTCTGCAGCCGCAGCCAGGCGTTCAGGCAAGGAGGGGGGTCGCAGCGCCCTTTGCGGCACTCGTTTACGATTTCCCCCTCTTTCTGGGAAAGCGGGCCCATGTTCTCAGCGTAAAACGAGAGGGCCAGCTTCCCTCCCCTGGATCTTTCGGGGCTAGCCGCCGAAGACATCCCCCGTAATGCTTTGTCAATCAAGGGGTCCGCCTCCACCTTGCCAGTCGTCATGGCAAGCAACGAGTTCCAAACACGCGGCGGGGAGAGAGCCGCCCTGACAACGAGAGGCAGGTTGTCGCGCAGGAGTCTCGACTTGTCCTCCCCCCTGACCTCCATCAAACGTGATATGAGCACAAGGGTGCTGAGAATGCCATCCACGCAGGGGTCCGGACTCGTTTGCCCTCCGGTCAAGGTTGCGGCAGCCTCTCCCAGCGATTTCCAGGGTACGGAAACGAAGATCCCGGGCGCGTCCCCGAGTAACAAGGATGCTGCCCGGTGCCCCGGCGTCAAGCTGGCTGCGATGATCATGCACATGGAGGTTCTTGAGGAGCGCAGTATTCGCTCGACAGGGCAGCCGGAAAGAACGGAGGCGGCGTCCGCCAGATTTGCGTTCTCGCCCCCGTTATGAACGAGGTTGACGGCGCACAGGATACGCGTCAGGTTGTCGACAATGTCGTCCGCGATGAGCGCACAGAGGTCGGTTTTGGTGGCGGTTTCCAGGGAGTGAAGGGGGAGGTAGGGCCGCAACCGCGTGGCCAGCCGCACCACCTCCTCGCGCGGAAGCACCTTGGACATCCCGCACACGCAGGCCACGGACTCACCCTCGGTGCTCTGCGTGTGAGGCTGGACGCCCAAGGAGATGGAGTGCACGTAGGCCTTCAGACCCTCCCTCAAAACGTCCTCTGGCGAAACTGTCGCGCCTTGTGCTTGGGGCGTCAATCGCAAAACCGTGTCCAACAAACGCTTGAGTTCGTCCAGGGACAATATTAAATTTGCCATCCTATACTGTATACGGCAGCCACGAAATTCCGATGGAGAGCGTGCTGGTGATCCCGGCCGACACGGTGGAGGTGACAAAGGGTCACGTGCCGCTCAAGGAACTGCCCGCCATGAGCAGGATCGTGACGGGCACGGACATCGCCATCCCGGTGGCTCACTGTGCGTGCGGCGCAGTCGCAGAGTACGACCCGTTTGCCGCCTCCAAGGGCCAGGCTATCAACGTGCTGGCGACATTTGCGTTCAATCGCGCGATGTACGGCGACGTGTTTGTGACGGGGGTCAACGAGGCATATGGGGAGGACCACATAATGTCTTGCGTGTGATATCACTTTTTCTTATTAACAACGGTTACAAACTTATCAAGTGAGCAGGACTTGTTTACCATGGGCCTCGCTCGTTTCAAGGCCAGGTTTGGCTGCTCTGGCTCTACAGGCGCAGCAGGAGAGCGCTTCTTGGATGATGCCCCCGCACTCTGGCTTGGTTGGGGCTGTGGAGGTACCGAGCGAGCCGGAAGGTCCTGAGGGGTGCTGATTCTGTCTACCTCCTGCACAAACTCGAGCGCAAAGGGCGCGTCCGTGACCATGTGGGTCTCTCTCTTGCCAGCCGACGCTCGGAACTCTTCGATGTCCATGTGACCTCCAAACATCTTCAAGCACGGTCTCGGAGGAGCAGCGATCACGCCAGGAAAGGGAACGCCCTTGTTGGCCTTCCTCCACAGCTTCTGCGTCATGAGGAACAGATTGTGGTTGATGAGGTCTCGGCATGCGCCCCCCTCTCTAAAATTGTACGCCTTGGCGCAACTCGGGGAGCAGAAGCAGCCTTTCACTCGAAATACTGTGCCTCGTCTATCCGCCTTTACCGGCAGGGGGAAGGGCACCCCCTCGAAAGGGTGGCAGTCCCACCAGCAACGCGTATCGGTGGATTCCGGCCATTTCGAGCCGCGTGGTAGAAGTTTCAACAGTCCGGCGCTAGAGAACATGGTGCGCCGACAGCACCGGTTTCCTAATGGGTCGGAGGACTTTGTTCTGGCACACGCCGCTGTACACGATGCAGCCCTCAGTGGCTGGGTGGAATATCAACGTGCGGCCGTCACCGTATATGATCCTGAGAAACTGCTCTCTATTCTCGCCCACAGGCGGCAACAACAGATTGGGATCGTCCACCGCTAACAGACGCAGGATGCACCAAATGAATTGGGGGATCTGCGCGCCCGCATAGAAATCGCCGTCCTCGCCCAAGAGGGCCTGCACGCCTTTGGTAACGTCCACGTTGTCCGGGGACGGGTACCACGTGCCTAAAGTGGCGGACAGGACCTTGTGGGTCTTAGGAATGTCCACCTCATCAGCAGACACGATCCTTATAGGCGGGAACCGGATCTTCTTCTGGGTGAGCTTCAGATTGTAGGTGACGGCCAGTTCTTTGCCGGCGTGCGTGTAACGCACAAGGAGACTGTCAGGGCTTTTCTGAGCCCGCCACGTGCTCGGCCACGCCTAAGGACTGCATCATCTCCTCCGCACCCGCGTCCACCCCGCCCCCCCTCTGCCTGAGCACCTCTAGGAAGGCTTCAGTGATGTCTCGTTCTCCTGACTCGGTGGAGACTTGCGCGTACTTGACGTCATAGGACTGCGAAGGGACCGTCGCCCACGACTTCCTCACGCGATGGGCCCAAGACCGCACCACGCCCATGGACAGGAGGCAGTAGGAGCAGGCGACGTCAAGGACCCTCCACATCACCCCCGTCAGGACCATAGTCAGGCGCCGTCTGTGCTCCATTCCCCGTCAGCGTCCTCACAATCCTCTCGCAGATTATCCTCTAGCAGTTTTGAACGCACGCGCCGGGTGCCGTACGTTCTCCTAACATACTCCTTATACTTCCGATGCAGCTCCCCGTCACCTACCGGTTTGGGGATTTTGACGGGGTTGGTAGGGGGGTCGGGAGTTACTGCCTTTGAGGGCTCGAGCATGTCCTCATACCAAAGCGGCATGGCGCGTATTTCTGTGTACACTATAGAACACAAAACTTATGCACATAGAACGCGTGCTCCAGTACGCCCGACTCGCGGCCAGTGTATATGAGCCCATACCGCGACAACAGCAGTTCAGCAGGGACAGACACCGCCAGGTGCGGTGGACACACGATAACAAAGCCATTCTCTTCAACTACCCGGACAGCAAGCGGCAGGTGCTGGTGGTGAGAGGGGCGATCACTCACCCTTTCTCTGACGTAGACGCGAGCGCCGATACCGAGCTGGTGAGGGACGCGGCGTCAGGGATCCGGTTTCACCGGGGGCACCTCAAAAGCGCGCGATCTCTGTGCGAGCACCTGCTCAGGCACCCGAGCATGGTGAAGAGAGGGGGGGGTGGCACATAGACATCACGGGGAGCAGCGCGGGCGGCGCGGTGGGCGTCATCGCGGGCAGTTTGCTGACGGACCGCAGCGCAGACGTGGGAGAGATAGTGACATTCAGTCAGCCCATGGTGACGGACAAAGAGGGAGGCGAGCGACTCGGCTCCGTCCTGTCCCTGACCAGGGTTGTGACTTGGGGGGGCGCAGACAAGGACACGGACCAGGAGTACGCGCATTTCGGCGACAGGCTGGTGGTGCGGTTGTGCGCGGAACACGGCAAGGGCGGCGAAGGGGAGGCATCGCGGGCGCGGAGGTACGTGACATCACTCACCAACAAAATCACGCGCAAATGTAGTAGCGGTGATGGTAGCAAGACATGCCCCTGTCTATTTTGACAACAACAGCACGACGCGGCCGCACCCCAAAGTGGCCGCCGCGCTCGGAAAGATGGCGAGCGCTTTGTATGGAAATGCCTCTAGCTCACACATCAGCGGTAAGGAGTCCCACGAGGCCATAGAGACATCCCGCAGCACCGTCGCGAGGTACTTAGGCGCTCACCCGTCTGACGTGATATTCACAGGGGGGGCGACCGAGTCCAACAACATCATCATAAACAGCGTGATGGAGAAGGCGCATTGGAGGGGCGTGGTGCTCACCACCCAGATCGAGCACCCCAGCGTGATCCAGCCTCTCTTCCACTTACAGAAAGTGACACGCGGGGCGGTGAAGGTGGTGCAGCTGCCCGTCGACCGCGAGGGGTTCGTGAAGATGGACAACCTGCGTGCGGCAGTGAACAAGTGGGGGGGGCGCATCAAGATGTGCGCGGTTATTTACGCGAACAACGAGGTGGGCACAGTGCAGGACATGGGGGCCATACGCAGGGCGGTGGGCAAGGGGGTGCACATCCACGCGGACACGACACAGGTGGCGGGGAAGGCGCCACTGGGAGCGGACAAGAGGTACATGGACAGCTTTACGGTCTCGGGGCACAAGATTCACGGGGTCAAGGGCATCGGCGCGCTGGTGGTGAAGGGGGGGGCGGAGTCTGTGAAACCCATGATGTACGGGGGGGGGCAGGAGCACGGGGTCCGGCCGGGGACAGAGAGCCCGCCACTCATAGCCAGTCTAGCGCAGGCCATCGAAATCAACCTGAGCCGAACGGGGCGCCAGCGGTGGAAACGCGTCCGGGAACACAGCGAGAAGCTCCGGAGCGCTCTGTCCTCGATGGGCGCGGTGTTCAACGGCCCTGCTGACCCCCGGCGCAGAATGGACAACCTGGTGAGTTTCGCGATACCGGGCGCGGATGGGCGCTCGCTGTTGAGGCGGCTGTCCCTCTGCGGGATCTGCGCGAACGTGGGAAGTGCCTGCTCGAAGATGAAGAGGAGCAGGGTGCTGCGGGCCGTCGGCGTGCCCGAGGAGCAGGCGGCCGGCACGGTCCGTCTGGGGCTCTCCGTGTACACCACCTCCCATGACATTGATCACCTCATGCGGTGTCTGCGCCAGGTCATCCGACCGCCGGACAGGTGACCGTCCGTCGTGTCAGCCGTCCGTCGAGTCAGCCGTCCGCCCGTCAGCCGTCCGTCGGGGAACCCGTCGGACGGGTCAGCCGTCGGACGGGTCAGCCGTCCGCCCGTCAGCCGTCCGTCGGAGAACCCGTCGGACGGGAAGTCAGCACCCCCATTCCCACTTGTTTTTCCATTGGATTCAAAGAGCAACACAGCCCCCTGACCACACCACAACCCACACACACATTCTATCTCACCACTCTCTCTTTCCCTCTCCCTTTCCCCCATGGACGCCCACGAGTTCCTCACATACCACAGCAACATCCTCGGGTGCCAGATATACAGGCCCATTCCGGGGCTCCCGGGCGTGTCTTATCCCGGCGACATGGTGGTCGTCAACCACCGCCACATCCAGTTAGACTCCTTGGTGGAGGTTTTCTCGAGCCGGCAGAAGCGCCCCATCGCATTCCTGTCCAACCCGCAGATCAAGGAGCTCATGGCCACGTACTACGAACGCTTCAACAGGTCGCCCATTCGTGACAGGGTGGTGGAGATGGACTTCGCCGTCCACGTGATCCGCTGGTGCAACCCCTACATCGCGCTCGGGCTGATCGCGAACGGCGACGTCAAGGTTCCGTGGAAGAGCATGGACATCACAGAGAAGCGCATCACGGACGTGAAAAACTCGCTGGACCGTGACATTGCCGCCGTTAAGGGGGAGTTTAACGGTTTGCTGAAGGAGGTGCTGGAGAAGACGGACAGCGAGTGCGCCCTCCTCGGCAAGCGCAACCAGCAGATATGGGAGACGGTGTCTCCGCCGACCAACGAAACGAAGAAGGTGGAGGCGCTTCAGTACTTGAGCCTGGAGCTGTCCGCCGACGTGTTGCGCAAGAGGGTCGAGAATATTATGGACACGTTCGATGCCGAACTGTCGGTCCGCAACCGCCTCGCCCACCAGAAGCTCGAAAGCGTGCTCGGGAGCGCCGCCAAGGAGGAGCAGGCACGCGAGGTGCGGGAGGGAAAGAAGCTGGAGGAGCCCGAGATCGGGTCATGGGAGGGGCTTCTGACGTCGTACGAGATGGAGCTGATGACCACCTCCACCGACCCGGTGAGCGAGATGCTCTACTGCTGGGAGTCCATCTAGAAGTAGTGGGGGTACCCGCACTGCATCGTCGGGTGGCGCCGCCTAGTAGCGGATACCGCCCGCCTGGCCCGGTACATTGGCCCGCGTACCCACCGCTGACCCGACGCATGAGAGCCCGCAAGGGCCCTATCAGGGAGGGTGAGCTTTGGGGGCTCTTGACCAGCAGTGGAAGACGGGGTCCATGGAGACAAGTCAGAAGATGATGGAGTGGGGGCTGGACCAGGTTCAGATGATGGATAATAGGAAGAGCCACGCGGCGTGGAGGCCGCGGAGGCTTGAGGCGCAAAAGAACGCAAAGAATCAGAAGGGCCTCGAGAAGAACGCGGCGAAACCCGCGGAGAAACCCAAGGGGAGGGGTCGGGCGTGGAGCCAGCATATGAAAGGGGGCGTCTGGCGGCGGCAGATTCATCATCCACCGGGTTCTTAGCATTGCGAGAGGGAGGAGATCCCGCAGTCTTTGTTGCTGCCGTGTTGCTGTCCAGACGCCCCGCGGGGTCTTTCGTGTATTTATAGATGTGGTGCGTCACCGCCCACGGGTACGGGTAGGGGGCGATGTACCGCACCGTGGCGGGGCGCGTCTTAGCGACCTTGGTGCCTCGTCTGCCCTTCTTCCTGTGGACCTTACAATACGTCTTGCTGGTCATATTCTTACATCTGCTGCCGTCCTTTGTGGTAGCGGCACATTGTTGTTTCATTGCCATAAATTGTCAATAAACTCTTACATATTATTTTGAGCAATTCATCCAGTCTTTGATGAGACGTATCGCGTGCATGTAGGCAGTTGGCAACAACACGGTGTCAGAACCGAAGTAGTCCGCGAACACGTCCACCACCTGCACGCCGTGTGGGGCCGCGATGCAGGACATTTGCAAAAGGTCCGAGGCGCCCACCGGGATAGGGTCGCAAGGAGAATTGTACACGAAAATCACCTTGGCTCGTTCCTCCCTGCCCTCCATGCATCCGAGGGAAAGCAGGAAGGTGTCCTGGGCGCAGACAGACAGCACTCCGTTGAACAGGTCTTTCACTTTGACCACACCGTCCGAAGCGCGGCCCTCAAGCAGCAACGCCAGGTGGTCCATCAGGGACTGGTCGGACGTGACACGCGTGGACGCCTCCCTGATGCCCTTCACGATGTCCGCCGTCGGCTCGCGGCGGACCATTCCGTCAATATAGCTCCTGAACCACTCTGACGCCCTGACGCGTCTCAGCAGTCTGTCATGCAGGGAGCAGTACTCATCAAGGGAAATGGCACACTCCCTTTCGTCGATGGGCGCGTCCTCCGCGGCCATGGACATGAGCGCCGACAGGGACGGCATGTCGTACCTAGAGCCACTCGCCCGGAGAGGGCCCCAATCAAACTTGGGGAGGTCATCCGTGTTTACGAGCATTTAGGTTTTTGTGTGGTCCTTAATTGTAACGTTATGTCCAATCAGAAGAGGAAATGGCGGCACATCGACTTATTCGCAGGCCTCGGAGGGTTTTCCATGGGACTCAAGAAGGTGCTGGACGTGCGGACCGTGATGGCCGTGGAGATGAACCCGGCGGCTTGCAAGGTGTACGAACTCTTGAACGACGTGGTCCCTATATGCGACAAGATCGAGAACGTTCCAGACAAGGACATCCCCAAAGCTGACATCATCACGGCCGGATTCCCCTGTCAGAGTTTCAGCAACGCGGGCCTGCAGCAGGGGATGAAGGACGGACGCACCAAGGGGATCAAGCACATCTTCCGGTTCATCGAGAAGGCCAACCCACGCTACGTCATCCTCGAAAACGTGCCTGCCATCACTCGCTTCCCCGTGTTCAAGAGGATCTTGAGGGATCTGCGAAAGCACGGATATCACGTCGCGCACGAGGTGCTCGGCGCGCACACGCACGCAGGGCTCCGGCAAAAACGCAAGCGCGTCTTCATCGTGGCCAGTAAGAAGGCGATCCCCGACACGTTCCCCCCCCCCTCGCAACTCGCACCGACCCCTTTGACTTCAAGCAGACCGCCGAAAAGAGGTATTATCTGCAGCCCTCCACGAGGCTGTACCGCGTGCTGCGTCACGCCGAGCCTGGGCAGTTCTATCAGGCCAACTACAGCTTCGAACCAAAGAACTCGAACATTGCGTTCACCCAGCGGGCGGCACAGGGGGCGAACAAAGGGGCCAGGATATACATCCGCGACCCCCGCGGCATCCGCACGCTCACCGAGGAGGAGGCGTTTCGGCTGCAAGGGATACCCACCGCGCGCCTGAAGAGGCTGAAGGCCAACGCGAGCATGAACGTCATCCTCAGGATGGTTGGCAACAGCGTCAGCCCGCGTTTGGTGGCAAAAGTGGTGGGCGCTCTGCTTGGTAAAAAAATGTAGCGTGTAAGTAAGTCGACAAGATGCCGAGTAACGACGTCGACACGTTGAACCGATTGGTACGCGCGGCCATGGACAAGCCAGAGCGGACCGAGGAGGAGCGGCGGGAGAAGGCGCGCGCCCTGTCCGCCGTGCTCGTCCCGGTCTTGGAGCTGCAAAAGGCTAACTCCACGGGGGATGACCTGACCTCGTACCCGCCGTACGTGGACGGTGGCCACGGTGCGGGGAGATTGGCGGGAGCTGCGTGGGAAGAAGTCGAGGAGGAGGAGGACGAGGAAGCGCGGCCTCCAGCTGCTCCTGTTGCCAGGGTCCGTCTTCCAGGGCCAGAAGAATGGGACCTCGAGGCGGACGACGCTCTTGATGATGATGCCGGCGCTCTTGATGATGCTGGTGCTGGCGGTGCCGCCGCCGACGATGACGAAGCCTGGCTCCGTCTTCCACCAGAAGAATGGGACGATAGACCTGGCGCTGCTGCTGGGGGTGCTGATGATGATGCAGGTGCTCCTGACGATGCATCACGGTTTGCATCACGGCTACCTATGCTCCGTCTTCCATACATACCTGGGGGTAACGTATACGACCTGGAGTTCGGAGACAACGTGCAGGCTCTTGAGGAAGATGATCAACCAGTATACAACCGGGATGAGGGGCAGGATGCAGTTACAGAGGAGGTACAGAGGGCGAAGAATGAGAGGGCGAAAAAGAATGCCCGCGACCGTTTGGCACGTTTAAATGAGGGAATAAGAAACAAGAGGAGACTGAAGGCGGCGGACGATGCGGCACTGGGGGGTCTGGACGAACCAACACGCGAACTTGTAGCACGTCTCCCCGGGATGCGTGTACGTGATGAGGACGGACGTCTAATGACCCCGTTGTCACAAGGTGACATTCACGAACTCGTAGCGAACGCACAAAGGTACGCAGCTGGCCAAAAAAAAGAGAGGGCGGTTTTGAACGCGCTAGCACAAAATGCACGTATGCAGCGATCCAAGCGTATGATGGTTATATCTTACAACTTTTACAAGATGAAAAGCACGGCAGAAAGGTGATCCGGGCGCTATCCCAAAATGCCCTAAATGCGCGAGAAAATGCAATAATGGCCGAAAACGCTCACAAAAAACAGTCCCAGGGGGCGGCGTGGGAAGCGCTGGTGGACAATGCCGCATTGGGGCGAGGGCGCAGGCGTTCGGCCGGGCTTCATCATGACGCAGGAATGAACAAACGGGTGTTCAGGGCGTTGAAAGACAATGCCGAGGAACAGCGATACTATAACAGCGATGCTGATATACATCGTGAGGGGGCCTTGTTAGCGCGTGGTTTCGGCGCACTGGCACAATACCGCAACAACGCAGGGGCACAGAGGGCGGCGTGGGAAGCGCTGGTGGACAATGCCGCATTAGGGCGAGGGCGCAGGCGTTCGGCCGGGCTTCATCATGACGCAGGGGTACAGAGGGCGGCACTCAGAGGGTGGAGGGATGCCGCGAGTGCTGAACGGGTCATGAGAGAAAGCGTTGCTGCTGTAGAGGCAGCCGCGAGTCAGGCCGATCAGGAGCTGGCCGATCGGGTGGAATCCCTAAGACGTTTCGTAGATGCCGATCCCAAGACAATACAGGGGGAAGCTTTCGCCACCTTGGCAAATACTGGCAGTCTTTCAGGATATAAAGGATCAGTAGTTGATCGTATTCGTGACCTTTTGTATACCCCGGGTCTTACACCAGAGCTCAGAACGAAGGTACTTAACATCGCTGATAAAGTCACATCTCGACAAGTGCAGACAGACGGACAAGCACATAGGAGAAGTTTAAGAGACAGAGACACCCCTGTTGCGCCATTTACATACCCAGCAATGCGGAATTTGCACAACGAATTTGAGCGGTTAACAAAAGGAGTGACTTCAGAAAGAGTGTCCCGGAATCTGAATGATGAGTTTGAGGAATTAACGCGCATTCAGGAGGGAAACGCGCAAAAAAAGCAAGGTCAATCACTGCAGAGAACGAGGGAAGCAAAAAAGCGTGACAGCAACTCCAGCTTTCCGGTCTATTTTCTAACAACAAACGAGGACAAACAAGGACAAAAAAGGTCAAGAGAGGGCATTGATGCAGAGATTAATGAATTTTCCCCAATTTTATTTCAAGAGAGTGCAGGGGGTAAGAGGCTAAAGACAAACGTACAGGGGGAATTCGGGCCTGTAAGAAGGCGTTCTGGGCTTCGGTCTTCCTCTGAAAGAAAGCAGGTACATCCATACTCCCCGTGGCTGATGCAAGCGCAGCAGGATGAGAGAGCTAAAGAGGCGCGGGAAAAGAGAGCTAAAGAGGCGGCTGCAAGGCAAATCAAGAAGGAGCAGATGATGGACGCTGGTCAAGAGATGCCAGAAGGGAAAAACGAAGCACCAACAACAGCAACCCCAGCACAGCCGTGGGGGGCTGTACACACACAAGGGACCCCAGCCGCAAGGACACGATCAGGAGGCATACGGGGGTTGACGTCACAAGGAACCGCAACAAAAGCGCCAGCAGCGACAGGAAAAAATGGGTCTATCCAGGCCATTGCGGGGTCTGTACAATCGAGACAAGGGAGTAAACAAGGAAGTACAGCCGCAAGGACACGACCAGGAGGCACGCGGGGGACAGCAGCGACGGGAAAAAATGGGTCTATCCAGGCCATTGCGGGGTCTGTACAATCGAGACAAGGGGCCCCAGCCGCAAGGACACAATCAGGAGGCACACGGGGGTCGACGTCACAAGGAACCCCATTAATCAACGAAACAAAAGCGCCAGCAGCGACGGGAAAAAATGGGTCTATCCAGGCCATTGCGGGGTCTGTACAATCGAGACAAGGGGCCCCAGCCGCAAGGACACGATCAGGAGGCATCAGGGGGCCGAGGTTTATGCAATCAACCGCATCAAGCAGGGGCAAGGAATTACATCCTTCAGGTAACGATCAATTCAGAGTTTTACCGAATTTTAAAACATTTCCCCGTGACATTTTTCCAGGGATGGATTGGTAATAAATCTTAAATTCATTTTGCCGCTTACGTTTGTCGCAAAGGTCCATAAACTCGTCCCTCGCGTTGTGTTGGTAAAAAAATGTAGCGTGTAAGTAAGTTGACAAGATGCCGAGTAACGACGTCGACACGTTGAACCGATTGGTACGCGCGGCCATGGACAAGCCAGAGCGGACCGAGGAGGAGCGGCGGGAGAAGGCGCGCGCCCTGTCCGCCGTGCTCGTCCCGGTCTTGGAGCTGCAAAAGGCTAACTCCACGGGGGATGACCTGACCTCGTACCCGCCGTACGTGGACGGTGGCCACGGTGCGGGGAGATTGGCGGGAGCTGCGTGGGAAGAAGTCGAGGAGGAGGAGGACGAGGAAGCGCGGCCTCCAGCTGCTCCTGTTGCCAGGGTCCGTCTTCCAGGGCCAGAAGAATGGGACCTCGAGGCGGACGACGCTCTTGATGATGATGCCGGCGCTCTTGATGATGCTGGTGCTGGCGGTGCCGCCGACGACGATGACGAAGCCTGGCTCCGTCTTCCACCAGAAGAATGGGACGATAGACCTGGCGCTGCTGCTGGGGGTGCTGATGATGATGCAGGTGCTCCTGACGATGCCTTCACCAGGTTTGCATCACGGCTACCTATGCTCCGTCTTCCATACATACCTGGGGGTAACGTATACGACCTGGAGTTCGGAGACAACGTGCACCTGGGCTCTTGAGGAAGATGATCAACCAGTATACAACCGGGATGAGGGGCAGGATGCAGTTACAGAGGAGGTACAGAGGGCGAAGAATGAGAGGGCGAAAAAGAATGCCCGCGACCGTTGGGCACGTATAAATGAGGGAATAAGAAACGAGAGGAGACCGAAGGCGGCGGACGATGCGGCACTGGGGGGTCTGGACGAACCAACACGCGAACTTGTAGCAGGTCTCCCCGGGATGCGTGTACGTGATGAGGACGGACGTTTAATGACCCCGTTGTCACAAGGTGACATTCACGAACTCGTAGCGAACGCACAAAGGTACGCAGCTGGCCAAAAAAAAGAGAGGGCGGTTTTGAGAGCGCTGAAACAAAATGCAAGTCGGCAGCAATACAAGCGCTTTCAACGAGACCAAGCTGAACTGGCGAATATGATTCGTGAAAACACTTTGATAGCAAGTGTTTTTGGGGCATTCAAGGATAATGTCCAACTAAGGAAAGAGAACGAAGTCTTGGCAGACGCGCACAAGGACGAAGCCGACAAAAAAAAAGTGGGGGGGGTTTTGAAAGCGCTGAAACAAAATGCAAGGTGGCAGCAGGACAAGCGAGACAACTCTTTGCAAGCGCGGAATTTTAGGGAAGCAGCAGACATAAGGAAAGTTTGGACAGCGCTGGAACAAAATGCAGAGTCAAAGCGCTTAAGGCGATACCAAGCTGAACAGGCGGATATGATGCGTGACACCAATTTGACGGGGCGTGTCTTGCGCGCATTTAGGGAGACCGTTCGCAAGGAGCGAGATAACGCTTTAAAAGCGCGGGGTTTGTGGGAATTAAAGGAGAATGTCCCCGCAAAAGAAGAATTAGTTACACGGGGAGGTCGGAACGAGTTGCAGGATCCAGGATTAAGAAATAGTCTGGAGGACGAAGCCGACAAAAAAAAAGCGGGGGAGTTTTTGAAAGCGCTCCGGTATGCTGTTCAACTAAGGGAAGAGAACGAAGTCTTGGCAGACGCGCACAAGGACGAAGCCGACAAAAAAAAAGTGGGGGGGGTTTTGAAAGCGCTGAAACAAAATGCAAGGTGGCAGCAGGACAAGCGAGACAACTCTTTGCAAGCGCGGAATTTTAGGGAAGCAGCAGACATAAGGAAAGTTTGGACAGCGCTGGAACAAAATGCAGAGTCAAAGCGCTTAAGGCGATACCAAGCTGAACAGGCGGATATGATGCGTGACACCGCTTTGACGGGGCGTGTCTTGCGCGCATTTAGGGAGACCGTTCGCAAAGATAAACAGACGCACTCGAAAAGAGAGAGAAATCCTGTAGACAAATACTCCCCGGGGAAGGAAGATGCGCGGGAAAGGGCATTAAAGGCGAAAGCTAGCCAGGCACGATCGGGAGCGCGAGGCGTACGGGTGTTTCAGGATCCTCAACTTGACGGTGAATCTGCTGCATTGCAAGACCCTGCCTCTCTTCCTCTTGTAGCTTATAATGGTAAGCCCCTATTGGCTCTAAAGGACCGGGCTCTAAAGGATATAAGTGACGAACTTGATGGGATAAACTCTTTCAATCCAGATTTTACAAACAAAATAACCCATCTTGAAAATAGGTTGACAGATATTGAAAAAACGTCACCCCCTGAACTAGCAAAGGCTATTACCGCACTTAGACAAAAGCTTGCTACGACTTATTTTATCTACAGCTCAAAGGTAACAATCCCAAATGAAACCCTAAGACAGACCATAAAGATGGCGAACAGGCTAAAGAATGAATATCAACTAAATGGTCCTGACTTAGAAGAAGAAGAAATGGAGAGATTAAAAGATGTCCTAAAGAAATTTCAAGACTCTCGGGCCCTAAAGTCTAATGGAGAACCTCATTACATTATACTACCCGATCTTTTAAAACAACGAGATAACCTGGAGCTGGAACTTACAGCCATATATAATACGATGACGAGAAACAAGACTATATCAAATCGTTGGTTGGGCCTTTCGGAAGGACAGCAGGCAGAAGATGATTTTCGGAAAAATATGGAAACAATGCGAGCTTATGCTCAATATTTTCATGAAGAACCTGATAGAGCCAAAAAATATGTCACATCTCTCGCAGAAAAGGTGCAAAATGACCCATCAAAGCAACAATCACTGAGGGATTTATTGGAGAGTCACGAAATTGGTTCGTTTGACAGTGAAAGAGTTTTGGCAAATCTGGTGAGAGGCATGTACGGGCTTCCCCATATCGATAAACGTGGTAAGGAGATAATAGGAGGCCAAACGGGGGAGGCAAAACCAAAGAAAGACCCAATACAATGGTGGAAGAATAGAGGTTAAAAATTCCTATGCCGCTTACGTCCGTCGCAAAGGTCCCTAAAATCGTCCCTCGTGTCCCTGACACGGTCCCTAAAGTGCTCTATCATGTCATCCGCCTCGCGAGACGACAGCAGATCCCGGTTGCTTTCCAGGGACCGCAAGATGGAGGCGTTGGTCTTCAGCGAGCGGGCGCAGACCTGCTGCCTGAGCACGCGGTCCGCCGCTTCCGCCTTGTGCACAGCGGCCAGCACGTCGACGCGGCGGCACTCCTTCTCCAGCTCCTCGCCGGTGGGGGCGGTCCTCGGCACCAGCCAGTTGACGAACGGGTCAAACAGCTCGGGGTGCAGCCAGACGCCCCCGCGAGTGTCTTCCCTCAAAAAGTTCACGACGGCGGGCAGCCCTTCAGACTCGCATTGCCCCTCCTCGCCATCGCTGTCATAACCGTAGGCGTGGGCGTTGATTTTCTTTGCCACCCTCTCGATGGCCTCGGAGCCTTCATCGCAGGTGAGCCAGCGGCGGTAGTCGGGCACGCAGGCGGAGCCCCGCACCGCGCGGGCGACGGACTCCATGCCGAAGTAGCCGCGGTGGGGTTCCTCGTCTAGGGTGACCACGCGCGCGCCTTGCTTAAAATGGCGCGGGGCCTCTTCCCTGACTGACAGCACCGCCACCTTTTCATCGCAGGGGTGCAGGTGGTCAAAAGTAAATGCGTCCTCTATCATCATTTTACAGGCGTCCGCGGACGTTTCGGACCCAGACCGCAGACAGCGGCGTTTTCGAGGACGCGGCCTAGATTCGGCGTTGTTTCTGGCTAGCTAGCGAGACCCGCGCGCTTTTGAGAACAAACTCACCTTGATACGATGCCGAATCCACGACGAGCGAGGCTGCCGTCCTCTCGCGAGCCGTTATCTCCAGGAAACACGACCGTTACGATTGGTATGGCGGTGGGCCCACCTCTTATCCCGAGCCAGCGTGGGACAGGCTCCGACTCGCCTGGAAAGAGAAACACATCAAAACGATGGCGGGTGCCACGAGATGCGAGATGATCCGATGAGCCACGACGTGGCGCGGGAAGAAAACGAAAAATTGCGTAAAGGGTCGCGCAACACGCGAGGAAACGCGGCAGAGATGAAAAAGGGGCGATGGCGACGAGCAATCACCTGGGATGGCTCGGGACAGGGCTGAGTGGTCGCGCCTCGAGCTTGACCGGAGCTTTTTCGGCTAATCAGCTACCTAGCATCCCATCTGTACGAAAAAACCCCTTGGTCGCGAGCTACTCCCGCATAAACTCGCAGGTCACGCCGTTCGCAGGCCTTCGGCCATGGCCGCACCGCCTCGGTCGATTTCCCTCCCTTGCTGCCCTCCTCGCATGATTTTGGACCTTCCTCCTGTGTGCTGGCTGCCGGAACGCTTCCCCGAGGCCTCGCGGGCGCGCTCAGGCCTCTGCGCGGGCTACTGGCGAGGTACGGATCGTGGCCGGCAAATGGCCGGGTATAACCGAAAATGGCCGGGTGGCAACCGAAAATGGCCGGATTATAACCGAAAATGGCCGGGTGGCAACCGAAAATGGCCGAAAAATGGCCGGAGATCTCGGTACAGGCGAATCCCCGAGGCTCCGTACATGCCAGCCAATTTTCCCTTGCAAGGGGTCCGGGTGCCCTCGAAATTATTTTTTGGAGGTACTGAGAGTCGGTATCTAAATATAGAAATATAGCAAGGATGCGTAATTGTATTTTTAATTTATGGCTATGAAAAAGTATATTATAATAGTACTATTTTCAATAAGCAAAAATAATTAATTAGGATTTATACGCCTGTGTACCATTTACGTACGGTGTGGGGCGTATACTCCCGGGTCTGGGAAATAGTTCCAAAGGCACTCGGACCCCTTGCAAGGGAAAATTGGCTGGCATGTACGGAGCCTCGGGGATTCGCCTGTACCGAGATCTCCGGCCATTTTTCGGCCATTTTCGGTTGCCACCCGGCCATTTTCGGTTGCCACCCGGCCATTTTCGGTTGCCACCCGGCCATTTTCGGTTGCCACCCGGCCATTTTCGGTTTTCGCCCGGCCATTTTCGGTTATCTACCGTCCCAGCCGCCGCTTTTCAGATTCCGATCTCGGGATTCGCGAAGAACCAGAATCTGGACGAATTTGCGGGCAATGGTTGTCAGAAAATTTTGGGCCGGACGGAGATATCGACCGAAGTACTCCCGAGGCGCGGAACTACCCGAGATGCGCTGTACAAGCGCCCCGCGGCTGCGTTCAGGGGAAGTTTCCGGGGCCTTGGTCCCGCGGGCTGCGTCCTCGCGTTACAGAGGCCAGAAAGGCGCGAGGTTCGAACGTGGAGCGACCTGGGCCTTGAATTTGCCGAGAAATTGTTCTCGTGCATCGTGTCCTTCGACGTCCGCATGGACTTCGCCATCAGAATCAGGGATGATGAAAACGCCCTCAAGGCGGTAAAGGATATGAATAATTTTTCTCTGCAGATTTCCCGCTGCGTTTACAACTTTCCAGATCCCTCCAATTTTCACGCGGATCTGGACGAGTACTTTCGCAAGCCGCTGGGCCCCATCAAGCCGCACGTAAAGGTCGCGGTTCACGACGGCTTTACGTTCTACCGCGCGGGAGACATCGCAGTTTACGTGACGGAGAACGCAGCCTTCCGCGGAGCCAAGAAACTGGCCGTGTCCGCGCTGGCCGCCGACACAACGGCAGGCCCTGGCGTGTGGGACGCGAAAGACGGCGGCACCTTCATCGCGGGCCGTCTTCTCAAGGGCTTCGTATTGCTCATCCCGTGCCCCGTGGACGGGGTGGACAAGCGGGTGGCAGTTTGCAACCGTCTCGTGTCTCTTCTGAAGCTGGGCGTCGACATGGTGGTGTACAGGAGGGAGGTGCTGCTGTCACCGGTCGCCCCCCTCGCCCGAGACAGGACCCGCTCGCGAGGGAGGTGGAAAGGCGCAAGATAGACCTCACCTTTCGCCTGGCCGAGTGCGAGGAGTGGCGCCTGTCGCTCGTGTCCTTGATGCACGAGTGCGAGGCCAGCGTGGCCGGCAGGCATCGCTTCAGCGAGGCAGTGAAGGGGCGGCGCGCGATGGAGGAGATGTACGTGGATTCGTCGAACTTGCTCTCCCTGCTGTCCGTGTCCCCCCTCCCGTTGAAGTCCCCCCCGCCTGGCTGCATGACGAGGAGGCGCTGAGGGAGTCCGAGATCCCTCCCACGTCCCCGCGGTTGAGGGTGGCCCTGATGGAGGAGGAGATGAGCGCCAGCGCCAAGGAGTATCAGGACATGAAGGGCGAGATAGCGTCCCTGCGTGCCCAGCTGGCCCTTCTGTCGGTGGACAAGCGCGGCAGGGGCGGGGACAAGGGCGGCAAGGAGAACGCCCCCCCAGTGCGCTCCCCTCCGCCCCCCTCGCCGCCCGCATCACTGTACGCTGTGCCCTCGCCGGCACGGACGCCCTTTGCGCCACTGGTGATGAACGTGACCATAAACCACCCCCCTCCCCGTCCATGGCCGCGTACACCCCCCCAGCGCGCTTTGGACCCCTCGCGCCACTGGCTCTGTTCCCCTCCCCCTTGGAGGCACAGGTGGGCGCGGCGCTGGACTCGGTACGGGGGCGCGTCTCGTACAAGGAGTATGACATGCTGGAGAACTTGAACCTGAGGCGCCAATGGAACGGGGAGACGGACGCGGAGTACGCCAGGCGCATCTATTTGATCTTGCAGCCCTTAGCCCACCTGCCCTCTGTGTGCGAAGTGGCCAACGCTCTCTTCCGCGCGCAGGTGTTCCCTCCCGCCGGCACTGTCTAGTGCGTCCGCGGACGCACCGAACGTTTCACTGACACCATGCGGGATACAGGGGCCATGGAGGACATCCTGACCAGCATGTCCAGGCTGAAGAAGACACTCGGCGCGCGTGACGATCGCTGTGACAGCGCGCGGACGGAGCACGAGCAGGTGACCCTGGACGCCCTAAAAAACGCTGTACGCAACCAGCTGCTGACCGAGGAGCTCGCTGACTCTATTGATGCTATCTGTCGGTTCGCGGCCGAGACGGACTCGCGACTACACAGGATAGGCGGGCCGTTGTTTTGGAGGGTAGTGGTCACGAGCCTTGTATCGCGCGCGGGCAGACTACCGGAAAACGAACGGACTGGCTACGTGTTTCACGGCCTCATGAAAGCCGTGGCCGGCGAGACCGGCATAAAGAACGCACATGGAAAGCGTGTTTGATTAAATAAACGTGAATATACTTGTCCATTATTCATTTTCATTTAATAAAATGAGTATTCATCTCTTCAATTACCCATTTCAATCAATTGATAACAAATGATGTGTAGTCAAATACGCGTGTGAACACCGCACAGTCTCGAGCCGCGCGCACGGGGGTTGCGGCATCGCCCCCCCTTTCGTGTCTTCGCCCCGCAGCTTGGGCGCGCCTGTACCCTTGCTTGCCCCGCGTCGTGTGGAAACCTTGTCGCGTTCCACCGGTCATGGCGCGCATTTTCTGTTTGAATGATCGCGTTGCCATCGAAGCCAGGCGGCAGCACATGATAGTTGTTATACCGCTGATACGCCTCCTGAAATCTGTTCTCCGCCTCATTGAGCTGGATTTGTAAACCCTGCAATTGTCTATCAATGTCAGCATTCTTCTCTTTGAATTCCTCATTTATCGCGTCCCATTCGGCCCTTTGCTCGACCGTGTAGTCTGGTCTGGGAGGAGGTAGCGGGTAAGGTCGTGAGTTCTCCAACTGCATTTGTTGATGGCTCAGCGAGTCTCTTGCCCAGCCCAAACGTTGCATTTCATCCGCCAAGCGCTGCCTTACCTCCCGCCTGATTGGTACAGCACCTACCAACCCCTCTCCCACTGACCTACGGTCCAACAGCGGCTGGCCTGACTCCAGAGCAATTTTCTTAACTGCCACCTCGGGCAGCTCGTCCACAGATATATCCATGTCATCGGCCCGCATCCAATGCCTTCTGACTGCCCCCCTGCGCCCCATTGTATAGCTCTCACACATTATTTTTGTGTCCTGCCAAAGTACAATCGTATGTCTCGTTGCTTTAACGGTGGGGGGGGGGACTTTTCAGCACGCGGGGCCGCCTTTGGCTTACTGCGCTTCGGGGGGGGAGGCTCCTCCTCCTCCTCCTCCTCCTCCTCCTCCTCCTCCATTGTCTGCCGTGCCCCCCTGCCCCCCTTCACCCCCCTGGCCGCATCTGCGCGCCGCTCTATCAGCCTCTGCGCGCCCACCCTTCTGAGCCTCCTGAGCCCCCTAGAGGCGTTCCCCTCCCCAAACAGCCTGCCCTCCAACCCGCCCCGGCTGCTGCCCCTGTGCGCTCTCCCTGCGCGCGTAGTCTCTCTGTTGGCCTCCAAGAACGCCCCCAGGCGCCCTGGGGGGCGCTTGTCAGCCACAGGGTGCGAGGTCTTGCTCCCCTCTGGCCGGTGGTGGGGGTACTCGTTGTACAGGTCCTCCAGGGTGAATGAAGGGTCACGCTCTCTGCGTCTGTGGTAGATGGTGTTGGGTGTCTCCGCCTTCAGCATGCCCTGTGCCAGCTTCCTGGCATCCCCATCCCCCTTCAGCCTGTTCGCATCGAGGGTGAACCTGTCAGAAACGCAGGAGATCAGGGCGCGCGCCCTCCTGCGGTCCTGCACGTCGAGGGTGACGTACATCGCCGCCAGGTCCCTCATCTCCCCGCACTCCCCCTCGCAGGCCGCGCTGATGCACGAGAAGGCGACGAACTCGGCGAGTCGGTAGGCTGCGATATCGTCGTCCTTGATAATTTCGCTGCAGGCGCGGAACGCCTGACCCCAGCTGGCATCCCATTCGCTATCCGCGGGAGTACATGCGACGGATTGCGTCACAGGCGAAAATGGAAACTCTCCTGGTCGTAATTCTTTAGCAATTCGAACGCCCCCCCAAGGTGCTGGAACGTCTGCGTTGCCTCGGGATGCCCTGATTTATCGGGGTGCAGGGCTTTAGACAAGTCTCGATAATTTTTTCTAATTGCGGCCTGGTCCAGGCTATCGACCTTCGTCTTCCTCCCGCGGATCGCGAGGTACACACCAACTGCATCGCGGGAAATCGGAACATTTCCAAGCAGCAATCTCTCAAAAATGTCCCGCTTCTCGTCCTGCCGCAGTAACTCGGCGGCTTTCAAAGCGGAATCCGCATTCCCCATGCCAGTCAGCCACGCTCGATGAAGTCGATGGCTTGCTCACCATAGTCGCTCCTTGCCCCCACCTTCCCAGGCACTGGCCTGCATGCACCCGAAATTGCAGCTGTCACGTGTGACCCTGAGCCGACAGTCCGCTCAGTGCTGACAGTAATTCAGAAGAGGTCATTGTCAGCTTGTTCTAACACACAGAATCGGGCTGCCAGCCGCTTTGTGATTCGTAACTGCTCGACCCTCAGGCTCTATCATTCTTGCCACAGGGAATCGGATCTTCATTGTCTGACCGCGATGTAATACTGAAAGTCTTTGTCAGCACCCGAATCCTTGTAAAGTTCTTGAATGTTCTGTTGCATCTCTCTCTCTCTCTCTCTCTCTCTCTCACGGACTCTAGCGCTTGTCACGAAACGCCGCGATGGGCAGTCGCCATTCCCTTAACACCTTGGTGCAAGCAGGTACGAGGTGATATGCCGCGACTGCTCGCAATGACCAACCTACTATGGCGAATTTGCTGCCTGTAGATGAACTATGCCTCGTGATACGTGCCTCTTGATCACTCCCTCGAGACTAGTGCATTGGATGTGTTCTGTGGAGTTTCTTTTTTTGCTAAATGCTGTGTCTTCCTGGGTGAAGAATCGATTGTGTCTTCGTTCAGTCGTGGTGAGAGCGAGCCCTGTTCGTCCCTTCGAGGCATACAGTTCAATCTTTATTTATCCGCTGGTTGCGCGCCATCGCCCCTTTTTCACCCTGCAGACCGCGATGGCCACGAGCACGCAAGGCGGATTTTCGTCTCTCGTTTTCCTCGCCGCCACGGACTCAGGGCGCGACGGGGAGTGTTCTTTTCCCTTTGTCCTGTGAGGCCGAATCCGTGCGCCATCCTCTGAACAGGGGGATCCAGCTGCTCCTCCAGCAGCCAGTTACAAACCGGCAAATCGAGATTCGCCACATCAATGGGCGTGAGTGTGGTGTCTTCTGCATCAACAGCAGCAGCAGGGCTTCCCATATCCGCCCCAGGCAGTACTTGGGGGTCTGGCCAGGGGAGGAGGAGACTTTTCCCATGCCTGAATCGGCAGATAGGATCCCTCTGCCAGGGAACTCGGCCTACCGGGTGGAGGTCTGTCGTCAAAACGGCTTTCTGCACGTCCTCAACTGCGAGAGATACCGCAACGAAATGTGCTTCATCAACTCCCACGTGGGGATCGGGCCTGCCAACTGCGAGCTGGTCTATGGCACTGTGGGCGGTTTCCCCGCCCTGCGCGTGAGAACAACCAGGCGGATTGAGCGCGGCGACCAGCTACTGATGGACTTTGGCAACAGCATCGCCCTGAGGGAGTGGGGAAGCAACGCCCCCCAGCCCGTGCTTGAGACAGATTCTGAATCGTCCGACACGGAATCCGTGCCGGCTGGAAATGACGGCGGGGATGACCCTGATGGCGGTTGCTGAGTCAACTAGCTAGTGTTTGGACTCTTGTGAGCTATTCTTTACCTGTATATCCAGGCTGTTGTTGTGATCCTTGTCCCTTGAACTGCGAGGGGGGGACTTTGCTCTACCCAACATGGCCTCGGCTGCCCTCACCTGTTCCTGAAACTGATCTCTGCCACACACCAGAGTTCGCAAAATCTTGTGTGCTAGGTTATCAAATTTCATCTTGTCAGCCACTTTCTACTTGCACACAATTTTTGATTTATATGTCTACCTGCACACAATTACTGAATTATTAATTATGGAACAATTATCAGTCATAATTTAATGAATGCCTTGCATTCATAAAACATATATCTCAAACCTGTACGCAAAACATCTTATGTCATAAAACATCTCATATCCATATCGATAACAACTGGTTGTCATCAGGGCCGCCAGGGGGGGCGGATATCTGCTGGGCGTCTATACCCCCCCTCATCATATTGGTTGCCCTCTTACGAGGTGGCGGTCTCTGTCCTGGGCTTAATCCCCAATAAGCAGGTGCGCCCCAATAATTAATCCAATCAGGCGTGGGTGCCCACGAAGGTGTGGGGGTCACGGGTTGGTGGGGTGTCCAAGCACTTGTGGGGGGCAAAGGTTGGGTAATCCAACCAGTGGGGATAACAGGTTCACGAGCCCGCTGCCTACGAGCCCAGTCCTTATGAGCATTTTCAACAACCCCCGTCACAAATTGACAAGCTAGCATATAATGCTGTGGGATGCGGTTACCGTCAGATTCAACAAAACTGTAAAGGGTCTCATGCACCATTTTTTGGTAGTAAGTAGTGTGTCCCTGGTCCCTCTCGCCCAGCTCATTCAGCCAATAGAAGGAAGCAATTAGCCGCAACTGGATGACCAACGCTGTGATCCGCTGCTTCTCTGCCTGATCAACCAGCTCCAGCACGACTGTTAGGCACTTGTATACCTTGTGCAGTGCCTTGCGGATGATTCCGCATTTGGTGTGCCCGATGTCGCGGTCTGGCAGACAGCTTGACAGGCTGTGGTATGGATCCCACACGCTGCAGTAAAAAAAATGCAATTACCACAGTTATCAAGGAGGCAACCACAGTATGTTAATTAGTTAGCTTAACAATATACACTGATAATTAATAGAGGGTTGCACTGAACATTGACTGGAAATATCATTAACTGATAGCTAGGGTTGCCAGTTTGTCCATCCATCGTTCATTGTCGCATTGGGGCCAAGTACGTGATTTATTGTCACTCGATAATAGCACCGGGCGATAAAATTCCAGCGTCGACAGCTGCCGGCGGAAAAGAAATCGCTGAGAACAATGGCGGCATTAATCACCTGCAGGCCTTGAAGGCGACGAGTAACTCGCACACTGAGAGGCGATCCAACTCGCTGGTAGAATGCGCCCACACATTGTGGGTTATCAGATCCAAGAAGGTTTGAAACAATACCCTGGCCCAGGCTCTGGCTCTGCGAGCCTTGGTAATATGTAACGGATCCCAGGCGGCCATCTATCCTCGGCTGGGAACGTCGCTATTACAAAAATGTCTGCCGCACTGCGGCAAATCCGACAATGCGGCAACGTCTTCGCAGCACTATCGACGTTGTTGCCGCTTGACGCTCGAAAGTGCTGTAACCACGTTGGTAAAAGCGTCGCTAGTCAATAATTGTCTTACTGTAAAAAAGCCTGCGCGCAACCGGCTGCAAATCCTGTCACTAGCTTCAGCTCGAGACATTGAAGAGGAGAGGTATTTTTCTTGTGTTGGTGAGTGTCCCCATCAGTGCCTCGCGGTATGCAGAAGTGTCCTGGAAAACTGTCAGAAACCAGGCTGTCAAACCACTGAGCATGCTTGCCACCCTCGAGGCGTCTGGCTCCCCCCACAATGTGCACAATGCCAGTAGTCACCATGTAGGCTGCCAGGTCTTTCGGGCTGACGGTGCACTGGCAGCCAGGTCTGTTGGGCTAGGTGCGAGGGAGACGATTAACTGAGGCAGGCGTCGATGGGCGACGTAATGCGCTGGTTGCGCGCTCGTCGCCAGGAATATGGGGAACGTCCAGCCTACCCTGGCGAAGTTCGAGGCCCTGTCCGAGGACGACCAGGACAAATTGATGCAGTGTCTTTTAGAGGGCTGTGTGGACATTTCGGAAAGCTGTGTTGATAGGTATCTCGATTGTCACGGGAAATGGAAACACGTTGAGCCCGAGCTCGCAGAAATGAAACGGAGATACCTGACCCTGCGCCAATTGCTGTCCTCTACGCCGTCGCACGAGGCTTTGATGAAGGCGAGGGAGCGGGCGAGGGATAGGGTGAAGCCAGAACACGTCTCCATCCTGGAGAAAATTTACAAAACGCAGGACGCCGCGTATGACGCCTGGGTGGAAGAGGAGACCCAAAAACGCCTGGCTAGGGAGGCCGAGGAGGAATACCTGCGGTTCAAGAGGGAGCGCAAGGCTCAATGGGAGGAGAGGAAGAGGGTGGAAGCGAAACGGAGGGCAGAGGCGGAGGCGGAGGAAACTCGGGCGCGAGAGATGCGTCGACTGAACACCCACGACATTCGGAAGTGGTTCAAGGGGGAGGGCGAGGGCCGGCCGGAAAGAAATCACGTGTGCGCGGGTACCGGGCAAGGGGAGAAATCGCAGCGTCCGGACCATGATATTCGGAAGCTCTTTGCGGCCAAGGAGAGGGAGCTTAAGAGGCCAACCAACTAGGTATGCCCAGGGTTGTATATATACAGATTCAGTGATGAAGATGAATTTATTAGAAAGTGTATTGATTCTAGAGCTTGCCCTGATGGAGGTACCTTTACGCCCTGTGTGTGATGGCGGCCATGTCCACCCCCCCCTCCGTGCTTCTTCCCGCAGCGCGGCGAGGTCGGCCGAGGGTAGTTGCAGGTAGCACTGGGTCTGCAGTCTTTTGATGCTAGTACTAGGAATCGGGGACTTGGTAGCACACACTAGGCGCTTCGTAGCAAGGACGGCTTTGATATGGGACGACCCGAATCTGGATATCTCGTCAACCACCATCAGGTACGCGTGCCTGCCTCTGTACCGCCCCACTATCTCCTTGATCGCCTCTGTGTTGTTCGCGTAGATCACGCGCGCCGTGAACAGTATAAAATCCTGGTAGTGGCCACACGTGCGCTGTAGGTAGGTCCTCATAAAATCGCCCGCCGTGAAAGGGTGCATGGCGCACTGTTCGGCGGCATCTAGGAAATATTGGACATGCCCCCTGGCAAGCACGTGCTCCAGGCGGTCTGCACAAAGGATACACAAGTAGTCGCCCACGGGGGCTTTGCACACTCGGCAGGGCATTTGGAGACATCTTACGAGTTCGTTTTTAGAATCCCCGTGTACGCGACTGGTACAGGATGTACAGTATGATGGCAAAAATCAGAATCGCCCCTATGACAGCAAGGCGGCCCCCTTTGGAAGAGCGCTTGTTCAAAGCGGTGGCCGCGTTTCTCTTTTTTCATCGGCTTCTCGTTTTTAGTAGGAGAGGGAGATATATGTTTGTCGGAGCAAAAAAATGTGTCACCCTATCAAATGACAATGCCGATCGCTTTGTTATCCCCGTGGCTTGTGCCCCGCCCCAACCCGATGACTGGCAGGAAGGAGAGAAAAGCCTCAAAGAGCCTGTGGGACCGGCACCGTGTTCCTCGTGGAAACAGACCCCGTAACCCCCTTTTGTTTTGGCATCCACACCATGGAGAGGGACCGCCGCCTGAGCAGCCTTTTGCGCCCCATGACGCACGTGATGGCGTTCGAGACGCTCGATCTGGCCAGCAGTGCCGCCCTGATTCTGTGGGAAGACGAGCACGCTACGGACAGGGCAGGAGGGGGACTTGCCGCTACGTTTTGGAGGATGAAATGTGGAGGTGTGCCTCCTGGCCAGGATGATAGAGGCGGACGTCGAGGAGGAAGTGCTGCGCCCCCCTCTGAAGATGATGTGATGAAGAAGCTGGACAAATGGCGGTGCTTGCGTACACATTTGAGGACGCAGAGTCAATGTGCATGTTAAAAACGGGTTTGTGCTAGACACCGTGGACCGGTGGACGAGGATGGACGAGACACATTGCGCATAACGCGCCATTACCCCGTGGAGACGCGAAGTCCTACATCCCTATGTTAGACACTATGTATGATTTGGACATGGGTTGAATTGCTTGAATTGGTTTTCATTTCCTTATTCATCATAAACCAAATTAAGTTTTTCTCTCGGTCATTCACTCGCGCCTTCCTCCTCAGCGGATGAGGCAGACCCCGAGCTGAGCCTGCGCCCTTCTTGGTGGGGTTGGTGCTGTTTCCCAGCACGTACTTGAGGGCGAACTCGCCCGCCGTCATGTCATTGAACAAGAGGTGCTGGCATTGGATGCTGGCCCCCTTCGCCGGATCTGGTTAAGGCACTTGCGCACGTCCCCCACGCTCATGCTGGGATGGACGAGCTCATAACTAGGCGGCTTGACTGGCTCAGCAGGCGCCTCTGAGGTCCTGTCGGCGCTTTCCCTTCTGCGCCGCGCCGGCTGTGTCGGTGGGGTGGCGTTGTCGGCTCCATTTGCGGGTGGTGGCGTGAGATACCATTCGCATTGATAATTTCTCACCTGCTGTAAGCGCACCCCAACCACTGTCAGCGCGTCGTCCGTCACCGCATTTTCGCAGCGTCCAGAGTAGGATGCCCGGGACACACTACAACGTGGAGGCGGCCATGCAGGACTGCATGAGATCTTGGAGGAGAGGATCCAGAGCCTGCCTCGTTTGAAGGAATCTGTCCAGACGCTGGAGAGGCGCGTCAAGGAGACGCCGATGAGCGAATGGAACGCGCGGTTCGATGCGAGGACGGAGCTAAGAAAGGTCCAGGCCGAAATAAACAGGATCGAGGCGGGGGAGATGGACGCCTTCCTCCTGGACGTCATGCCCATCTACAGCGAGTACAGTCAGACGTTTCATAGCAGCAAGCGCAAAAGGCCGAAGGAGAGACGAAAGGGGCGGAAGAAATACGGGCCAGGAAGAGGGGCAGGGGAGAGATGTTCCGGGCGTTCATGCAGGCCATCGCCAAGTACCCCTTTCTCTCGGAGTGCGTAACCCTGGACTTGTGCCAGGACAACGCGGCCGATCTGTACGGGTTCTGTCCCAAGTGCAACACCAACATGGTGGAGAACCACAAGGAGGCCCTGCTCCTCTGTGCCGCGTGCGGCACCACAGCGCCGGCCACCGAGAACACGGAGAGGAAACGTCTCTACAGGCACCTCTATGAACACCTCCGACTACTGCTAAAACGCATCAACCACTTCAACGAGGTGCTCGCCCAATTCCACGCACGGGAAAAGTCTGTCATCCCCGAGAGGTCGTCGAGAGCCTGCGCGTGGAGTTCAAGAAGGCGCGCGTGGTCGACACGAGCCGGATCACGCCGGTCGTGGTCCGCAAGTACCTGCGCAAGTTGCGTCTGTCCAAGTACTTTGAACACAGCGTGCAGCTCACCCACATCCTGTCCGGGACGCCCCCCCGTCCATGACGCAAAGAGCAGGAGCAGAAGCTGAGGTCGATGTTCAAGATGGTGCAGGGAGCATCGAGCAGGTGGTCCCCAAAGGGCGGAAAAAATTCTTAAACTACAGCTACTGCCTCCACATAGATGTGCCAGCTGCAGGGCTACGACGAGTTCTTGCCTCACTTCCCTTGCTCAAGAGCCGGACAAGTTGTGGGAGCAGGAAACATCTGGAAGAATATATGCAAACGCCTCGGATGGGAGTTCATCGCGAGCTCCGCCAGGGTTGTGTGATCAATCGAATGTGATCGCTTAAACTCTGGCTCTCTTGCGTCCCTGATGCGCCTTTTGGAGCCCCCGGTGCATCGATACCGTGATGCAAGGTCGGCGGCGTCAGATCCCTGGCCTAGGCGGAGCACGTTTTGTTCTCCGCATCACAGAACTTTCCACTCCGGAGAACAAAATTAGAGCAGTTTAGGGTGTCTTGGGTCCCCGCCCTCTCCCTAGAAGAGGTTGGAGAGCTTTAAGAAACTCCTCGCCATGCCCCAGCCCCTGCCACGTGCCACCATGCCCAAGCCACCAAGTGGAGAATGTGGATCATCTCATGCGCCAGACTTGGACAAACGCGACCAAAGTACTTGGCCGTTTTCCAGGTGGAAATGCACGACCATATTGGCAGGAAATAAAGGTGGAATCTTTGTTGTGGAGAGCCAACTTCCTATACCGGTCGGTGTCGATGAATATGACTGGGCGATGAAAATTTTCGTAAGGCAAGCGGATGGACGGTGGTCACCATATACCCTGGGAGTTTCAGTTTCTTAACCCCTAATGCAAACATATAATTGTGTTTGTCTAATATTTCTGGATGTATGGGGAACATGCCCGTCAAACATGATTTGGTTTATGATGTCGTACACTGTGTACGCGGTTATGAGGAAGGGCCATGATATCAATGTCGGGCTCGGAATCTATGCCTTGAGGGAACAGCCTCTTGACCTGGGCTAAACACGTTCCACCGCGCGTCCATCTCTCCAGGGACGTCCGGACCTTCAAGTAGCCACTGTATCATTTCCCTCTCCCCTGCGCGCCCTCCTGCTTCAAAATGCCTCCCATCCCGCATGATCTGGTCGCACGCCCAGTTGTCATCCGCGGTCGCGCCTGGTGGCAATCTGTCTAGGAGTTTGCTGATGTCAGGCCTCTGACACCGGCCTCGTCCTCCTTCGACCACGAATTCGCATGCTGGCGGAAGTTGCAGAACTTTGGTTCCATTGCATGTATAGAACATTTTTT